>PVHT020000066.1:26228465-26271087 GCA_004024745.2 Catagonus wagneri
AGAGAGAAAAAGGGAGGGAGGGAGGGAGGAAGGAAGGGAGGGAGGGAGGGAGGGAGGAAGGAAGGAAGGAAGGAAGAAAGAAAGAAAGAAAAAAGGAAGGAAGGAAGGAAGGGAGGGAAAGGAAGAAGGAAGGAAGGGAGGGAGGCCAAGCTGTGAGATGCTGAAGCCTTAGAATGCAAGTGTGGAAGGCACGTGAATGAAAGTGAGCTGTCAAGGTCATGGGGCATCAGAACCAGAGCAGGACCTGTAGGGCCTGTGACATCCCAGCTCCTAGAATCATCAAGCAGGGTCGCCCAGAGAAGCACTTTCTGTGCCTCAGCGCACCCTCCCTATTCTGGTCCCATTGGTGAAACCAGTGACAGGCCGGACCAGGCTGAAGACAGAAAGTCCCTCCCCTCCCCTCGCTGCGTGGGCTCCTTCCTGCTTAGCCAGCCAGCACCACGGTCCCCCTTGACCTCGACAACACCCTCTGTTTGGTGCTCCAGCTGGAATTTTTGATCAAATCCAAGAAGCAAAATCAAAATATCTGGGAGAAAATTCCTGCGCCATGCCCAGAGCCACCCTCCGCTGCCCAGTTCAGAAGAAGGGACAGGGCGGCTACCCCCAGGCCTTTCTGCAGGTGGACGTGTGCCCGAGAGCATCCGCGACCCTCCTGTCAGGGGTGGAGAAGCAGGTCCCCAGCAGGGAGGGCATCATCAAAGTCACTCGGGCAGGAGGGGGCTGGTGACAGGCCAGTTGCGAAGCTGGGCATCCTGAGGTCCCCGCTCCCCCTCGCCGGCTGCCAGGCCCTTCCAAGAGCCGCATTCATCCTCAATCGGTTGGGGCCGAGAGCTCGCTGGCCAGGCTTCCCTCAGTCCGAGCCAGGGGTCAGGTGGGGCCTCCCTCTGCCCGCCGGTGCCAGGCCGTGCTCACGGCGGGCGGGCCCGGGGAGCCGTCCTTCCCGCTGGGCTGCCCCCCGCACTGGGCACTGAAAGGCCCCTTGTGTGGCAGCCGGGCCTCCCGGCCGCAGTGCACAGCCCGGTTCCCTTACCTCATAAACGGCTAATTTGTTACATATTTTCTGACGCTGTAAATGGGAGAACAAAGACCTTTTCTCTCTCATATTTTTGTTCAATTATGTTTGTGGGGGAACCTGATCCCCTTCAAAGGGGGGCCGGGGAGCTGGGGATGGGGGAGCCTCCCAGGCTTACTGACCTCCTAGGCCTGTTCCTGGGCCCGGCTGGGCCTGGGTGCAGCGAGGGGCCCCCTGCATGTCCCATGATGGCGCTGGGCCCTCATCTCCAGAACAGATGCCAGTCTGAGAAGCAGGTCAGCTCCTCCAGCAGGAGGCAGAGCTTCCAGCAGGCAGACGTCAGAACCGTAGAATCAGACCTCAGACCCTCCAGGCCCACAGCCGTGACCTGCGATGGCCTGGCTTGCGGGCAGGAGGTGGGCCACTGCCACTACCCCCACAGGCCCTCTGCTGAAGCTGCAGCGCGAACCCCGGGGACATGTGGCAGGCTCCTGGACTGAGCACACATGGAAAAGAAACCCTGCGGCTGAGACGCCCCAGACGGCGCGATATCCACAGCCCCGAATCCTGAGGCTCTGGTCCGCGTTTGGGCTCTTGCTCAGCTCTGGCTCCACGCCTACATTCCCTGTGCGCCACGCCTGTGCTCCATCTCTCTTGAGAGGCATATTTACTAGTTTGGAACATGAGTTCTCCCTGGTTCCGGAGCCGGCATGCTGCTCCTGGGTGTCTTTCCCGCAGCTGGCTCCCCCGCCCCTTCTTCCCTCCTTCTCTTTAGTGTGGGGCTAAGAGTGGCCGGCCCCAGGCTGGTACTGAGGATGGGAGGGTCACACATCAGACACGGTCCCCGCCCTCCTCCTGTCTCCACGGCAGTGGGCAGAAGACCTTTTGGCACATGGCTAAAATGGCCAAACTACCTTGATTCATCCACTGCTTACCAGCCATGTGACCTCAGGCAAGTCACTTAGCAGCTCTGGGCCTCCTTTGTCTCACCTGTAAAATGTGATAAAAATGGTAACTGCTTCACAGGGTTGTTGGGGGTTTAAATAAAATAATGTTTGTAGGAGTTCCTGCTGTGGTACAGTGGGTTAAGAATCTAACTGCAGCAGATTGGGTGGCTGCAGGGCACAGGTTTGATACCTAGTGCCACTCTTTTAAACACAGTGGGTTAAAAGATTCTAGCATTGCTGCAATCGCAGCATAGGTCACAGCTGCAGTTCATATTCAAAGCTTGGCCCAGGAACTTCCAACTTCCATATGCCATGGATGTGGTGAAAGAAAGAAAGAGAGAGACAAGAAAGAAAAAAAGAAAAAAGAAAGAAAGAGAGAAAGAGAGAAAGAAAAGAAGAAAGAGAGAAAGAGAAAGAAAAGAAAGAATATTTGTAAAGAGTTTTTGTACAGTGTCTGGCACTGAACGAATGGTTGTCAATGGTAGTTAATATTATTATTAGGATAAACAGACATTAAACAAATGACTGCATCCATCAGTATATGCAGACAGTCTATTATGAACATACTGAAGAAAGAGCACAGGGTATAGCAGAGACTTGAGTGGGGGCCTCTGCACTGATCTAGGCATCAAGGAAGACAATTTCGGGAGGTGATCTTTTTTTTTTTTTTTTGCCTTATCTAGGGCCGCACCCGCTGCATGTGGAGGTTCCCAGGCTAGGGATCTAACAGGAGCTGTAGCTGCCGGCCTTCGCCACAGCCACAGCAACGCGGGATCCGAGCAGCGTCTGCAACCTACACCACGGCTCCCGGCAACGCCGGATCCTTAACCCACTGAGAAAGGCCAGGGATCGAACCCGCAACTTCATGGTTCTTGTTCGGATTCGTTAACCACTGCGCCACGACGAGAATTCCCAGGAGGTGATCCTTGAACCACTGTCTGTAATATAAGTGGGAATTAATAGGGCAAAAAAGAGAGGGGTGATGGGAATGGCACGCCTGGCAGAAGGACCGGCATGTGCCAAGGCCCTGAAGTGGGGACCAAAGAACACAATTCAGATAAAACCGGTCAAGGCAGCATGTTGCCAACACAGAGCGAGGAGGGCAGGAAGCGAGGTGACTCTGAGGAGGCAAGCAGGGCCCACCAAGTAGAGCTGAGAAGCGTGCTGAAGGGGTCAGCAATTATTCCTAGAGTGGAACAGAGCCAGGAAAGATTTAAGCCCAGGAGTGCCATGGCCTCGTTTGTGTTTTTCGAAGATCGCGCCTACACTCAGCATCCCCTTTCCTTGTTAGACCTGGAACCAGTGGGCATGTGTCAGGTCAGGGATGCTCGGGGTACCAGGTGCAGCTCGGACCCTGGCCTCAAGGTCCGAGATCCTCCGGGCAGTGCAAGTAGAAGGGAGAGGGTGAGGAGGGATGAGGGCGTGGATCCAGACGTGGCGGGAGCTAGATCACAGAGTGCCTGGTGTGCTAGCCTCAGACTGAACCGTGGAGAGTGCCCGATGGGGGCCTTCGGTGTCAGGAAACGGTGGACCCGAGTCACATTAATCTTGAGTCCTCCTGGGATTCCTGCACAATGCCTGGCCTGGAGTGGATGTTTGCTCCACCGGTGAATGTAAGTCTATGGTCAGGACCCTTCGTGGCATGGAGAGTGCACACAGCAGGCTGTACTCCGGTCCTGAACCTGTCTGTCATTTGCCTATCTCTGTCTGCATCTGAACTCTCTCTTACACACGCCCACACAACCCTCAGTTCCAAGAGCCCCAGACACCGCAAGGCAAAAAGAAACTCTGGCCTGCTGCTGCTCTTCTCGATTTTAGAAGCTCACAAAAGGAGAAGACAAACAAAGACTAGAGCTGAAGGGAGGAGGCTTTTTGAGAGGAGGTGAGCTTCCAGGTGGGGCAGGAAGGATAAGGGTGTGGGGGCCTGATCTGGTGACTTGGTGGCAGGTCCAGGCCAGGCCGTGGAATATACCAGCATGGCCCGAGGCCCCAAGAGAAGCCTATAGGCGGGGAGCGAAGAGGCTGGAGCTCTTCTCCCTCTGCCCCCCAACGGTGGGTTGGCACTTTAACTAGCACTTTGGGGGTCCTTTTCTGCTCCCCTAGTTCACACTCAGCCTGCCCTCCCAGGTCAGACCCACGCAGAAGGAAGCCTTGCGCAGCCCTGAGCATTTCCCATCTGCAGGGACAGCAGATCTCTGCTCATCCAGAATAGGTCTGCCTTCTCTATATCCTTTTCCCAAGACCTGAGGCTCAGATTTCAGCTTCACATTCTTTTGCGTCGGGTCTAAAAACATTTTCCTTTTCTGTGGTGGGGAGGAAGGAAAGGATAAGGGGGCATAGGAGACCCGAGCTGCCCAAGGAAAGCCTCCCCCTGCCTTAGTCGGCATCCACCAGCTTGCTGTGTGGCCTTGGGCACCTTCCTGCCCTCTCTGAGCCTCAGCGTCCTCTCTAGACGATGAGATCCCACGCAGGATCTAAGGACCCCACCTCTCTTGGCAGAGCCAAAGTCTCCAGCCTTACTGTCCTGCTGCCAAGAAGTGTCTCCCTTGACTGCACAGGTGAAAAATGGGAGAGGCTGGGACTGCATTTTCGTTTTGTCTGTGAGGCCAAGTTCTGTGCAGCTGTCGCCTTTGATGTTCTCTAGCAAGCGTGTCCATCCCTGGGTTGTCAAGGCCACAGCTTCCCTGCCAGCCCCACACTGTCTTCTTTCCTTCCTGCCGTTCTGGGCCTGCTCCCCTTCTGTCACCTCCTCCCCCAAGTGGGGCTCGAGTCTTCCTGAAGTGGAAGAGAAGAGAGTGAGGACCCAGCCCTGAAATTCCGGGCAAAGGTGGGTGTGGGGAGACACTCTGAGCCCTGAGCTTCTAGAACATTCGGGAAGGAGTTAGAATTCTAGCCTGCCTTTACTTCCTCCAGGCACCCCCAAAGCCCTGGCCCCAGGTGGGTCCTCGCCTCTCCTGGTCCAAGAGGGCTGACCGCTCCTCCCTGCCTGCAGCCTGCGCTCCTCCGATCCTTTCTCTGTGACGCAGCCAGAGGGCAGCTCTAAACTGAAGTTCTGATGGCTCATAATTTCCGTGGCTTCCTGTGGTCCTTCAGATAAAGTTCGAGCCCCAGATCTCACCCCGGCTCCCCACTCTCATCCCAGTTCATACCTGACACCAGCCACACAGACTGCACTCAGCCCAGGGGCTGGTCGGCACCTCGCTGACCTTCAGCCTCCCCCGGCCTTTGCCTGGCCACCGATGCTTTTGGAATTCCTTTCTCTCTGCCTGGCAAACATGTGCCCCACAAGGCATCGCCACAGAGACGTCTCCTCCGTGAGTGCCTGTGCTAGCTGAGCTCCCTCTGCTCCCCACAGCTCCACATCCATTCCCGTGCCCTGCTTTCACAAGTGCTAGTGGTCTCTGGTTGCAAGGCCTCCCTCGGCTGCTTTCTGCCTGGCTCCACCCCTGACCTTGAGCTCCTTGAAGATAGAAATGTTGCTGATTTTGTTCCGTGGCCCCAGCACCCACCATCGAGTGGGCCTGACACTAATCCGTATGGATCACTGAGGCGTGAACAGGAATCGATCCACATTCCCTGGCTCTGGCCCGTCCTCAGAGCGCACACGCGCGCACATACACACACACACACACACACACACACACACACACACACACACACACCCCGCTGCTTAGGGAACAGAATTTCTTAAAACGCCTTCAGGAGGGACAGTGATTCTTTCCAAGGTTTTTAGAAGGCCAGCTCCCCTGGCAGGGAGGACAAGTATCATTCTCCCCACTTAGCAGATGGGTGAACTGAGGCCTGGAGAGTAGAAGGGCCTGGCCCACGTTCTCGTGGCATCACCTCACCCAGAGAGCCAGAACGGGAAGTTCACACAGCCTGTCTGCAGCAGGATGCAGATTGGAGCCAGGGTCAGAGCCCCGCCCCTTCTGCTGCTCTACATGGTTCCTCTCCGAAGCACTTACAGCCAGTGACTTAGCGGAGACAGGATTTCGGTCATCAGCATCGATTGCTCGGGGAGCCAGCCCCTGCCCACCACCCCCCGGCCACCTGGAATTGCCCTCATCAAACTTGTCCTCCCTGGCCGCTGCCCAGGACCAAGGCAGCGCAGAGGTCCCCACCCTGCTGGGCGGCCCGTGAGCCACCACTCCCCCCTGCAACCCCTGCCTTGCAAATTGGTAATTGCTGTGTGGTCAGACCAGAAGGAATTAGACAAGCCCTCTAGGAATTTCATACTGATTTTGCAAATGAAAATGGAGACTTGCCGTTTGAAGTCTAGGCAGCTGTGTCAGCAGGGACGTCTGAGACAGCAGGAAAAATAAAAACTGCATACTTGCAACCAATGGATGCAGCCACGTTGTAATAATAATGATGATGACGGTAACCATTGGCTACCACTAACTGATTGCCTGCCATGTAGACCATCGTCCCTCTGAGGGTCTCCGTCTGCTCACCTGCAATTCCCCATCCATTTCTGCCTCCACAGGTGCCCAGCCCCCTGTCTGAACCTTGAATAGAGTGGGGCTGGGTGGGGTGAGGGCGCTTCACCACCGGATCCCCTCCCGGCCTGACTCCTGACACATGAACTTCCGAGCCCCGTACCTTGAACACGCTTTTCTCTCAGTCCCACTCATCCTGCATAGCCCAGAAGCCCGATTCCTTCACCAACTCCTAGGCCGTGTTGTAAACTCCCTTGGAGACCCCAAAGTCACTTTTTTCGCTTTTATCATTAACGGGTTACTGGGTCTTATAATCACCTGTTTATCTGTCCAGCTCCTCTGCTAGCTCAAAGTTCCTCAAAGCTTTATAACAAAATAATCAGGTCTAGATGATTCTCTGGGACTTTCTGATACATTTTGTTCTTTTTTCCTGTCTACGCAGAGTGTATTCAATTTAGGAGCTCAGAGGTGGTTCATAGGCAGCACACACACAAAAATTATTGGTAGATAGTTGACACCGGGGTCAGGGAGGGCATGGATGTTTCAGCCTGGGCAGAGTTAAGCCTGGGGCCATGGAGCCCTAACAACAGGGGAACATGGAAGGTCACTTACTTCCCTGAGCCTTGGTTTCCCTGTCCATAAAATGGAAACAAAACATTGGCCTCACAGGGCTGTTATAAAGAATCAGTAAGTTTCCATATGCCGGGTGCCTGGATCCATAGACTATTTAAATCCTGAGATGGTGGGACGTCACCCCCCTAAAATGCTGGGCTCCTAGAGCATGACAAGCAGAGCTGAGAGGTGCTGCCACATCTTCATGTTTCAGCGGGGGACCCTATGACCACAAAGCGGGCCCCCAGCTGGTCTGGTCAGATCTGTAGCACGAGAATCTAGGTCTCCAGCCTCACTCCAACTTATCTGAAAACCAAGGGACCCGTTTGCCATCCCACAGGGCAGACCCCATACAAACTCCTCTCCTGGAGACCCCAAGGCTCTGGGTCTGCCCCCACCCAACCCCAGTGCCAGCCCAGCCATCAGCCTCCCTACCCAGCAGAATGCTAATCTCCTCCTGTGGGTGGCTCCGGATTTATGAGCATTTCCTGGCATGACTTGAAGGACAGAAGAGGAATGCTGGGATCTTTAAGGGTGGTCTTTGGGTGGAGAAACGAGGCATTCAGAGAAAAGAAGGGAAGAAAGCTAGGGTGAGTCAGCCTCCGCTGCCCGCCCAGAAAGCATGGAAGGCTCCGCCAGCCCACACTGCAGGGCAGATGGAGGAACCGGCAGCACCGCCAGGGCCTGACAGTGGGCATCCACGGAGCGGGGAGCATCTGTGCTCGAAGGCCAGTCCAAGTCCCTGTGTTGTGGCTGGGGTTTGGGACAGCGTACAGGACGAGGAGGGAGGAGCGTGCTCAGAGCTTGCTTTTTGGGAGGAACACTGCTACGTCCGTCTTCGGTGGTCTCACCTCCTGCTTCACGGCTGCCTCCCCAGATTCCTTGTCAGCTACGGCCACCACCTCTGCTCAGCCTCTGGGACTTTCCATCTCGCTGGGGGGACGTGCTCCCCACCAACCCCACCCCACCTCTCCGGCCACGTCCTGGAAATCGCCCTTGCCTCTCCAGCTTGACCCTCTGCTCTCCCCGCTCTGAGCCCTGAGCTGACCCAAGTCACCTGGCCTCCCTTGTCCTGATTTCAGTGGGAAGCATGAGCAGCGGATGAACAAGGGAAGTTGGGATCTTTCCTGCCGCCACCCGCCCCCTCCTCCCTGCAGGCCACTGCGGTCCAGTCGTGGAGCGGTAGCTGTGGTCTCCTGCAGCGGCTATGGCTCTGGCCAGGTTCAGGTCCCTGACCCCTCCGCTTTCCCTTTAAGGCTGAGGGGCAGGAAAGCTTCCCACTGATGCTGCTCCTCGGTGCTCCACCATCTTCTGTCCACACGTCTGTGAATATCCCATCATTCACTGGGCTCAGGTACCCTTTCGGTTGAACTTCAGCAGAGCTCACTTCCCTGGCAGGGCACCACGTGTCTTCTGTCGGGTCTCTGCCTGAGACAGGTCTCATTGACTAGGTCCCCCTCATTTACTCGCTTCCAGCCACGCTGGCCTCCTTCCTGCTCTTCACACCCATCGGGCTTGCTTC
Source organism: Catagonus wagneri (assembly GCA_004024745.2). Classification (NCBI taxonomy): domain Eukaryota; kingdom Metazoa; phylum Chordata; class Mammalia; order Artiodactyla; family Tayassuidae; genus Catagonus; species Catagonus wagneri. The sequence continues at coordinate 26,236,998 of PVHT020000066.1, forward strand.
TACCTCAGGGCCTTTGCACTTGCTATTCTTGTTGTCCTTCTCTTGGATATCCACATGACCACTTCTCTCATCTCCTTCCGATCTCTTCTCAGTGTCACTTCTCACTGCACCTTTCCTGGGCATCTTACCTAAAATGTCAACCCCCAACACACAAACACACACGCACACACACACACACACACACACAATTTCCTATGTCCCTTGCCTTATTTTCTCCTTAGCAACTGTCCCTCTCTAACATAGATATTTTATGGTTGTTTGTGTTTATTGCCAGCTTTCTCCTACTGCATAAAACTCCATTAGGATCAGGATCTTTGTTTGCTCTGTTTACTTCCATCCTTGCAGGGTATGGAACAGTATCCAGTACGTGAGTGCTCAGTAAAAATGTATTCAGTGAATGTGTGAGTTGGTCCTTTTTACAGGTGGGTAAACCACGGCTCAGAGAAGGAAAATGGCTTGCCCAGGGCATTATGGTGGAGATTCAGATGGAGAAGGGAGCTGGTCCTACCTGCTGGCCCAGAGCCAGTCCTGGCTCCAGGAAACCTTGTGTTTATTTGGAGGCTGCTGTTCAGTGGCCCAGTGTCCGGAGACAGGGCTCTGGGCTCGGGGCTGGGGGCTGGGGTGGGGGTGTGCGACACACTGAGCAGGAAGCAGGGAAGTAGTCAGCATTGCTTTGGTGCCGTCGATGGGGCAGGGAGAATAAATAAATAAACCTCAGCCCGAGCCTGGCAAGCTCTAACCTGTGAGGAAGTCTCCAGGCTGGAGAAACCTTCTTGCGAGGCACAGCTGCCCTTCACCACAACCGACATCAGTGCTGACAGGCATGTGGCCCAGGCTCTAAGGGGACCCTGGGCGCTGGGTCCTACCAGGGAGCTGCCCAGGATGGGAGTCTGGGATGGGTGGTCCAGCTTTTCGACCATTCAGTCATTCATTCTGCAAGCGTTTCTCAAGCAGCTACTGTGGAAGTATCAGGCACTGTGCTCTTGGCTGGAGGAAGAGCCACAACTGAGAAAGGCACTTTGCCGGCCCTTGGAGGGTTCAGCATCGAGCAGGAAGAATGAGCATTAAGTAGTGAGGAAGGGGAGAGAGCGCAATGGTCCAGGAAGCGATGGTGCTTTGTGAGCACTAAGCAGGGGAGTGGCTTGGTGCTGAGAAGAGAGCCTCTGAGAAGTTGAGTGGGAGCTGGGGGCGGGGGGTGGAAGAGAGTTCCAAGCAGAGGTGGGAAGCGAGGGGAGATCCTTAGGTTGGGAACATGAGTTCAGCACAAGGGAGGAGCATATGAGGTTCCACCAGGCAGGACAAAGTAAAAACAGCGCAGGAGGCCACGTTCCAGGTGGGGTACCTTGGCCATGTCACCTCTTTCCTCTCTCATATGTCAGCTCCGCTCCGAGCAGGCCCCATGGCTAAAGTCCTCCCATCCCTCCTCTGTCCCACTGGGATGCCTCTCACACCAGCCCCTACTTGTCTGTCTATTCTTCCTGCCAACGACTGGCCGGAGGCAGCTTGGTGGGCCAAGGCCAGGGGTAGCGGAGAGAACCCAGCTGGACCTGAGTTTGAACCCAGCATGAGACCTTGTGCAAGTGCCTTCACCGCCCTCAAGGCCTCAGTTTCCTCATGCTGCATATGGGAACAGCAGCCCGTTCTCTGGAAGGATCTGGTGTGGGATGGTTTTTTAACATCCTCACCGTGGTCCATGGAACCTGGCATGCCAATCAACTCCACTCTCATCTCCCATCACTCTCCTCCTTGTTTACTCAGCTCCAGCCACCCTGGCTTGTGCTCCTCTTGACATATGCATGGGGCCTTTGCACCTGCTGTTCCCTCTTCTCTCATCACTCCCTGCCCTTCTTTTCTGCTTCATTTTCTTTCTGTAACATATCGTATTTTTCAGGGTTCTCCAGAGAAACAGAACAAAAAGCATGTGTAGATATATATACACAGATTGATTTATTTCAAGGAATTGGCTCACACATTGTGGAGGCTAGCAAGTCTAAAACCTGCAGAGTGGGCTGGCATGCTGGAAACCCAAGGGAAAAGAGTTGATGCTGTAGTTCAAGTACAAAGCTTGGTCTTATCTATTAAGGCCTTCAACTTATTGCATAAGCCCATCTTCACCCAATTATTATGCAGCATTATCTGCTTGACTCGAAGTCTACTGATTAAATGCACATCTCACCTAAACAATAACATCTACGATTCAACCAAGTGTATGGGTGCCATGACCTAGCCAAGTTGGCAAAATTAACCATCACAGGTCCACCCCTTGACAACTTGCCACCCTTAAAACCATACCTAATCTCTGAATAAGTAGTAACGAGATCACATTTACGCCTAACATGATATGACGATTCTGCATGCAACCAAAATGCGCTAATACCCTCCCGGGAAGAAGATGCAGTCTTTGAGTGGTATCTATTTTTCTTCTCCTTAATGCACTGTAACTTGAATACAGTATCTGAGTTAACAATACTTAAACATCACCACATAAACTCAATATGTCTTATGTTCCATGATGGGAGAGAAGAAAAGAAAAAGAAGAGAGAAGAAAGCAAAGACTTTAGACACACACACACACACACACACACACTCAAATACTCCTGACAAGGAGAGTCCTTGTTTCTGTAACCGGTCACGTGGTCGGAGCCTGTATTTGCAGCTACCTTCTTCTCTTCCTACCGCCACCACTATTCCCTCGCCTTCTGCCAGCTCCTCCACCACCCGTGGCACTTTATCTGGTGGGATGACCCAAATTGTCACTCCTGAAAGGTCTGGGCCATTAGGCGTCCTGCCTGCATTGGGTCCCAGTAGTTTCCCAGGGATAGCGGTTAACACAGAGGCACCCTCAGGATCCTGCCGGCGCCCTGCCTCACCTCCATGTGGAGAGCAGTCCAGTGTCCCCTTGGTCATTGGGACCAGACCCCCAGCCAGCACAGAAACTCACTTCTTTGCCTGTTGGTTTAGAGACAAGAGGAGCCCAAAGTGACGGGGACCAGTCTGAACTTCCAGTTCAGTGGAACCATTGTTGTGTCTCTAACATACTAAATATTAACAGTTTACTGATTATTTACTCTGTTGCCTCCCCAGTCGATAAGCTTAATGAGAGCAGGATTCAGATCCCTTCTGTCCCTCACTAAACCGCTGGACCCAGCACAGTGCCTGGCCCGTGCTGAGCGCTTGGTGAGCATTGCCAAGTGTGTCGGTGCCTTTGCTGTGAGTTCCCTGTGCTTCAGGGTGGGTGAGAGGTGACAGCCCCCGCCTGAGAGCCAGACCTGTCTTCAACGTCCTTCGCGACAGCGCGGGTCCTGCCTTCTCCTCATGATGACGCTGCTGGGCTGACGAGTGAGCACAGGCTAAGTGCTGGCCCTCCCAGCCCGTCCGGGACTGTTTACCAGACTAATCTGGAGCAATAAACCTGTGCCGCCTCCGGGCGTCTGTCTCCCTCCGTCCAAGGGCCGTGTTTGGAAGATGTGTTTAAATTCCGGGCCTATGCTCAGCACACGCCGCGAGCCAGCTCCTGGCCTGCAAGCACTAGCGATGGGGCCGCCGGGATGCTCAGGGTCTCCTGGTGGCCGGGCCTCCACACACGACCATCTGCGGGGAACGAGGCAACTCTCGCCTTCACCCGTGTTTGTTATTGCATGTCAAAGCCATGTCATAAACATTAACCTAGAATGGGCCACCGAGGCTATGGGCAAGGAGGGTTTGTTGTTCTAAAGTGGCCGGGAGCAGAAGGTGCCAAGGCCCGGGAGTCTGAGTAAGGCCAGGCTTTGGATCCAGGGCAAATGACGGAAGCAAGAATCAGGGCAAGGCACTGACTCATGCTTACACACCACCTCATCGGCCCCAGGTACCAAACATCCTCTACTGTAATGGCCAGTTGGCATATCTACCTCTAAAAGGAGGTCTGCGTGAGTAGACCAAGTCCAGTTAATCTAACAACCCCAGATGCTTGCAGAGAATCAACAGAAAGTGTTTGTTGAATGACTGAATGAACGAGTTTAGCGCCCGTGTCTGTTGGAATCACCAAGAGTGCCCATGAAGGAACACGTATTACTTTGAAATCCTGGCCATGGGAACCTGGTCTGGGGCCAGACAAACATAATTTCAGAGCCCAGCCCTGTCCTTTACCAGCCATGTACATGGGTCCCCTCCCTTCTGCTTCTTTGGTTTCCCAGCTGTGATTGGGGACATGTCCCTACTGGCTGTCTCCCAGGGAGGGCAGAGGGAAGCCCTGAGGGCAGTGGTGGACTGAAAGCACGGGTTCCAGGGCTGTATAATCCAGACTCCAATGCATGTCTCACCCCACTCCAGCTTTGTCACCTTTCATGAGCTACTTTTCTCTTCGCTGTAACTGTTTTCTGTTTTCCAATCTATTAAATGGGGCTAATACTAGACGACCTCCAAGTTGCTACAAAGGTTAGATATCAATATGCCTAGAAGGTTCCTGACACATAGTAAGTGTTAATAAACATAGTTATCCTGGTAATGAATGGATAAGGACCGCTTAGCCAATTACAAAGGATGGATTCGAGGCAGGAGGAGGCAGAGGGAAAGGTCACATGACTCAGGGTCAGCATCCTTCTCTTGGAAGTAGTTCCGTTTTTTAATTGAAATATATTTTATTTACAATGTTATGTTCATTTCTGCTGTGCAGCAAAGTGATTCCATTTTAAATGTATGTATACTTTTTAAAAATATTCTTTTCCGCTGTGGTTTATCGTAGGACATTGACTGCAGTTCTCTGCGCTGTGTAGCAGTTGTGTTGGGAGCCACAGGCGAAGTCCAGTTCTCTGTGCTGCACAGTAGATCTTGCTGTGTATCCCCTCTGAAGTGGTTCTGGAATGTCTACAGCTTAACAGTGACCAGAGAGGCCGGCTCCCTGCCCTCACAGGCTCTCAGTCTCCAAGTCAGAGAGCAGAGAATTGCCTGAAATGGACACTCCAGTGGGTTGAGTGCCAAGACCAAGGGCAGCTCGGGGGTCTGGGGTGGGTGTCGGACGGAGTCCGCGATGCCAAGTTTGGGTTTCAGTCCTGGCCCTGCCCCACCACACCCCCACTGTGCCACGCTAGGGATGCTGCTTAAATGATCTGGTTCCAGTTTTCCAGCTCTGAAATGTTAGTAATAAATACTCCCTGGCTTTTGTTTCACAAGGCTCCTGAAAATGAAAAATGGGTATGGCAAGGTGTGTGGAATAAAAGCGGACTGTTGCAGTGGACATTTGGAAATCCAGCCCCGTACACGGTGCAGGGGACAGCAAAAGGGAGTCAGGAAACAGAGAGCCCAGGGTGAGCCCAGCTCACTGTGTGGCCTTGAGCAAGCTTCCTCCTGCCTGCTCTGGACCCCTGTCTTTTCTCCTCTTCTATGTGAAGAAGGCATAGGAAGAGATCAGTGGTTCTCAAACTAGGCTCCAGGGCAACTGCGGGTTCACAGAGAAGCCTCGGGAGCCTGTTGCACAGGGACATCGAGCTGACGGGACTTCAAGCACTGGCCTGCCTCCTTGAGATCAATCAGGGAAATTTCAGGAGTTCCCTTGTGGCACGGTGGGTTAAGCATCAGGTGTTGTCACTGCTATGGCAAGGGTTTGATCCCTGGCCTGGGAACTTCCATTGCTGTGGGTGTGGCCAAAAACAAACACGGAGGAAGTTTCTGTTTCTATCATTGGAATATTTTTTGTTCCAAGTAAGCTTCCTTTGGAAAGCATGAAAACAAGAAACGATTCCATGGCTACAGCAGGTTTGAAAAACCACTGGACCCTAGGGCCCTTCAGCTTCCGTCCAAAAAGCTTTAAGCCTAACTATTTTCTTCCAACATTTGTTTAACATGCATTTATTCAGCACTTACTCCATGCCAGCACTGTTCTCCGGGCCCTGCAGATCTGTAACATGCTTCATTCATTGGAACACCCCCCTCCCCGAGTTCCACGGGGGCCACATGACTACAGAAGTGACTCCATGTGTCTAAGAGGGTCCAGGGCACCACTTCCCCTCCTGCCCGGTCTTCTCGGCACCTGACCTCACTACAGGCCAGGTGGTGCCGGCTCCGAGACGCAGCAGGGCAGGTGTGTGCAGCACAGGGTGTGGTCACAGACGCCTGCGTGTGCCACTGTGCTCCGGCCCAACGCAGGCGCTTTCATCCCTGCCTGTCCTGGGTGGGAGGAAGTGCCGCTTGCCTCAGCGGTATCCATGGCAACAGGGCCGCTGCCTCCTCTGATCCATCCCCACCCATCCCGCTGCTATTGACACCCTGCACGCCAGGTGGCTGCAGATCGGGTTCAGCGGTGACAGCGGAAGCCTGGAGGCCTGGAGAAGGCCCAGGGGTGGTGAGGTCTGACCTCATCGCTAGTCAGCTCATTAGGGGAGCAGCCTGGGCCGCCACAGCTCAGTGCACTCCAGCCATCCCGCCCTGCCAGAATCAAGAATGGGAGGGGACGGATACAGGTGAGCTCGTGAGCACGAGCCTGGCCCTGTCGCCAGGGACAGTATTTTAGGCAGACTCTTTGTACCTACTGCCTGAGCTTTTCTGTTCCGAGTATGTGTCCTGGAACCACATGGCGAATGCCACTTGGTGGAAGCTTCTGCCAAGTGGTGGCAGCGTGCCCCCAGTGCAGACAGAATGCTGGAGTTCCAGGGCCGAGACTGAAGGACTTACAGAGCAACCTTGAGCTATGAATTGACCACAGCATGTGTCAAAGAAAGGACAGGTGACACCCTCTCTCTACCAGAGGCCATGCCGAGTGCCACCGATGCAAAAATGAATAGGATGCCATTCCTGTGTTCAGGCAGCTCAGAGCCTGAACAGGGAGACAGGTAGCCAAATGGTAGTGACGATCCAATATCCGTGTCCTGCTGGGGGTCACCCACCTCTCTCCACAGCTGTGCTGGGAGGTGCCTGCTGAGAGGCTGGGCCCCAGCGGCAGGCACGGGGGCTCAGCTGGGCTCACCTGGGCCCACTTGCTCGTGCTCGAGCCGGCTGGCTGTCGGCTGGACTAGGATGGCCTTGGGGGGACAATGGAAGCAATTGGCCTCTACTCTGCACATCTCTCACCCCCCAACTGGCCAATTCATGCTTCCTCCCTGCCTCTGGAGGCTGGTGATGCTGGCTTCCAGCAAGTACTGAGTCAGAACGTGAGGGAGCTAGAGTTCCACGGCCAAGGGCACGAATACAGGAAAGTGTTAAGGTCGAGGCCATTACTGTATCAGGCTGCCACTGGGTCCCCTGGGAGCTCTAGGGAGGGGCCTCGCCCAGCCCCAAGGTGGTCAGAGAGACTTCGCAGAGGAGACATCCGAGCAGCGCCTGGAAGGCCCAGTCTGGAAGTGCAAATGGAAAACGGAGGCGGGAGTTTCCCACGCACAGGGACCAGCATGGACTACGAAGCACAGAGGATGAGACTGCTGAGTAGGTTGAGCATCTGGAGACATGAGGACTAGAAGTGAGATCCCTGACCACATCAGGGTCCAGGTTACTGCCCCGCAGGCTCAACCGAAGAGCAAGGCCTTTATCCTCAGCGTAGGAGGCACCCATGAAAGCTTTGAGCAAAAAGGAGAAAGAGCATCGGATTTATGCTGTGAGAAGATAACAGTGGAAGAAGGATACGGGCTAGGTGGGAAGGGGGGGTGGTCTGCTGGGAAGGGGATGGGCTGCAGTGGACCCAGCCAGAGATGCTGGGTCTGAACTGGTGTAGACCAAGAGGCTGTTGTCCCAGACGGTGCAAACAGGATGAGCAGGGCCTCGGCACTGCTGGGCAGCCTGGGGCTGGTGGCCTGAGACCACTTCCTGATATTTGGCACAGGAATTGCAATTGTTTTCCCCTCTATATGTGCTAAAATAACCCACTTAATGATCAAGTTCCTCCCTTCCTGTTGGCCAATGGAGTCTGGGATGCACAGTTCTGTGACGCTGGTGCTGGGTCCAGCCATGCGGTACTGGACACAGCCCTTCCCCTCTTGGGCATCAGCTTCCCCATCAAATATGGGACATTTTATTTTATTTCTTAAATTGAAGTGTAGTTGATTTACAATATTGTGTTAGTTTCAGGTGCACAGCAAACTGATTGTTATATTTTTTTCAGACTGTTTTCCCTTAGAGGTTATTACAAGATACTGAATATTGTTCCCTGTGTTATACAGTGAACCCTTGTTGCGTATCTATTTTATACACGGTAATGTGGATCTGTTAATTCCATTCTACTAATTTATTTCTCCTTTGTTCCCTTTCCCCTTAAGTTTGTTTTCTATGTCTACGAGTCTATTTCTATTTTGTATATAAATTAACTTGCATTATTTTTTAGATTCCACATACAAGTGATATCATATAGTATTTGTCTTTCTCTTTCCAATTTATTTCACTTAGTACAATAATCTCTAGTTGCTGAAAATGGCATTATTTCATTATTGTGGGGGGGGGGACTGGGTAATATTCCATTGTTTAAATGTACGACATCTTCTTTATCCATTCATCCATTGATTGACCCTTAGGTTGCTTCCGTGTCTTGGCTATTTGTAAATAGTGCCCCTCTGAACATTACGATATATGTATCATTTTGAATTAGAGTTTTCATTCTGGATAGATGCCCAGATACAGGATTGCTGGATCACATGGTACCTCTATTTTCAGCTTTTTAAGGAACCTCCATACTGTTTTCCATAGCAGCTGCATCAGTTTATAGTCCCACCAACAGTGTAGGAAGGTTCCCTTTTCTCCACACTCTTTCCAGCATTTCTTACTTGTAGACTTTATGATGATGGTCATTCTGACTTGTGTGAGATGGTACTCATTGTAGTTTTGATTTGTTTCTCTAATAATTAGTGATGGTGAGCATCTTTTCATGTGCTTCTTGGCCACCTGTATGCCTTCTTTGGAGAAATGACTATTTAGGTCTTCTGCCCATTTTTGATTGTTTTTTTTAATATTGAGTTGTATGAGATATTTGTATATTTTGGAAATTAACCCCTTGTCAGTCGCATTAAAATGGGACATTTTAAATCATGTCTCAGAGCCTTGTGCCTTGGGCAGGCCATGTTCCATTAGAACTGTGGCCCTCAAATGCCAGAAGTGGTTGGACTGCTAAAGAAGTCCCCAGGGAGCCTGTTAAAAATAAATGTCCTGGGCTACGCCTCAGAGATTCCAATTTCAGAATCTCTGATATTTCTGTGCAGCCCTCCAGTGATCCTGGTGCCTGGAGGATCTGGCTGGACCCAGGTGTGTCCCCGGCTCCTGCCACAGTGGCCCAGAACACAGAGGAGCTAGAGGAAACACGTGCTGAGTGGCAGCACAGACCCGAGTGGGGGGGTCCAGCTCCCAAGGTTGGACCGTGACATCTAAGTGGGCTTTCTGGATTTCTTGTCCCTTTGTTTGCTTTGCTTTGTTTGAGGGTATTTCTGATTCCAAAATGAATCTGTGCTCCTTCTAGAACTTTTCTAGGCACAGGAGAAGTAAGGAGTCAAAAGAAACCCTCACCCATCATTCTGAACCCCAGACACAGCGAGGGTTTTCATTTTGCTGCATTACTAGATGAGACGTTGATGGAGCGGAGACATGGGAGGGCAAAGGGCTGGAGGTGAGAGCCGGCTCAACGTGCTGAGAGGCCAGCGAGTGAGAACCAGGAGACGCGGAACACTGGGGCAGCGCCAGCTGCTGTCGGGGCCCCCACACCTTCTCACACACCCTGTTTCAGGGCCCCGTGCCCCCAAGTCTAACAGAAGGAGGACCGGTCCTGGAGGGTCAGGGACCTCAGCCAGGGTCCCTGAGCACAGCCCTGACTCCTCTCCTCCCTCCGCGCAGGTGCTGTTTGCCCTGAACCAGACGCTGCTGCAGCACGAGAGCGTGCGGGCCGGGAGCCTACAGGCGCCCTACACCACCGAGGATCTCATCAAGCACTACAACTGCGGGGACCTCAATGCCGTCATCTTCAACCATGACACGTCCCAGGTAGGCCCCCCTGGCCCAGGCACCTCCAGGACACCCGTTCCCAAGACCAGGCCCAGAGGAAGGTATTTATTAGACACCTACTGTGTGCTGGGTGCAGGTGCACTTCTCTCCAGCCACAGTAGGCAGGAGCCATGGGTACCTCTGGTTTTCCAGATGGGGAAACCGAGGCTCAGCGAAGGGAGTGCAGCACTTGAGCTTGGTGTTTGCAGCTCTGCAGCCCAGACCTGGAAGCTTAGCTTGTAAGCACAGGGAGGGCTCGGTGAGGCTCGGTCCAGCCTTTGGAGAAATGAAAGCCCACGGCTCTTCAGAGCTTCGGCTTGCATCCGGCCCAGGGCGCTCTACCTGGATCAGAGTCCTAGCGGGGAGATCACCCCCGGGCTGGCCCATCAGGGGTGGGAAGCCAAGGAGCTGAGCATGGCCCCACCAGGCCTCCCTTCGCCCTGGGGATTAATCCCAAAGTGCTTCACTGGCACTCAAGGCCCCCGATCCTGTCCTCCACGGACCTCATCACCGCCCAGGTCCCCTGCCACACACACCTCCCTCTGCTGACCTCTGCCACTTAGAGCACTTCTGCCACACACTGCCCTTTCCCACGACTCTGCCTTTGTTCGGGCTCCTCCCTCCCGGTTTCCTCCCAGTCAGCCATGGTCAAGGTCACCTCCCTTGAGAAACCATCCCAACGCCCAAGCTGGAGGATGGGCACCTCTAGATCCCCCTGTGCTTTCTATGCCTGGTGTTTATTCATCCATCCATTCAAGGGACAGCAGAGTTCCCTGCCGTGGACACTGCCCTGGGTCCCCATTTTCCTCCAGGTAAAGCCAGACTCTCTACAATGGCCTGCACGGCCCCGTGTCCTGTCCCCACCCTCAACCACACATCCTCTGCCTCCCCTCACACGTGCCAGTCCAGCTGCCCGGGACGCCCTGCTGGCCCATGAGCTACCCGCATAGCACCCTTCACCTTGGCACTGGCTCTTTCCTCCTCCAGGAAGGTCTCTCCACAGGTCTCACCATGGCTCACCCCTCTCTGACTTCGAGACACAACTCAAATACCGTCTCAATGAAGCGGGCCCCACCTTCCCCATCTAGAATTGCAGTCTGACCCCTCTCCACCCCTGCCCTTTTATTATGCTCACTTTCCCCCATAGCCTTTATCATCTTCTTATGTATCTTGATTTACTGATCAGTGATTACTTATTGTCTGTCCTTTCCCACGACAGCATGAACTCCCCAAGGGCAGGGATTTGCATTTGTTTCATTCACTGATAATTAGCTAGAGCCATGGCAGGCACAGGGCAGGACTCAGTCAGTACTGGGTGAATGAAGGAAGTGGCTTCTAAATGCCAGGCACAGTGCCAAGGAAGGGGGTGCAGCGGGGAGCCAGGGAGCTGCCCTCATGGGGCTGATGGTCTCAAAGAAAAGAGGACATTCAATAAGCAATCGCACCCAAGTGTGGTCCTTGCTACGAGGGAGAGTGGGGGACGCTGTCGAAGCCTGTGGAAGGAGCAGGAATTTGGATGGGCTTGGGGTTAGGGCTGGGAGCGGGTGGGGAGAAAAGGAAAGATTCCCGCAGGATGAGAGGACAGAGAACAACCTGCACTGGCTACGGACTGAAGGCAGGAGAATGTTCTAGCAGAGGAAACCGTGTGAAGGAGCCGGAAGCAAGAGATCGCAGGAGGAGGGGTGAGAAGCATAGCCAGGGAGCCCCCCTGACCCTGAGCAACTCCAGAGCCCCTTCTGGTCCCGGGGTCCAGCTCGGGCGTGGTACAGAGCAAGTGTCAGTCAGTGATGCTGCACAGGCAAACATAGGTGTCTGCTGTGCCCGGTGCAGCACTGAGGGTGACGGAGGAAAGCTCGGAGGCTGGGATTCTGGGTGCTCTGACTCTCAGTGGTAGAGGAGGGAGGGAGAAGCCTGTAGTCAGCACTAGGCTTTCACCAGCATCCACCTGTGACAAAGCCGGGCCTGCCTCCCCCTCTGGCAGAGGCTGCTGAGCCCTGAGCAGCCAGGGAGCTGTGTGGCCGAGGGGGTCCCGGTCACCGCTGGGGAAGGTCTGGCCATGACGTGCCTGGGCTGGAGCGAGGGGTTTGCAGGACAGGGTGCTGGCCATGGAGGGCAGGACACTAAGCTGAGAGGGGATAACAGGGTGGCCTCGGGTGATGACAGGCTTGGACTTTCTTTGAGCCTGTGTCCAGAAGCACTGATAGGTCCCTGACAGGCTTCAGGGGACTCCCGGCTGTGCCTATGCTGGAAGCAGATAAGAAGGCACAGGTAGGGAGTTCCCTTCGTGGCTCAGTGGTTAACGAATCCGACTAAGAACCATGAGGTTGGGGGTTCGATCCCTGGCCTTGCTCAGTGGGTTAAGGATCCGTCGTCGCCATGAGCTGTGGTGTAGGTTGCAGACGCAGCTTGGATCCCGCGTTGCTGTGGCTGTGGCGAAGGCCGGCACCTGCAGCTCCTGTTAGACCCCTAGCCTGGGAACCTCCATATGCTGTGGGTGGGGCCTCAGATAAGGCAAAAAAGACAAAAAAAAAAAAAAAAGAGGGCACAGGTAGATCGGCTCACTCAGATTAGAACAACAACCCAGGCTGCACCCAGGGGTGCATGGGAAGAGTCTAGCCCTCAAGGGAGAAGCTGGGCAGCCCTGCCCCAGACGCAGATGAGCCTCGTGTCAGGGTAGCAAGGCTAAATCCAGTGTCCCGTGTGCTAACAGAGAACAGGTCTGTGGCTGGAGGCCTCGAAGGACACAGGGACTGGAGCGGGGCAGTCACTGCCTTCAGCTGGGGTAGGGGGTGCTTCTGGGAGAAGGTGGTATTAGTCTAGGCTTGACGTAGAGTCTGCCAGGCATGGACAAAGTCAGGGCTGGAGGGCAGAGCAAACTGCCCGAGGGGGCACAAGAAAGTGGGAGACCCCGAGGAACGGTCTGCAGAGCAGAGGGCAGACCAGTGGGGGTGAGGGGGCGACACCCAGCGGTATTGAAGCCTGAGAGGGATGTGGTCACAAAGGTGCCTCTGGCCACGGTGCAGAGGCGGCTGGGGTGTCCTCTGGAGGCCGAGGCTGGGCAGACGCAGGGCCCAGGATGATAACACAGCAGGGGAGGAGCCAGGCACGCCTCAGCCTTGGTCTGCTTTGTCTCAACGCGTCCCCCATCAGCCCGCTTTCAGAAATGGCCGAGGCCCTGGCCTCCCGTCGCTCTCAGGTCACTAGCGCAGTCACCGTCCCCTAGTCAGCAGGGTAACCCAAAGGCCCCTCCCCTGGAAACTTCTCTGAGCGCCCAGCCTGGATTAGGTGTAGTATAGCCACATATATTTATCGTCCAGACTCAGGCACTTTTGAGAGTGGAAGGTCAAAGATAATCGAGTCAGAGGAACTCACTGGCATTCAGCAGTCTACTCTAGCCATGAACCTGGACTGTCCTGGACAAACCAAGACGCGTGATCACCATATTGGGTGCTTCTCCAGGCTCCCACATCCCTCACCGCCCTCTACAAGCACACATCCCTCAACATTCTGCTCCGCACTGGCCGTGGGCCTCATCCAGGGCCCAGGCGAGGGAACTCTGTGGCCTCCTAGCCAGCCACAGGTCTGGACACACGGAAACTCTCGGAAGATGTCTGCTGGATGGACAAGATAAAGAGACAGGATGAGGACACTGAGACCGTGACATCAGCAGGCCTTTGACCACATAGACCTGACGCAGCCTTGTCAGGGTCCGGGGAGCCCCCCCCAGCCCCACTCCAGCTCTGCCTGGCCCATCTTCCCACCACTCCCTCTCGGACCCATCACTCTAGGGCCCTGGGGGCCCAATGTGTCCTCTCAAATGTTACCGTGCGTCCTGCACTTGAACTTGTCGCAGGAGATTTAAGACTCCCAACAAGTCTAATGACACCATTAATTTGCTTCCATCCAGGCAGCCTCATCCTTGGCCTGAAGCCAGGGCCTATCAACATGAAATATGCAGAAAATGTCAGCCAGCTGCTAGGCAGCCCCAGAAACCAAGTGGCTCACGCAGCTTCTTCATGGCTTTGACATTGAACTTTCTGGTTCTTGCGCTTGTTAATTTTTTTAAGCTTCCTAAAGAATACTGGAGCTTCACCTTCCACACATGCACACTTACGGTCAGGGAGCCAAGGAGGGAGGGCCAGACACATCACAGACCCAGGAAGAAGGCCTCGGCTTGGACTCTCAGGAGGGGAGAAGGGAGCAGAACGCTATCTTCACGGCTGACAGTTCTGGAGTCCATCTCTCTGTCACCACCATCCCTGTCCCCTGTCCAAGGCCACCCTTTACTGTAGCCTCCGCCATCATAGGGTTAGAGGATGGAGCCAGCACTGTCCTCCGGGCTAGCTGCACAAAGCCCATGTTTAGTCAAGGTATCCTCTGCACCATGAGCTGAGCTAAGCACTTTCCAAACTGATCTTGCTTAATTCCTGTAACAACACTTAGAATCCCCATGTGACCAGTTGGGAAACTGAGTCTCAGAGAAGCCAAGTAACTTGTGAGTCACGGAGGCCACCCAGCTGGTCAGCGGCAAAAGAGGGCTTCCAACCGTAGCTGACCCAGCTGTCTGACTTTACGACTCCCATTCACAACCTCCAGAGTTCCTGCCTACAAGCCCTTCCATTCATCCATGCACTTCTCCATTGAACGAACATTTATTTGTTGATACAACATCATCCTACATTCTCTTCTATAGTTGAGAAATGGAGACAAGCCTGTGAGAGCCGTGTTTCCAGAAATAACCTTTCTGAGTCGCAGCTTCTCTTGTGCTCTTCCTCCACTCGGAAGACTGCAGTGTTTCCTGTAGCGACATCGAGTTCAAGTGTGGCCTGTTTTGCCAGGGCTGCCAAGCATCAATTCCATGGTTGGGGGAGGGAGTAAGAATTCTTTTCCTTCCTGTATCCATTTGCCAAATGGTCGCCAAGCACCAACTCAGTGCCAACCTTGATTGCGTACTGGCAAAGCTGCTGCATACAGTTGCACAGGTTGTGCACTGTTCAAGTTTAGGGTACAGCAGTCCTAGCATTCTCTTATTTATCCCAGAACAGTGTACAAGGCCTTCCTCTCTACTTCTGGAGAATCCACTGGTCCTCAGCCAACATGATAGCACAGGCAGATATCCCAGCCTCCCTGGGCCCCTTCAGGATCAGCCTCTGTGGATACCTCCATTTTCTTTAGAAAGAAAAAGTGGCTCTAGAAGCCATGTGGCTGGGCTAAAACCTGCAGGGGATTAGCCTCCCCGTGCTAGACTCTCCATTCGGCTCATCCACTAGTCAGCTTGTCCAGTGACACTGGTGGTTGTGGGGAAAGAGGGAGGACCCTCGGACTCACAGCCTCCGTTTCCTCGCTGACCCCTGGCTTCCTCTCTGGCCCCACCCACGTGCTGGAGGCCACAGCGCTGGACACCTTAGACATGCCATCCAGGTGAGGAAGGTGACACCTGGGAATAAAGGCGACACCTGGGAATAGAGGCAACAGCTGGGAATAGAAGAGCACAGGAAAGGGCAGGGTGGCCAGGAAGGTGACACATCTTTATGTTCAAGCCTCCAGAAACCTGTCCTGGGCATCTATTTTGTGCCAGGCATTGGGGGCCCAGGAATGACAAAGGCACTCTCTAAACTCAAGGTGCTCTCTGCCTTGTTCAAGAACATGTTAGAGGAGTTCCTGTTGTGGCACACTGAAAACGAACCCAACTAGTATCCATGAGGTTGCGGGTTCGATCCCTGGCCTCGCTCAGTGGGTTAAGGATCCAGCATTGCCATGAGCTGTGGTGTAGGTCGCAGACGCGGCTTGGATCTAGAGTTACTGTGGCTGTGGTGAAGGCCGGCAGCTGCAGCTCCGATTGGACCCCTAGCCTGGGAACCTCTATATGCTGCATCTGAAGCCCTGAAGAACTTGTCAGAGAGGCTGGCCCCAGGTCACGAGGCTGGGTGTGGACATGGGGCTGAGACCCGGGAAACATGGATAGTTTCAAGTTAGGCTTTTGAACAAGCCATCATTATGGAAGGAAGCCTTGTTCCTATATTTAGAGTTTTTAAGAAGGAATGGAGGGTTTGGTCCTGGGAAGCAGAGGGCTGGGGATGGGGAGAGAGAAGAGGCCAAGCAGGGGCAGTCCATTGGAAAGACCAAAGGTTATGACCCCTCCTCTCAGCTCTGGGTGGGGTGGCGTGGGCTGAAAGTTGTCCACAATAGCACCCATCATCCATGCAATCCCCTGCAACACTGTCAGCTCCATCTTCCAGATGAGGAAACCAGGACTCAGAAACGTTAAGTAACTTGGCCAAAGTCACCCAGCATCAGAATAGGGCCTGAAGCCCAGGTCAGCCTTTCTGCCACACCAGGCAGCTCCGCTGACCCTCCACCCCTGCCTGCTGGACCCAATTCCCTGTACGTGCCAGGCTTGGTGCTACAGTGCCACCCTCCCAGGACCTCAGTGTCCGGAAGCTGAGGTTCAGTAAGGCAGAGACACAGGGGTGTGCAGTGCCCATGGCTCTTGGCCCGGCTCGGCCATCCAGTTAGCTGGGTGACTCTGCACGTGTCTTTACCTCTTTCACTCTTCTTCCTTTATTTGTCAAACTGGGATAACCACAGTCAGCTCAAAGCGTTGTTGGAATTGATGAAAAACATACAAAACGTACAGCCCACCGTGAGGACCTAAGACAGGTCAGTTGCCCATCACCCACTGGACTGTGGGTCTTCACTTGCTCCAGAAGGAACTGAAGGCAGCCTCTGTCTTGCCTTTGCAGCTGCCCAACTTTATCAACACCACCCTCCCGCCGCACGAGCAGGTGACGGCCCAGGAGATCGACAGCTACTTCCGCCAGGAGCTCATCTACAAAAGGAACGAGCGGATGGGGAAGAGGGTGATGACGCTTCTGCAGGAGAACGAAGACAAGATCTGCTTCTTTGCCTTCGGAGCAGGTTTGGGCCGCAGGGGGGAAGGGATTATTTGTAGAATGCTTCAGGACTGGGGGATTTCCTGGACCCTCTCCTGCCCTCTGGGAAGCAGAGGGAAAAGTTGAGGCCCTGAGTGAGCAGGGAAGACCACATAGCATCCAGCAGGGCTGGGATCCAAAGCAGATCCAAACGCTTGATCAGCTTCCGGTCAAGGGTTCTTCTGTCACAGCGCCCTGGGCAAGGGCAGTGACCACGGCCACAACCAGGCTGACTTCTGTGGCCCCTTCCCCTCCCAGGAGGCCGTGTTGAGAGCCCAGAACTAAAGCCGGCTCCATTGTCCAGCCCAACCTTGGGCACGCCCCACAGAGCCAAGGCTAAGACGGTGAGAGCCATATGGCCCAAAGGGGAGAAGGCAGCTCTGGCACCTCACAGCCTGGGCTCCAGACACCAGCCCAACCCTCTCCAGGCTGCACGGCCTTGGCTCAAGTCCCTCTTCTGTGAATGGGTGGTGATAGCAAATAATTCTGATGAGTTGAAAAGACCTCCTGGGTAGAATAGTTGCAAAGATGAGTACCATGTAGTGGAAACTCAGAATGGCAGCCACCGTTATCAGCATCATTACAATGATGACAATTAGTCTAAGTCTTATCATCGCCGTGTGGACCATGAACTTGATGCTCTTTCTGGGACTCTGGGAAGTCCAGATGTGCAGCTGCGGGGTTTGTTCAGCATCTCTGCACTGCTCCTCTCCCTCTCTCTTTCCTGCTTCTTCTCCTTCTTTCTTTCTTCCTTTCTCCATGGCTCTCTCTGCTGATGACAGTGCTCTTCACATTGGGATCAAGGTACTGCATTTACTTCCTTTGTCAGCTACGATGACAAACATCCGTGCTCGGTTATTTGCAACTTGGGCGGTCCTGATATCCCATTGTCACAGCATCCTAACCCTCCAGCAGAGTTTGCTTCAATCACTCTTGGATTCCTTGGGAAGAGCGTGGAGCTAAGAGCCCTCCAGGGCCTGAAAAATCCCTCCACGTGGGCCTGCTGCCACCTGCCCCCCAACAGGAAGCAGAGGCCCAGGCAGAAAGCAGGATTTAAAGAGTTAAAAGCCGGGCTGTGTGAGCACTGGGGACAGAGGCCCCGTAGCTCTTACCCCGAGCGCCCGTACATCCCGGCTCCAGGCCACACCAGCCTTTCACGTGCCTCAGCTGAAGTGCCGCAGACTCACAGTGAGAAACAGACTTGCAGGACTGGGACGCAGAAGTCAATTTGAGGTGAAGACCAGGCTTGAGAGAGGGAGAGATAGAAGCCCAACACAGCAAACCCCAGTTACATTTACAAATGAATAACAGCAGCAACTGCCTCGGAGCATGGGCACCATCCTGCTTGAAAAACACCTGCATCCATCAGCGCCTGTGACTTTCACATCCTCAGTGCCTCCGGCAGGGAGACAGGACAGTATTTATTGTTCCATTGGGCAGATGGGCCAATCGAGGTGCAGATGGGAAGTGAGAGAATCTTAGAACTGCCGTGATACAGTGGTCAGAACCGACTGGGCTATTTTTCCCAATGGCCTATCTCCCTAAAAAACCATCCAGCTGCCACTTGGGCCCTCTGTTCCCCTGAGAATGCCTGTCCCCTCTCCTGCCTGGGCCTTCCATGACCTCCTGGGATCCCACAGTCCCACAGGATTTCCCTATCACAGCCCTGCTCACGCTGAGAACATTTATCATCTCCTGGTCTAGAAGGGAGGGTAAGTCAGGGAAGGCTTCCTGGAGGAGGTGAGAACCAGCTGAAATTTTCCTGATGCATATCCAGCGGCCTTCCACTTCCCCTCGTCATCCCCACAGTCCTCAGGGCAAGACCCATACCCACCTACTTCCCCACCTGGTTTTCTACTCGGGCGCCCCAGGAGCAGAAGCCCCTCAGAGCCCAGCTCCTTCTGGGACTCTGGGAAATCCAAATGAGCACAGAAGAGCAACTCTGGACCATGCAGGGCGCCGGTGACCTTAGACACAAGGGACCCAGCAAACAGCACACACCCAATTACTTTCTCTCCCCTCCACCCTGGCCCGGCAAACGCCCAGGGCCTGCTATGCTCCCCGTGTTGGAACACGAGGCCACAGAGTCCGGAAGTGTTTCAGAGTTTCCGATGGTGTTTCAAAGGGCTCTGCCGCCCCACATGTACACATCTGGCAGCTGGCACGCCCGCTCTGGGCTGCGATCCTTGGCCAGAGTCACCCTTCCTGTTTTAGCCCAGAGCATCCAGCTAGCCAGAGCAACAAACGTCCCATCTGCTAGTTTGTCCCTAACTGCAGCCAACCCTGCCCTCTGGGGCGGAGGGGCGAATCAAGACAAGTCCACATCCCAGGCTGGCTTCTGTCCATGAGCCCAGGGTTCTGGCACATCAGCCACGGACAGAGCTGGGCCGTATGGGGAAGAGGGGGGGAGCATGTCCTCCATGGAGAGCATGGGCTTTGAGCCAGGGTGCCCCTGGGAGGAAGCCAGAGCCTCTCCTAAAGACGGAGCCCAGCAGACCAGGTACTTGGCTTGTCCCAGCCCTCAGAGTCCCTCCACCAGGAGCGTGGCGTCAGTGGGGGCATGTGTCCAGCTCAGGCCTGGTGCAGAACCATCACCCGATACGCATGAGCTCTCTGTCGTCAGCGTTATCTCAGAGCCCACAGTCCTCCAAGAGCAGGACTCCCACCTAGGAGACGGGGCGGAAGTGCTCTGTGCCCTCTGAGGACCCAGCTGGGACCTTGCAGGTAGAGCACCCCCCCCCCCACGGCTGGTTTCAGCTCCAAGGGACAGTGAGGCTCAGGAGTGGTGGGCCCCTGCCCGTGTGTTTGTCCAGCAGGACACTCTCCTGGGATGCTGGGTGCTGGCCTTCCAGGAAAGGCGCCTCTGGATGTTGTAGAGTGGTGACCGTGACCACTGGGCCCGCCCTCTGCCGTTCGCAGAAGCCATCCTAGACTCCGTCTCTGGGCCTCTCCCCAGTGCCTCGTGCTGCCCTCCAGCCACCCTGCACAGTCACTGCCTGTGTCTGGGGTGGTGTCAGACCCCAGAAGGGAAAGGCACCATGTCCGACCTAGGTCAGGGTCCCCCGGGCCTGGCACAAGTCTGACATGTTGGACCCCAGTGAAGGCTCACGGAGGAAGCACTGGGGCTCCAGGCCCTTAGGGTGCAGGTTTGACAAAACCCCCAGGGCTTACGTCCACTCGTGGGGCCAAGGTGGGGCCCAAGGAGGAGGCTCCCTGACCTTGGGACCAGATGGTGATGGAGAAGTGACAGAGAGAGGATCCAGTCCAAGGAAAAGAAAAACAAACCGCAAGGATTTCAGAAGAGCCGAGAGGGCTGGCTCAGGGGGGCAGACCTGGTAAGGGGTGGGGGGGAGGCATAGGCCTAAGAAGGGGTATACAACTTGGGGAGGTCTGAGGGGCCCCCCAAAGTGAGCAGCTGTCAGATGGATGTCAGAGGCCCAGAAGCAGCTCTGGTCCTGGAAGAAGCCAGCCCTGCGCCCGGGGAGCACAGCCACGACTTCAGCCTCCACAAAGTGCTGTTTGCACAGACACACTCAGCCGTGTGTGGGCTCAGGGAGAGCCCAGCTCTGCCCCTTTCTGCCTGTGTGGCCCTGGCAAGTTCCACTGGCCTTCACAGGATTATTGGGAGGTCAAATAGGAGGATGAGTCAAACTGCTGGGTACCATCTAAATGCTGGAGAAACGGTAGGTGGGGTTGCTTTTCTTGGTCTTTGTACCCATCTTGGCCTCATAAACAGCAGAGCTGAGCCGACCAACTGACGTCTCTCCAGGGCTCTTTCATTTGTGATATTCTGGGTTCTAGCAGCCTCCAGAGGGAAGCAGACAGGAAAGGGAGCAGAACTGGGTTCCTCCTGGGCATGCTCAGCTTGCCGGGAGGGTGACAGCTTCCACCCCCTGTCCGGGCCTGACAAGCACGCAGGGACTCCCTGCTTACACACCGATGGGTCACTCGCTCCTTCACAGAGCTGGATGGTTGCCTGGGAGAGTGTTGTTCGAGCCCAGCTGAAACCTGCCCCTTGGTCTTGTCCCGCCTGGATTCAGAACCCTAGGACTTTCTCCTCTTGCCCAGCCCTCATCATCGCCACTCTCGCCTCCCCTGCACAGGGTATCCTAACAGCCTAGAACCGGCGGTGGCCCGCACACCCCACACCTTTCCCCTCTGTGCCCACCACTTGCTGCACCCTCTTGGAAGGCCCTTCCTCTTCTCCCTGACTCCCCTGAGGCTGAGTCCTTGGGCTGTGTCCCGTCCCTTCCCTTTCAGCCCCATGGCCCCTGGCCTTCCTCCCTCGCTGCGTGGCTCGGGCTGCCCTGTAATTGTTGGCATGCCCATCTCCCTTTCACACTATGAATCCAAGCTCCTGTCACAAAACTGGGTATAGGGGAGACGCCACCTCAGTCCTTGCTGAGCTGCAAAGGCTCAAGTCCACCTTGCATGGCCGGCAGAGCGGGAGAGAAAAGCTCAGCTCAGCCCGTTTCCCAGGCGGACCCTCCTCGGGACCTTTGAAGCCCCAAGGGACCCCCAGTTGTCCATCCATCGCCCGGCCCATGCGTCCAGCCCTCCTGTCGCACTTCCTCGGGAAAACAAACACCGCTGTTGCTTGACATCCAGCGGCTGATCCTGGCAGCTGGATTAGCACTTGAAAGTTTCCCTTGCATTAATTTCAGACGGAACATAAATATGGGCTTGGACTCCTCTTCCAGGAAGAGAAAACTGGAAACCCGTCGGACTCGCTGGAGAGAAAACATGTGTGCTGGCCGAGGGGGCCTGGGTTGCTTTGGAGCCTTCTTGGGAACATCTGGTTCTCTCCTCCTCCCCTCCGTCGGGCCCCCCAACTCTGTCTTGAAATTATCCTGTTAATTGGTGTATTCTTCGTGCTGAATGCTCACGCCTTCCTTTCCAACCCGGTGAATCCTGGAAGGGACACGTGTTCCTGACACTTCCCTATTCCCAAACATGAACTTGGGATCCCCCGCAGGCACTGGCCCTTCAGAGCGAGTGCTCAGGCCATGCAGAGAACCGGGAGCGCGAGCTTCTCCTTTTACCGGCTGCACAACCTTGAGCAAGTCTCCCCTTCTCTGCCCTCCAGTTCCCTCATCTGTAGACTTGGGGGTACCTAGAAAGGCCAAGGCGACAATGACGTGAAAACAATCTTTGAAACATATCATGCTCCCAGGAGACTCACTGCGGAGAAGTTTGTGTTCAGTTTTATCAAGTGATGGACTCCTAGAGGTGGGAGGCCCCATGAGAACTTGTGGGAAAACTGAGGCTCAGAGAGGGCAAGGAAGCTCCCTGAGGTCACACAGCTGGTTGGCCATTGAGCCAGGTTTTCTATCCCAACCTCAGCACAGAATTCTTAGTCCTGTCCTGCCCTGCCTTTGGAGGACACTTGTCGGGGCGTAAGTGGGGGCTGTCGGGCTGTGCCCAGCTGACAGCTAGGGACTAGAGCCAGCCTCTGCTCTGCTCACTGAGCCTCATGCCCTGGCACAGGCCTGCCAGGGCCTGAAGAAGGGATGCCTTTGTCTCTGCACTCGAGCATCGTGGAGCTGTGCCCACTCCGAGCAAGACACCTTCCCACCTGCATGTGATGGCCTTCAAGTGGCACTCTGCTTGAGAGATCAAAGGACACAACCTCCAAACCCGCCCCCTATTTGTTAACCCTCTAATCCTCACCCAGGCCCTGCCCATCCCCTTGCCTGTCCTCCCTGGAGCTCTGTTTGAATCCACCCATCCTGGGAGTGTTGCCTCCACGGGCCCTCCTCCAGGAAGCCTTCCCTGATGTCCGAAGCGTATCAGCCTCTCCTCCACCGGGCGCTTTGTTTCTGAGTCTGCATTCTCTTGCCCCTCTCTCACCTTCCTTCTCTATCTCCATCTCTGTTTTTTTTTTGTTGTTGTTGTTGTTGTTGTTGTTGTTGTTTTTTAAGGGCCGCACCTGCAGCATATGGAGGTTCCCAGGCTAGGGGTCTAATCGGAGCTGTTGCTGCCGGCCTACACCAGAGCCACAGCAACGCGGGATCCAAGCCGTGTCTGCAACCTGCACCACAGCTTGTGGCAATGCCAAATCCTTAACCCACTGAGCGAGGTCAGGGATCGAACCCGCAACCTCATGGTTCCTTGTCGGATTCGTTTCTGCTGCGCCAAGATGGGAACTCCTCTCTCCATCTCTTTGTATCCCTCTGCTCTGCCCTTGTCTTTTTCTATCTTTCTCTCTGTCCTGGTGCCTCTCCTGTTCCTTCTCCCCCGACCACTGTCTCCGTATCTGTTAGAGCCGGGCTCCCAGCCCCTCTCGCCTCTGCGCTGTCCTCTCTCTGTGTCATGATCCGGAGCTCTCCCCTCCCTGTCTGTCTCTGGGTGTCTCTCCTCCCTGCCTCTCCCTTGGTCCTTCTCCCACTCGTTGTCTCTGTCTGTGGCTCTGTACGCCCCGGCCCCACTGTCCCCCCACCCCCACCCCCGGCCTCCGCTCCTCGTCCACGGGCCTCAGCAGATGAAATGGGACGCGCCTTCCTGCAGAGAGCTGGCCAGAGAGCAGCTGTCGGCGCTGGAAGGAGCTGCTGAGTGGTCGCCAGGAGACCCCCAGGAGCCTGGGCAAGCCACATAGGCTAAGCCCCGCCACCGAGGGGCCCCTCTGGAAACTTTCCACACCTTCCCTGCAGGTTCCAGGATGGGCGTGGTGCCTCTTTCAGGATTTGTGACCTTGGAGGCAAGCCCGAGCCCTGTCTGCCAGCCGCTGGGGACAGTGTGCGCTGGGCCTTGATCCCGGGGCTGCTGTGAGGGCCAAGCTCCCGGCATAGGTGGAATCTGCAGAAGCATCAACAAGGGGCTGAGCCAGAGCTGCAAGGGGAGGGGCGGCTCCGGGAGCTCAGGTCTCCTGGGGGTAAGATGAGATCATGGAAAGGCTAGAGGGTAACAGATTCTGTCATTCATTCATTCGACAAACATTCATGCAGCCACCACCATGTGCCAGATTTGGACATAGTCCCAAAGACAGGAATGAACTAGGGGTGGCCCCTGCCCTCGAAAAGTTCTCGGTTGCCCTTCAAATGGCTTGTTGGGAACACGCTCTGAAGAGGCAGCTCTGGGCTTTGGGGAGCTCATTCCAACCACTGTGAGGAGGGCGGACAGGGGAGAGAAGGAGGATGCTGTCAGCCGCCATTCAGGCAGAAGGCGACAATGACCCGGGCCAGGCTCAGGTGTGCTTAGGAGGACTCTGGAGACTGACTGGATGATGCTGAGGAGAGAGAAAGAAGAGCGAAGACAGGCCCTGCTGACGTGGCTGGAGGAGCTCTGCTGAGACACGTCCCAGGAGTGGGGGAGGGTCCCGGGGGATGTTCAGGAAAGACGCCCAGGAGGCCACTGCACAGATGGGTCTGGGCCAGGACGGCAGGTCCAGAGTGGTCAGCCCTGTGTGCCAGCTGAAACCATGGGAGCGAATGATCTGTCCACGGACTGCGAATAGACTGAGAAGAAAGAAGGTTTTGAACCGGGTTCCCGGAGGAAAGGGCAACCCAACAGGAGGCCACGTGGTCAGGGAGCAGTGAGAGGAGCACCAAGAAATCAGAACAGGACAGTGCCCTGGGGTCTCGTGAAACAAAGTCCCAGAGAGGGCAGGGGTGGGGGGTGGCCATGGGGACGGGGCTCAGCAGTGAGGGCCTGCGCTGTGCAGTTCTTGCGGTTCTTGTCCAGGGGGACAGACGTGATGGCCCACGTGGCTTAGAGAAGGAGGGGAAGGGAATTTGAAAAAAATTACTGCTGATTGCTTTCTGCTTCTCAAAGTATCTAAAGTCTTCTGTTTAGGGTCTTAAAATGCACCATGAGGGCCCGAAACCTCTGAGGCCGAGGGAACAGACGGGGTGCAAAACAGACACTGAAACATTGCCAGGCCGTGCTCAGGATCCGGCCGGCACCCTGCAAGGCTTGGGCCCCTCCGAATGCCCCTCCTCCGCCAGCTCCAAGGGTGCTCCTTTTATTTATTTATTTATTGTATTTTTTGGTCACGCCCACGGCATGCAAAACTTCCTGGGCCGGGGATCAAACCCTCACCTCAGCCTTGGCAACACCAGCTCCTTAATCGGCTGAGCCACCGGGAAACTCCAGGAATGCTCCCTTTAGAGTGGCCACGCAGCCATCAGTAAATATTCGTGCTGCTCCAGTGCAGCCTGAGGTGGCCCGTTTTCCTTGCAGCTCTTGAAATCCTCTGCCTGAAGCCCTTGTCTTCACACGGGTCTCCATGGAGGCAGGAAAGGAATTGCCTCCGCTGCCAGGAGTGGATTCCAAGAGCTGCTGGCAGGGAGTTCCTGCAGCCTGTGCATTGAGGCCACCACTCCCGGCCCCCCTTCCAGCTGGACCGTGCTCAAAGGCAGACGAGAATAGGGTTGACTCTGTGGCCCCAGCCAGGTACTGGCTTAGCCCATCACTCAGAGTGCACGCCGGCCTTTTCCAAAGGACCTTCCCTCCTTCTGCCCCGGAGGAGGCAACCACAGCGATCCAGGCGCATTTGACAAAGGGAAACTGAGGCTGGCAGCTGGGCAGCGGGTTGCCCCGGGTCACGCCCAGGAGATTCAGCCTTGGCAGAAGCCCGGGTTTTCCTCCTCTCCAGCACTGGGTCAGGGCCGGAGATGGGGGGCTTTGTCCACATGTCTTCTGCAGTTGGCTTCCCAGGTGATCATCACCGACCTCTTTGCGCACAAGCCACTCCCCCATCCGGAACACCCTCAGTGCCTCCTCAGGCTCATCCTCACCTCGCTAATGCGGATCCCATCCCTCAGCTAGCGGTGCCTCCTCCAGGAAGCCTACCTGCCCCCAGGGTGGGTTAGAGGCCTCCTGTTCTCCGTCACCACCTCCTGAGCTTCCTTCAGCATAGTCCTCACCCCAGATCAAAAGACCTTGATTCTCGGAGTTCCTGTCATGGCTCAGTGGTTAACGAATCCGACCAGGAACCATGAGGTTGCAGGTTCGATCCCTGGCCTCGCTCAGTGGGTCAAGGATCCGGCGTTGCCGTGAGCTGTGGTGTAGGCTCGGATCCCAAGTTGCTGTGGCTGTGGTGTTGGCCGGCAGCTTCAGCTCCAATTAGACCCCTAGCCTGGGAACCTCCATATGCCGTGAGTGCGGCCCTAGAAAAGGCAAAAAGACAAAAAAAAAAAAAAAATCCTTGATTTTCAAGACTGTGAGTGCCTAGAAGGCTCCTACTCTGTGCAGACTCGCTCAGCGCTCGTCGGATAAATGCAGTGACTAGGTGGAGAGAAGGAGGGGAGAAGGGAGGCAGGAAGTGGGGGGGGAGTACGATTCCCTAAAGGTCCCTGGAGTCAAACAAACGCCTTCGCCACAAATGCAGCCCCAGTCCCTCCCAGTGTAGAGAGATGCTGAGAGCTTCCAGGCCTAAGGGGCTTGCCCAGGGTCCCAGAGAGGGTGTGGTGGGTTCTAGTCCAAGTTCCACATTCCCAGACCTGTTGATCTTTCACAGTGATCCAAGGGTGGGATTTCAGGGACACTGGAAGGTCACCGAGAGAGAGATTGTTGGGTGGGGGACTTGCTAGAGAGTCTTCTTCTCCTTCTCCTTCTCCTTCTCCTTCTCCTTCTCCTTCTCCTTCTCCTTCTCCTTCTCCTTCTCCTCCTTCTTCTTCTTCTTCTCCTTTTTTTTCTTTCGGCTGCACCCACAGCACGAGGAAGTTCCCAGGCCCGTGATGGAACCTGCGCCACAGCAGTGACAACACCAGATCCTTAACCTGCTGAGCCACCAGGGAACTCCAGGGAGAGTCTTAAAACCAGCACAGAGGTGTGCAGAGCTGGCCGGCAGAGGGCTGCGGGCTTCACCCCTCTGCTCCAGCTGCCGCGCCGGCATCTCCTCTCTTCCTTCCCGCCAGAGCCTCGCCGCTCCCCACCGGCTCGTCCACCTTCTGCGCTCCTCAGACCTCCCTGGGGCTGTCAACATGCTGACCTCCCGGCTTCCCACCTGTCACCACCCGCCACAGGCAATTAAAATAATAGCGCAGGGATATCCCACCAGGTTCTGGGATGAATGGTGAGCGGGAGGGGAGCGAACGTCTGTGGGAGCGGGGCCGTGGGGCAGACACGCGGCTGGGAGGGCGCAGGGGCCACCACCGCCCTGCCCACACTGAACAAACAGCGCCACTGAGGCGAGCCAGGAGGAGGAGGGACTCGCTTGGGGCTGACTCCCAGCAGTGTCTGCCCCTGAGGGTCTCCCTGCCCGAAGCCCGGGAGAGCCCCCACTGTGTTCTCAGACCTCAAGCCTGCATCCCACCAGAGGGCCATGCCCGGTCTCAGCTGGGGCTGTGGACCGAATGATTCGCGTCTGCGTTCTCAGCGTCTAGCACAGGGCTGCCCTCAGAGCAGGTGCACCATGCATATTTGTTGGATGGATGGTTGATGGGTAGAGGGTGAGATGGAGAACCACCCTCCACACACATATCGAGGCCACCCTTGCAGCATTCAGTTCTGTGTTTGTACCTCTGCTATGCCGTGGCCACTGCCTGCTGGACCCGAAACCAGTGGGGTTCTGTTACTCTCTCCTTTCCCAGAAGCTGACACCTCGGTGAGTCCTCAGGGGCCGTCCAGGGCCTGGGTCATAGTTCATGAGCCGTAAATGTTGGATGGATGGTGAACAAATGAATTCGAGGCCTAGATCAGCCCACACACACTGAGCACGCGTGGGGCGGTGGCCACGTGGTCTCCACCCATGGAGCCTAGTGAGGAGACAGACGTAGACACACAGAACCACATCCTGTGTTAAGGGAGGGGGTCTAGGTTTTCTGGGGGAACTGACAAAGATGAGCCATAGACTTACTGAGGCTTGAGGGCTTCCTGGAGGAGGTGTTCTCAGAGCTGAGCCTTGTATGACTGCCAGAGGCTATCCCTGCCTGGACAGTCAAGGCGAGAGGTCAGTCTGATGGTGTGGGGCGCAGTGTACTGCATGACAGCCACTGTTCCCCGAGTTCTCGCAGCAACTCTCAGGGCTGCTAGTACAATCATTCTCGCTTTACAGATGGGAAAACCGAGGCCCGTGGCAGGACAACCAGTGAGCAGCAGAGCCAGGATCTGGACCCAGGCAGGGCGGCACCGGCATATCCCCCAGCTGTACTGCCTTTCAAGGAGTCTGGCCCTTGACTTTGGTGTAGGTCACTGGCCTGAGGCTCTCCTCAGCTGCTGGTGACCTGGTATGTGGCTGAACCCGCTTTGTCTGTGTGTTCCAGGTCACTTTCTGGGGAACAACACAGTCATTGATGTTCTTCGGCAGGCAGGGCTGGAGGTGGAACACACGCCCGCGGGGCAGACCATCCACAGGTGAGCGGCCAGGGCACCTGGGGGCGTGGGACTGACTGGCCTGAGGCTGCTGGCCCAGGGCCATGCCCGCCACGTCCTCAATGGCGGGCCATACCTGCCTGCCTGCCCATGCCCGCGGGGGAGAGTCGGGGAGGAGCCTCCCGCGAGATGGGGCCTCAAGGCTGGGGGCTGGGCTGGGCGTGCGGAGACCGGGAAGAGCCTGGTTGGCAGGAGGTCAGGGCGCCGGGGGCAGTGGAGGTGGGAATGGAGGGACGTTAAGCTTCGAGAGAGGTCCGGGATCTAGAGACTGTGATGGAGCCGGGGTGCAAGGGCTCTGAAGGACTCCGGGTTGCATCCTAGAGGAGTTGGGGGGTGGGGGTGCAGGCCCTAAGCAGAGATGGGGCCGTGATCAGGAGGAGCAGTGGCCAGGCCACCTCCCTGTGTGCCAGCCCCGCCCACACCTGGTCCTCACCTTCTCTGACCACACCTCCACCGCTGCTGCCCCTAGGCAGTGTCCCTGTCCCCTGACTTTCCTGCCAGGGCACACCCGCTCCGCCCGAAGAGCAATATAGCAGCTGTCATCTCTTCCAGGGGGATTTCCTCTCCGCCCCACACACAGGCTGGAAGCTGCCCGAGGTCAGGGGCCAGCTGGCTCCGACCTGTGGTCCCTGCTGCCAGCACGAGGCGGGGCACATGCTGGGCCACCCTGAAAGACAATGACAGAACTCTCAAGCCGGGTGTTCCGTGCACAGGAACCTTCCTCCCAGGCACTGCCAGAATGTGATGCTGGCCTTGATGTTGTGAAACTCAGAGTCCAAAAGGAACTTGAAGAGTCATAACTAATGTTTATTGACTGCTCACTGTGTACCGGGCTCTAAGCGCTCTTAACTCATTAAATCCTCGTCACAACCCCATGAGACGTGAACTGTGATTATCACCACCTTAAGATTGAGGAACCCGAGGCCCAGATGGGGGAAGCCACTTGCAGAATGACACACAGGTCGAGTCAATGGCAGTCTGGCTCTAGGGCCTCCCTAAGGTGCACGACCTCTACACCCATGGGAGGAGGGGGCGGGACTCGAGGGTGGAAGGGCTCAGAAATGACAGCTGCCTTGCTCCCCACTCTGCAGAGATCAGGCCTGGGGTCACCCGGGGCCTTGAGCCTCTGGCCTCCCAGCTCCAGGCCAATGCCCTCACCGGCCCCACAGCCCTGCTGGAGGAACCTCTAAACCCTCCCAGCTGGTACTTCTGCCGTCTTATCTTCTGCGTCCGCCTGACCAGGCTGTCTTCCTGAACATTCGAGCCCAGCACAAGTCAATTTGTACTGGGCCAGGGGTAGGCATGTGTTTGAGGGGTGAAGGACCCAAGGTAGCCTTGGGGACAAGGCCTTCCTCAAGCTTCCCTCTCAGCCCCGAGGACCTTCACCTCCAAGCTCGTTGTGTCTGTCTGGACAGGGTGGGCTGCGGGCAGGCCAGTGAGGCTGCCTCGGCTCTTAGCCATCTCAGAACCCAGGCCTTAGAAAAGGAACACACCGCCTCCCCCTCTCCCGGCGCCCTGCTCTCAGCTGGAGTCCCATGGTGTGCAGGCTGAAATCCTGTGGGGGCAGGGGGGATGCTGAGGAGGCCCCAACAATAAAAGCCATCATCGGCCACAGGTGCTTCCTGGATCCGTCCTTTTGTCCGCCTGTTTTGAATTATCTCCCCAGCAGCTGCGGCATCTCCTGGACCCTGAGACTCTGGGGTTGCCATGGGGGCTGGGGGAGGAGAGGCCGAGCTGATGGCCTTCTGTCCTTCCAGGAAACTGCAGCCCCTCACCCCATCGTGCACAGGGGATTAGAGTCGGGGACAGGCTCCCTCGGGCGCCGCCTTGCCTTTACAATTCTCAGAGCTATGCCTAACTGTCCTCCAGGCTCAGAGGTCCCCAGAAGGAAGGGACAGGAGTGGAGGGTGTTCCCAGGCTGGGGATATCTGCACACCGCTGTGTGGAATGTGGATTCCACAGACACACACTCAGTCTCACTTCAGTGCCGGCTGCAGCCAGCCCCGTCTGCTCACAGGCAACATTAAAGAGAGGCTGGTTATGTGCCAGGCAACGTGCTAAGACCTCATCTCAGTCATCCTCATGACAACCCTATGAATCAAGTAGTATGAACTCCTGGAATTCCTGTCATGGCTCAGTGGTTAATGAATCCGACCGGGAACCATGAGGTTGTGGGTTCGATCCCTGGCCTTGCTCAGTGGGTTAAGGATCTGGCTTTGCTGTGAGCTGTGGTGTAGGTTGTGGATGTGGCTTTGATCCCACGTTGCTGTGGCTGTGGCGAAGGCCGGCAGCAACAGCTCCGATTAGACCCCTACCCTAGGAACCTCCATATGCTGCTGGTGAGGCCCTAGAAAAGGCAAAAAGACAAAAAAAAAGTAGTATGAACTCCTGTTTACAGCCACCTGCTGCTTGGACGCTTGTGTCACTGCCCTTGGTCACACAGCCCGGAAGGTGCAGAGCCAGGACGTGAACCACGTCTGTCCACCTCCAGCCTGAGCTCTAACCTGCTCAGCACTGCCTGCCTCCCCTCTGCTCCCAGGGGCTGCTCAGGAGACCCCGTGTTGAACCTGCTTGTGGATGGCTGAGAATACACAGCAACGATGTTCACTTTGCACATTTAAGAATGTTGTTTCTGAAATGTTTCGACTGCTGACTTTGCCAGGCACTGTTCTGAGCCTTTACCTGTGTTAACTCACAAGATCTTCACATGTGGCCGTGAGATACCAGCTGTACTGTCCCCATTTTCCAGAGCAGAGGACTGAGGCACAGCGTAATGAAGTTAGGTGACTCTCCTCAAGGCCCTCAGCCAGAGCTTATTGAACGAATGAGACCCTGACCACGACCAGATACTCTCCCAGAGACCCGCCCAGGGCTCACTCCCTCATCCCCTAATAGTCTGGGCTCAGAAGTCACCGGGAGGGACCAGACTGCCTCCCTGCCCAGCCCCCCGCCCCCCACGCCCATGTCCTCCCTCCGGCCTCAGCTGTGTTTTTATCCTTAGCACTGGTCACCATCTGTAATCCTGCCCATCTTACTCTCCAGCCTCTGATTCTGCGTGTCAGCTCTGAGAGGGCAGTGTGCTGTCTGCTTCAGTCGCTGATAATGCCCACCCCCCAGACAGTGCCTGGTGTAGAGGAAATAATCCATGAATATTATTGCATCAAAGCTCTAGCGCTCGACGCCAGGCGATGGTTTTCCTGAGGGTGGGAGCCTCTCAGCCAGGGGATCCAGGTTTCTTCTCCTGCCGTGGCAACCTTCCTTGTCACCTGTGAATAACACACACCAACATGAGTGCCTCGTGTGCTGTTGTCCCCTTCCAGCCCTGTCGCCCAGAGCTCAGCATCTCCTCCCGCGAGGACCTCGGCAAGCCCCACCCCGGCGACCCCGGCTACCGCCGTCCCCCCCGCGCCCTCACCGACCCCCACCGCCCCACCTGAGGAGGAAGACCCGGCCCTGTCCCCACACCTCCTGCTTCCTGACAGCCTCAGCCAGCTGGAGGAGTTCGGGCGGCAGAAGAAGTGGCACAAGAGGCAGAACAAACACCAGCGGCCGCGGCAATTCAATGACCTCTGGGTCCGCATCGAGGACAGGTGAGCCGGGAGGGGCAGGGCT
The DNA here is from genome assembly GCA_004024745.2 of Catagonus wagneri. Taxonomy (NCBI): domain Eukaryota; kingdom Metazoa; phylum Chordata; class Mammalia; order Artiodactyla; family Tayassuidae; genus Catagonus; species Catagonus wagneri. The sequence continues at coordinate 26,268,782 of PVHT020000066.1, forward strand.
GCGGGCCACCGGGCCTCTCTTCGGTCCACCTACCTCAGACCAGCCAGGGCCAGGCGCACTCTGTTACCCTCAAGCCCTGCTCTAACGTCGCGTAGCGGGTGGGTCCTAGATCAGAAACTGGCTTGTCCCCGTTCGCAAAGATCCTCCTGCTCATTTTTCAGGGTTTATTTTTTGCTTTTTTTGGGGGGGGGGACGCGCCCATGGCATATGGAAGTTCCCAGGCTAAGGGTTGAATTGGAGCTATAAATGCCGGCCTACACCACAACCACAGCAATGCCGGATCAGAGCAGCATCTGCGACCTACACCACAACCCACAGCAATGCCAGATCCTAATCCACTGAGCGAGGCAAGGGATCAAACCTGCATCCTCTTTGATACTAGTGGGGTTCATTACCGCTGATCCAGCATGGGAACTCATCTTTCAGGGTTTATAGAACACGCTCACATTTGACTTTTCATTTTTATTCACAAAAAGAAGCAAGTGCACCCCCCCCCCACTTCAACATGAGGGAATAGAAGCTTCTTCCATCAGATGCGGTGGGCAAAATTCTTTGCCTTTGGCTTTCCTGGAGCACCCGGGGTGCAGAGCAGGCTCCGATTATCCCAGGGGCCAAAAGATGAAAGTAGGAGCGAATGGACTGGGCCAGCTGCATCAGAAGCCTACAAGCTCCCTGCACCTGGAGGGTTTGAGCAGCTGGCACCCTGGCGGGAGGCTGCAGGGGGCATCTGCCATGCAGGAGGGAGACGGCAAATCATGAGCCCAGTCTCATCGCTGGAGGGGATGGGGAAATTTTGTTGGAAACGGGCAGGTGCGGAAGTCGTCTCATGACACTGGTAGCTCCCTGTCCTCTGCCTGTGTGTGTCCCCCTGCACTGCTCCCTTGGCCTGTCACCAGAGCTCCTGCTGTGACCAAGATGCTGTCTCCCAACCTCCACCTGCAGGCTCAGCACAGAGCAGTCTCCCTAGATTCCACTCTTGGGTGGAAATCTCCACACCTGGGGAACAGTGTCACCAGAGTACCTGGGCTGTCCCAGGGACCGACCATCAGTGAAGGTCAGAGTCCTACCTGCAGTGGTAGCTCATCCCGGGACACTGTGCCCCAGCACCAGGCCCTCGGAGACCCTGAGCCTCCACCTGGACCCTAAAGATCATCATCTGAGATTTCCCTCAGCTTCCCAGAAAGAATCGCCTTGGGTACTGGTGAAGTAACATCCCAGGTCCCACCGTGGACCTCATGTATCAGAATGTGCAGCGAGGGGGCCTGGGAAGTTGTGTGCTAAATGTGCACTGGGACTCTTCTGAGCAGCTTTGGGAAACACAGACCCAACTCTGAGTCTCCAGTTGGTGACCAAGGCCCGGGGCGGGGGCTTGTCCAGGGTGACACAGAAATCCCCTTCCCAACCCTCCCTCGGCCAGGTCTCTGAGTCATCAAGAAGGAGGTGACAGAGTCCCATCTCCTGTCTTCAAGTGCAGGTGTATGCTATCTTCGAAAGCTTAAAAAGCAAGTCCAAGTCATTGCTCCTTGGGCCTGTGCTGGCTTCAAGGCACCTGAGTTGGGTTCTCAGGAAACGTGCCACCACAGGGGCCCTCAGCGCAGCCTGCCCAAGGCAGAGGAACTGCTGGGCCCCTATTGGCCTCAACACGTTTGGCTCACGTGCCCGGCATGGGCCGTCCCCTTCAAATCGGGAGTGAGGGCACAGTTACCAATAGCCACTTCCCAACCCCCGGGGGCCTTCGCGCTGCCAGGGAGGCGCTGGCAGCCCATGAAACATGTCCCTCAGAGCCCGGAGCAACCCGCCAGGCCAGGAGTGAGTCCAGCCCAAGGGGTGGCAGGAGGCTGCGCTGTCAGCTCCAGTCACCGGCCCCCAGCCCCTAACCACGTCTGAAAGGTAAATTTCAGCAAATGACTCCAAACGGTTTCCTTTTCACAACACATCTCTGAAACACAGAGCCTGGTTTCAGGAGAAGAGAACAGCTTTTCTTTGGCAAGTGGGAGCCCTTTCTCCGTCCCAACAGGTAAATTGTGGTTGGATAGCTTTCTGCCATCTGGTTGGCTTGGAAAAGGAAATTTCCACCAACCGGCAGCCCGTTTGTTGGTTTGTTAGAAGTTTCTCTGCCTGGTGGGGAGGCCAGTCCTGCGCTCCCCCCTGGGGTGGGGGTGCCGAGGTGCGGGGTGCAGCTTCGTCACTCCCATCTCACCCTGTCCCTCCTCCGGGAGTCCTGAGTTCCAATTTCTCTGCGAGGGAACAGAGGACAGCTCTCAGAGGGGGCCCGGGCCCATTTGTAGCCCTTCTGACAAAACCAC
>PVHT020000066.1:26272087-26392751 GCA_004024745.2 Catagonus wagneri
GCCCCCGTCCTGCCCCAGCACAGGGCCCTCCTCAGCCTGTGACTCTTCAGAGCTTCACTGCTCCCCCCACCGCCAGGTAAACCTCCCACCACTCAGCTGGATGCAGCCCTCGGGCGCCTTGCCTCCCGATGCCCGATGCGCGGCAAGCCGAGCGCTGCCCCACCCCCACCTTTGTCCTGGCTTCTCTCTTTGCTGGGGTCGGATGTGAGTGGACCCCAACCGAGCTCGTGCTCTGTGCCAGGCACTGACGTCCACTCATCCCCGAGTCCTGTCGCGAGTCCTGGAAGCAGGCTTCGTTTGACCAAGGAGGAGACTGCGACCCAGTGAGTTCAGGGAATTTGCCCAAGACCTCGCGGCAAGTCAGGTCTGGAATCGGGACCAGCGGTAGGATCTGTGCGATGCTCAGAGTCTCATTCGTCCAGCACCACTCAGACGCTCCTGCCGCCCTCACCTAGCAAGCGTCCCTCTCTCCTCCCCACAGCATGTTCCCTGGGCTCCCCTACATCCCGCACCACCCCCCACCGTGGGTGCCCTGTGCAGGCATCGTCACACGGATGGCATCTCCAGGTTGTTTCTCGGCCGGGACGTCTCTGGGTCACTGGAGGCTCACTGAGGGTTTGTTGACTGCATGCATGAGTGAGAGAAGCGGGGAGAGCGTGGGGAGGGGGCCAAAGCGCCTGGCCAGGGCACCGCCTGGAGCAGGCCGGCCTCCCCTCGCCCCTCATTACCCCAGATGTAAACACACCGAAGGAAGTTTAGAGAAGCAGCAGCCCGTGGCAGGATGATTTATGGGGACCTGGGGAAAGGGTCAGGCGTGTGTCCGCAGACGGCTGTGCCGCGGTGGCAGAGCATTCTCGGGGAGCCCCTGCATTGGAGATCAGGAGCGGCATCGCAGCAGGGGCACGGCCCGGGGTCTGGCCACTAGCGGAGGCCGCTCCCACCCTGGCTGTGTGCAGGGCACTGCCCAGTGCGGTCAGATCTGTGACAATCCTCCGTTTCTCCTTTTGCAGTGAGGGCCTTGACTGGCCTCTGTAGGTCCTGCCAGCTCTAGTGTCCTCCCAGTCCATAGCTCAGACATGAGGGGCAGTGTAGGGGCTGGATAAACACAGGAGCGAAGCACTGGGCCATCAGGATTGAAGGACCGTCATGACGGGGCAGGTGCAGGCAAAGGAGTGTTTCCCAAGCTCCAGGCATGGGTGCATGTCGGGATGCGGTGCATGGAGCCCTGTGGGTGCCACCGTGTGGGGACAGGGGTGTAGGATACATATGTGCGGGGTCATTGCTCTCCTGGGCCTTGATTTCCCCAGAGGTTTGAGCAGGTGGCCTGAGCAGTGTCCCCTCCCCCTGGGCCCCTAGGAGGCTCTGCATGCCTCACGCTGACCTGCCAGCCTGCCCTGAGGTTCTCCAGCTCAGCCTCCCCTGCACCGCCAGGCCTTCTCCTGGGACCGTCCAGAGTGCTCAGTATCTCTGCATGGGGCCAGGACCCCATCTGACGAGAGGACGGAGTCCCAGGAGGAACAGGAACAAGGTCACTCCGGATAAAATGCAGCCAATTCAGGCGGAATCCCCAGGCCTCTTTGGACTTGCTTTGAGGCTCAGAGTAAAGACAGTGCTTGTGAAGTGGTGAGCCAGCCTCGGACCACAGGGCCCTCAGTAACGCTGTCCCCAGGGTTGGGGGCTCCTCCAGGAGGCCAGGAGGCCGTGTACCCCATCTCCCAGCAGGAAGCGGCTCCTGGGCCTTTGGCGCATCTTAGGCCTAAATGAGCTCCTGGGTGAGCCCCACCCGGATTAACAGCAGCACACTGGCCCCGTGTCGGCTGCCCAGCCCGTGTCCAGTGCTGGTGGTGACTGGAGCAGGCAGTCGTGGGACGTGGCCAGGCAGGGACAACTCCCGCTGTGGTGTCGCTGAAAGTGCCAGGGAGCCATGGCCGGTCTGCCTGTGCCTGGCAAGGGATCCGACCAGCAAGGCCTAGGGGGTCAGTGTCCCTGAGGGTCTAAGTGACTCAGGGAGGCCGAGGGGAGGGCGAAGGCATTCTTGGAAGAGACCGCATGGCCCAAGCAGGGAGGTGCAGAGGTCGCCCGGGGCACAGCGCACCGCGGCTGTACTGAGGGACGGCCACGGCCCAAGAGTCCCCAGACTCAGCCCTGGTGGCTCTCAGAGGCCTCTTTGCAGGACCGGGACTACTCCACGAGGCCCTGCAGAGGGGCCTTGGGGCAGCCGGCTGACGTAACTCAGGCCCCAAGCCCTGCCTTCCTGTGTTTTCTGCCTCGGGTTTTTGCCTGAGATCTCACTTCTGGCTTCTGCTGCTAGAAAAGTCCCAGGGTCTGTTCCTGCTCCTTCACTCTACACATGGGAAAACTGAGGCCCGGAGGACAAGACTTGCCCAGAGTCACGCAGCAAACAGGACTGTCAGGTCTGCCTTCCACGCCCCTTCCCCACGCGAGGGGCCCTGTCAGCCCGGAGCACCCTCGGCCTCTCCGTGCCCACCATCAGCGGAGCCTGGGACACTCAGTGTTTGGTTTGGCTGCCAGACCACTTTGCTGTGACACGATTTTCTTCAGCACGGGCCAGGGGCAGGGGGAGAGGGTCTTCTCAACCAGGGAAGTGGGCTCTGTGAGCAGAGTGGGCCAGGAGGCGGGCGCACGTGGAGGGGCTCTCTGTGCGGCCCCCTTCCAGCCTCACTCCCTTTCCCCGGGACTCCTTCCAAGCAATAAAACCCCCACTCAGGCCCCAAGGGGGAGTTGGCATCTTTGGTTTTCAAAGTGCGAAAACGAATGCCTTTGGGTGCCTTGTGAGAGAGACAGCGTTCTCAGGATTCCTGCTTGGTCTTCATTCTGACAGTGGGGGCTGCCTGCCGCCAGCCTGGGGCCCTGCTCCGAGCACCCCAAGTGGCGGCCCAGCCTCCTCTCCTGAGGCCAGCCTCCCGGCCTCCCAGCTGCTCACTCAGCCTGGAAAGCTGGTGCAGCGGCTGGAGGAACTTTTCATTAGAAGAGAAAGGGAGGGAAGGGGCTGCAGCAGTGACTCTGCTGGGCATGGGCGGGGTCCCCCTCCAGGCCTGAGAAACAGGGGGCCTCCTCCCGGGCCTGGCCAGCCTCCCCCTGGGAGCGCAAGGTCTCGGCAGGAAGGGCCACGCTTCACTCTCCGCTTGCCTGTCTGTGCAGTTAGGGACGGCACCTCGGTCCAGCTCAGGCTGGGGAGGCAGGCAGCCTGGGCCACCTCTTCGGGCTCGGTTTCCTCATCTTGGAAAAGGGAATAATGATAAATCAACAGGTGTATGGCCTCAGGCTCAGTGCTTGCTGGCACCCAGGAAGTGCTCTGTAAACAGAGGATGCCATTAGTGAGAGAGAAGGACACCATCATTATAACGGTGTGACAAGTAGCCAACCTGATACTGCACTTCCGGTGTACCAGGCACTGTTCTTAGCACCTTATGTACGAAACCCATTCAAACCTTGTTGCATAAATAGGCACCAATGACCGTGTGATTGGTGAGAAATGTACAAAGCTTTACGGGCGCCCTGACTCTCCCAGGTGGAATTGGGGACAGGAGCACAGATCAAAGAGGCCTCTGGGCAAGGGGACGTAGAAAAAGGTCTGTGAAAAGGGGGTCAGAAAATAGCAACAGGACATGAGATGTGATGGAGGGGTGGTTAGTTAGGAGAGCCCAGAGCTCAGAAAGCTGAGGTCCACTGATACGGGATCCTGTGAGAGGTCTCAGGTGCTCTGAAGGCCCACACAGGGTGGGAGGCGTAACCTGCCGGATGTTGTGGCTAATAAGGGACATTCGAAGCCACCTGGTCCATGCCCGCCCCTCTAGTTCCACCCACACACTCTCTGCTCAGGAACTCCTTCCCGCAGCCCGCGGTGCCCGACAAGCATTTGTCCCCTTCTCTCCTGATAGTTCCTCTGGGAATTTCTTAAGATAGAGGAGGCCCGATGTCACACCTGTAGAGTCCAGGGTGAGAAGAACGCGACTCAAGGATGTGGCAGGTTCCTAGCGCCACAGCGTGACCAGGAGGAGGGCGGAGAGGCAGGAGCAGGACAGGCAGTGACAAGGCCCTCTTTTCCTGAGCGTGCACTGACACCCAGCAGAGGTCTGGGCCCACGGGCAGGCACGGCTGTGCTTGGTGACCCCCAGGCCCCACTGCCCACCCCGACCCCCACTCCCACGGAGGCTGAGTGAGGGTCCAGCCAGCACGGCGAGGAGACTGGGCTGCGTGGTGACTACAGGGCTGCCATGTGATATGGCCAGTTGTCAGGGCCTCGGGACCAGTAGGTAGAAAGGTGGGCGGGGGAGGGGGAACCCCACTGACCTAGGGAGGGAGAGGACAGGCCCTGGAAAGTGAGCGGTGTCCCAAGAGGAGGGGCCTGCTGCTCTCTGCAGATGCCCAGAGAGGGGCAAGCTTCCTGCCCAGCCATCCACGGCTGGTGAGCACCCACTGGGTGCCCGTTCAGACCCTGTCCCTGCCATGTGTCCCAGAGCAAGTAAAATGGGATAAGAGTCTTCCCCGCCTTGTAGTGTCATCGTGAGGATTCGAGGCGAGCGTGTCCTACGTGCTGGGCACAGAGCGGCCAGGGCTCTGACTCTTAAGTACTCTCCTCGCCGCAGGGAGCACCGCCCTCAGCCACGTGCAAGCCGGACTTGCTGCCTTCATGGCTGGCTGCAGCGTCACCTCTTCCAGGAGGCCTTCCTGGCTCTGCACTGGGTTGGGGACTTCTGCGTGCCTCCTGCCCCTAGCCTTCCCCTCCCATGCTTGCCCCCCTGATGTGACGGGACACTCATCTGCGTCCTGTCAGGCCCTGCGTCCACCTCTCCATCGTTCCCCACCCCCCGCTGGTGCCCGGGCCGCCCAGGGCACGTTGCTTCTGGGGCCCAGGCTTTTCCTTCACCCCGGAGCCCTCTGCCCCTTTGCTATGCCTCTGTCATTGTCCCCTCTCTCTAGTCTCCGTCCTGCCCTCTGCCCTTCTCTTTGTTCATCCTTTCTTATCTCTCCCTCCAGGAGAGATAAGCCCTGAGCTGATAATCTGCTCTTGGTACCCACCCCCCCACTTCCCAACGCCACCAAGTGCTGGCCTCGGCCTGCCAGTTCGTTCTGTACTTCGTCACTTTCTGTTTCTGTCTCGCCCCCTCTCTCTGTCTAGGCCCTTCCATCTCTTTCAACAGGCTTCTTTGAGCCAAGAACCTCACCCATGACCCCCCCCCCACAAGTGGCATCTCCCTCATCAACACACCTTGTGGGTCTGCAAAAGGGGGGACGGCCAGGGCTCTTGCTCCGAGCGGCGCCACCTGCTCCCTCTGTGACCTGGCCCCAGGGAGCCTCGCTGAGCCTCGGTCTTCTCATCTGGTGAAGGGGGTAATGAGACCTGTTTGAACGTTTGTTTTGAGGACCAGAGATACTGCTTGTAAAGTGCAGACTCCCAGTGGGTGCTCAGTGAAAGGAAGCCGTGATAAGGAGCGTGAGGCCCTGGCAGTTTGCGCATTTTGTTTTCTGTCCATTTCAGCCAGAGGAGGGATGGAGGACAGCGGGAGGCCGGGGCCCCCGTGTGCAAGTAGGGGCTCACTGCCTCAGTGTGAGCCCAGCTAGATCTCCTCTGAAACGCTTCTCTGCTTTCAGCCTGGGACCCAGTGCTCTTGAGTGGTCACCCTTGAGGCCCGCTGTGTGGCTCTGGGCTGCTCACTTTCCCCAGATGAGCCCCTTCTTTCCTTCTCCATTTTTTAAGAAAAAAAAAAATACAGATCGGATTCAATACAGAGCTGGATCCGAACCCCAGGACCACAGCCCAGGGCTAGGCTACGGAGCAGTCACTTCATATTCCATGTATTTTCTCCTTCCAGCACCACCGCCTCGCCACCCCCACTGCCCTTCCAGACCACGCAAAGCTCCGGGACGGCCAAGTCCCCCTTCCAGCTCTCCGACCTGCTGCAGCAGCAGGAAGAGCCCGGGCGGGCCAGCAACTCTGCACCCAGCTCACGGCCTGGCCTGGGCCTCCTCCCCACCATCGCCGCCAGCATCGCCGCCCCCTTCCTGCTGCACACCCTTGGGCCCTCCTGACCTCGGCCGCCTGCCCGCCTGCCCCGGGCAGACAGAGAAGCCAGAGAAATGACAGGAGGGTCTGCGGCCACACTCACTGCCCCTGCCACCACCTCCAGGGGTGCCTGACACCTCACGGGCAGTCCAGACAGGACCCGTTAGAACAATAGAGCTTTACTGTAACCGAGTTACATCTTCTTTTTTGTAGGAGGATCTTAATTTCCCATAGTGCTATGGGGCTCTTTTGTAAAATATGTGTCCATATTAAAAAAGACAAATGTATTTATTCTACCTATAAAACTATTTTTATGTGGCCAAGGTTAATAACCCCTTAGCTAGCCCCAACGCCAACCCAGGAGGTGAACCCAGGTTGCCAGGACATCTGCCACCTCGTGGAGACCGTGGCTTTGAACTGGCTCACTCATGGATCAGTGGAAGCCTCCAGGGTCTGGGTTTGGCTTCTCCCACCGTGGGGGCCTCAGAGGGAGGGACAGGCTTAGCTTTTGTGAAGCTGGATTTGGGAGCCAGAGATGTGAATGCTGATGATCTTCCCCTCTCCGGATGCATCCTGGGGACGGAAGATACTTTTAGGAAAGAGAATGCTGCTATTTTGAAAACCCCGAGTGTCTGTGAACTGGCCCTCCCCAGCTCTTGGTAAGTGTTCCCACCAAAGCCCTGGGGTGTGGGGAGGGATGCTGGTGCGATGGGAGGTGGTCCCCCAGCCCCATGTGACAGATGGTTAAACTCACCCAAGACAGGACGGCAGGTGGCCAAGGTCACAGAGCAGGTGGGCGGTCCAAGGTGTGAGTTCAGACTTCCCCGTTCTGGAATTGTTAATCCAGCTTGGCTTATGGGAGAGGCTGTTGAAGTCACGGCCAAACGGAGTAAGCTGGGCCACAAGAGAGAAGTGGGCGCACAAGGGCAGTTTTAGGGACAGAGCCTCTAGGAGTCCCTTGGTAACCCTGCTTGTAACGAGAGCTGCCATTGGTTCAAAGGTTGCAATGTGGCAGGCACTTTGTACGCTCACTTTGTCACCGTTAGATGTAATCGTCCCCATTTCACAGATGAGGAAACTGAGCCTCCGTAAGAGGTCCAGGGACTTGTTCGGTGTCACCCAGCCAGGACCTGGCCCTAGACCAGTGTGATTCAAAAGCGATGCCCGTCCCCCAGACCATATTCTGTCATGTTCTCCTCGCCCAGGGAAGCCACGTAGGGGGCAGAACTCACCCAAAGGGGCAGCCCGTGCTTCTTACTCCAACCTGAGACCACGCGGTCCCTCTGGCCAAAGGGCTCTGGCACATGTCTTCTGCCCAACTTGTCTTATCTTGGAGCCAATGAGAGGCTTTCCTGTCCACTCAGAGGTTGGGGGAGGAGGATAGCTGTGATGGGCCTGCAGAGCCAGAGTAGAAAAGCAGGGGCCGGCAGGTCACTTAGACTCGGAGAAACTGACGTCACTCCTATGTCCCCAAGGCGGTAGCCAAGAAGGCAGAAGACCCAGGTTGGCTGTCTCCCAGCCCCCAGTGCTAACTGGGCTGGCAGCTCATCAGTTACAGAGTCCCGGGACCCAAGTGCAGAAAGGGTCTTTCATGTGACAGGTAATAGCAGTGAGAGTAAAACCAAGGCCCAGAGAGGAGGGATGTCTCCCCACGGCTGCACAGCTGGGCCGATCTGCTGACTCCCACTCAGTGCTCCCGGCGCCACTGCCCCGTGGGCTTCCTGGCAGGCCTGGTGGGTCTGATTAGAACCACTGCCATCGTGCCCAGCTCGGCAGCTGTCTCCCTCTGAGACAGGAGAATTCTAAGCAGCTGGTCCGATGGTCAGAAGGCCCATGGGCATCTTGGCAGGAAGCTGAATTCTTTTCAGCTCTGACCCAGATGGATGTGTTTGAACTTGAGACCTGGCAGGAGCCCTGAGCTCTGCTTCAGAGGGTCCAGCCAGCCCCATGGGTACCACGCTGTAAACTGAACTTGACCCCAGCTAGGGCTGGAGTCCCTTTATCCTTGGCAGAAATGTGACTTCCTATTTCTGAGCGGGAAGGGCTTAGCTGACTTATAAAGCTGGCTCAGAAGGCCTGTTGGACATCAAACAGATCATGCAGAGTGCTATTTGGATGAGATAAGTGTGAAAGAATTAGAAACACACAGGCCAGATTTCCCTCCATTCAGGGCAGAGTGTGGCATGAAATGTATTGAGATGGAGCTTGAGGTTAATTAAAGACGAAGCATTCGGTAAACAGTCCAGGCACCTGACCGCATGCCCAGATCTGTGCCAGGCACAGAGCCAAAGAGGTAAATAATGCAGTGTGTGATTATCAGACCTGCGCGGTGCCGGGCTCTGTGTTGGGGCCAGACCTGGCCGCCTTTCTTGGCCTAGAGGGACTCGTCATCAGATGGAGCAAACAGCCCCAATCCCGGGTTCCTAGAAGGAACTGTAGAGGTCATCCTGTCCAGGCCCCTGACCACGGGCTGATTCCCACATCGCTCCTCAGGGCAGGCGGGGAGGTTCCAGACTCCCTCCACCATGCCCTCGAGCGTTTAAAGAAAGTCACGTGGGCAGCAGATGAATGGACTGATTGCTCAGGTAGCCTTCAGTGGGACAGCCAGAGCCGGTGTCAGCTAGGCTTCTATAGCTCAAGTTCACGGGTCCCTCAGGGCCCGCTGGCCAGGATGTGAAATGAGCTAAACTTGCTGACCTAGGACCCAGGAGACCGGAGGCCCACGTACAGCTGTGGCCCTTGAACCCTCTCTTCCCGGGGCCGGGTACCACCTTTCGCTCTGCAGCCCCTCCCCCGCTTTGGAATGACCTGTCCACCACTGCTGACATTTTTTTTCCAGCACCTTCTTTGTGCCTCGCCTCATAAAATGCCCCTGCTGCTCTGAGGGCATCATGTGTGTGTCTCTTAGGACTTTGACCTTCGGCCTTGAGGCAGGTAGAGAAGACGGAAGGACTGAGAGCCAGCATGTTAGTGGTGGCCCCGGGTCCCTTTCTGGGTCAGGTCCGGCCGTGTCTTCCAGTCTCGCTCCGGGCAACCAGCTGAAACGGGGACGTTGAGGTATAGGAGTCAGGCTGCAGGGAGCTGCGAAGAGCCACCGACGGCCCTTCCAGCTCTGAGATTCAAAGATTTGGAGTCCAAGGGGTGTGCAGGCTTGTGCTGACTGGCCAGTTTGCATTTGTCCAGAAAGACAGTGAGCAGGTTTTCCTCACACCAAATGCTCTGCCATCCAATTCCTGGCCTCAGTTACATTTGGGCAAGCCTAGGGACTTGGGACCTGGGGACGTAGGACCCTTGTCCCACCTGACCAGTCTCCCACTTAGGGCCATGGTCACAAGGGGTCCCAAAGAAAGGTCTGCAAAAGGAAAGCTCGTGAAAATACCATGGAGTAGAGAGCTTCTACCTGGCAGTGGCAGCTTTGCAGGTATCCTGTGTGACAGAGAACAGAACCGGGGCTGGGACATGTCCCGCAGCCTGGCACTCTACCGGCTCCGAGACAGGGCCCCTCGGGCTGTGCCAGCCTGGCCTCGCATCTCTCCCACTCTGTGCCTGGCCATACTGAGCGTATTTGTCATTTCCAGAAAAGGCAGGATATTTCATGCATGCTGCTTCCTGGGCCTGGAAACGACCTTCTCTTAGCCCTAACTGCTCACCCTCGGAGGATCAGCTCAGAGGCCACCTCTTCCAGGAAGCCCTCTGTGTTGAGACCGTCTGTGTCTCTGCTCTCTATCGGACTGTGAGCTTCTCGACAGCAAGGTCATGGGAATTCATCTTTGTCCCCTTGTGGGACACAAAGATGACCAAGGGGTGTGTAGAGAGGACAGAGGCAGAAAGGAATGAGGGAAAGAAAGAAGGAGAGAGGCAGACCTTAGCTCCCCTCGTGGAGAGTCTCTGCACAGCCAAAGCTGTCGGAAGATGGCAGGTGCCCCCCACTGAGTGGTGAGTCTCCCGTCAGGAGCGGTGTGAGCAGGGCAGTAGGCCCACTGGTAGGAGAGCTGGAGTCTTGGCAAGGGGGCGGGGTAGGGTCCCTCCTGGCTCTTTAATGCTCAGGTTCTTTCAACATTGTTATTTTTCCAAAACTTCATCTGAGCAGCCAAAAAAATCACCCAGGCTGGCTGTCTAAACCAGCAAGTTTCAGAAATCAGTCCAGCCTCACCCCCCGCCCCACCTCCGGTTCTTCAACAGCCCAGCCGCCAGCCGTGAATTGGCAGGCTCGCCTGTTGCCCTGGGCAGAGGGACTTGAACCCAGGCCCTTGGTCCCAGCCAGAGCTTTTTCCCTCCCCAGCCCCGAGCCTACGGGAGGAAGAGGGGGTCATGAGAACCGACTGAGCCAGAGTGGGCGCTTTCCCAGGAGCATTGGCACTCTCTCCCCTCTCCCCACCTTCTCCAAAAGTGGCCTCTTCCTTTCCAGAGATATTCTAGGTACTCCTTCCCTTTGCTGGGTGACCTTGGGCGAGTCCCTACCCCTCTCTGAGCCTCCATCTCCTCGTCTGTCAATGGAGACTTGTTTCCTGCTGGGACTGTCCTGCAGCTGGAGGGGAATATCGTGTGCACCCTGGGGCCCCTCAAAAGTGAGGTGACTCCCCTTCCTGGGCCTAGCGCTCAGCTTTCCTCCCAGGACCCAAGGCTGCCATGGGGTCAATCGGAAGCATGTGGCAGGCAGTAAGGTAACAGAGTGGCACGCCTTGAAGGGCCCCGCCACCCCAAGTCCCACTGTAGGGAGAGTGGGCTTTGAACAAGGCCCGGGTCTAAAAATTTCTGAAGGGGCTGTGAGACAGCTTGGGCCCCAGTGGCTAGGGCAGCGGGGGCGGCCAGGGCTGACTCTTGGCCAAGAGATGTTCAAGCCAGAGCCCCTGCCCCATCCCTGGGCCTCCGAGAGAGGGCAGGACATCCTGCCTGCCTCTCACTGTGTGACACGAGCTTCAGATCCTAATGTATTGGAAAGTTATTCATGATGTTGTTCTTTTAATCACCTCTTCCCCTCGCCTCTGTGAATTATCATGAAGAGTTCTTTTAAAAATATAATAGAAGACAAAGAAAGATGCTATTAATGTTATTTTGCTGAAAATATTTTTGTAGCATAATATATTAATAAAAGACATGATGACTTCAAAAGGCTGGTGTGTCCGCGTGCCAGCAGCTTCCCTCCTCCTGCCGGGAATGGGTTGGAAAGTCACCTTTCCCGGGAGAGCCAGGACCAAAGGCAGTGATGCCCATGCAGAAACGTGGGCAGGTTCTGGGAGGGTGGTTTGGGCAGGGCTACAGTGGCTTGAAGGGCCCAGGTAGCCCTCTCCAGCCCGAATGGGCTCCCTGCTATTCACGTGAGCCGCAGGCCTAGAGCCTGGCTTCACCTCCCCACCACCCCCACGCCTCACTCACCAGCACCTAGTGATTCATTAATCCTCCCACCTGTCTCCACCCCCCTGGGCCACCCTAGTCCTGGCCTCTTCTCCTTGACACGCCCCCTATGGCTGCCCCATCCACCCACTCACCCCTCTGCAGCCAAAGCCAACTCTAGAAACGCCAAGGGACCACGAACCTCCCTCACTTTTAAAACTCATCTAGGGCGTTCCCACCATGATGCAGTGGATTAAGAATCTAACTGCGTGAGTTCCCGTCTTGGCTCAGCATTAACGAACCTGACTAGTATCCATGAATACTTGGGTTCGATCCCTGGCCTCGCTCAGTGGGTTAAGGATCTGGTATTGCCGTGAGCTGTGGTGTAGGTAACAGACGTGGCTTGTATCCCACGTTGCTGTGGCTGTGGCGTAGGCCGTCAGCTGCAGCTCCTATTTGACCTGTAGCCTGGAAACTTCCATATGCTGCAGGTACGGCCCTAAAAAAAACAAAACAAAAAGAGAGAGAATCTGACTGCAGAGGACTGGGTCACTGCAGAGACACGGGTTGGCTCCCTGGCCCAGTGCCGTGGGTTAAAGGATCCAGTGTTGCTGCAGCTGCCGTGAAGGTCACAGCTGTGGGTGGCTCTGAGGAACTTCCATATGCCATGGGTGCAGCCATTAAAAAATAATAATAATAAATAAAACCCAAAACTCTTCTATATCTCCCCTCTGTTCCCAGGGCAAAGGTCAAAGTCACACGAGGTGCTCTGAGACCTGGCCCCTGCCCGTGACCCCCCCATGAAAGCCACACCTTCCCCATTCCTCTCCCTGTTTTCAACACGGCAAGGTGGCTGGCGGCCTCCACGGTTCCAGAACTCGTCCCACGCCTCCTCACACACCGTCCCCCTGGAGCCCACTGTCTTTCTGAATCTCTAACCCCACCACCCCGTTGCTTTGCCGGGCTCCTACACACCCCGCAAGACCCAGCTCCCGCGGTGTTGGCTCCACGAGGCTTCCTCCACTCCTCAAGCCAAGCGAGACCCTCCTCCCCTCCGTCCCCACAGCGCCCTGTTCTCCGTGCTCCCGGGTTGTGCGGAAATGTCCTGCCCGTGCCTGTCCTTCCCCTTGGCCTTCTGGAGCCAGGACCATGGCTGCCGAAACATAGGATCTGACCTCTAGCGGCTGCTCACGGAAGAAAGACACAGTCAGTGAAGAAGGGGAGGGAGTGAATGAGGGCGAGGACTTGGGGTCAAAAAGTACAGGTTTTATGTCATACCAGGCATCGCACTTCACGTGTTCACGGGCTGGGGTCTACATGGGCTGGGGTCTACACAGGTGTCCATGCGAGGTCTTCCAGCGAAGAGATTTAGGCCCTGGGCTTGGTCGGGGAGGGAGTGTGAGTCACCGAGAGGTTTGAAGCGGGCGAGGTCTCGAGTGCTGAAACCCCAGAGCCTTCACCAGAGACGATCCAGTGGCCGCGGTTAGTGAGTTCTTGCTGGCTCCCGCGAAGAATAACGCGGGCTGCACGTGGTGGAAGAGCAACACCCCCATCTCCGTCTCCGTCTCCCCAGAGGCCGGCCTCCCTGGGCTCCTCAGGAAGGAAGGAAAACTACCACCTCTCCCCACCTCAGAGTGGGGAGGGGAGACCGTCTGCACGGCCCCGGCTGATGGTGGGAATTCTGTCATCCTGTTTCTGAAAAGGGAGGTCAAGAAAAAGAAGGGATCAAGAGAAGGAAGTGAGAAGCTGGGAAGCGAGAGAAATGGGGGAGGTGGGAGAAAAGCTGCAGAGAAGAGTCACTGAGAACCTTCGCTCCACATGCTCTCCGCTGCCTGCAAAGTTTCCAGATCGAGGACCCCTGATTTTCATTGCCAAGTGGACGGGGGGTGAAGCGAGGTGTCAAGGTCAAGGACGGGGAGCTGGAGCCCAAGGAGAACACACATAGTGGGAGCCCCAGGAAATCTGCCGACTCTGGAGCGCTTGGGCTCCAGTCGAGAGCTGGGTGTTCTGATCTTAACGGGGGAGGTGGGAGCAGGGAAGCCCTGGCCTGTCTGGGTTACAAGCGGACAGCAAGCTTAGACCTGCCAGGCTTGGGCTCCCACAAGCTGAGAGTCTGGGGAGTTTCGGAACTCACTGAACTGGCCAGAACCCCACCCCGCCAATCTTGCCATTACCTTCTGAGGCTGGGCTGCGCAGCAAAGGAAGCACCCTGGCCTGGCCACTGCAAACTCAGCTGGGCTGGAGGCGAGAGGGCGGGGGGGCCTCCAGCTGCTGCTGGCTACAGCCAAGAAGCCAGGCCAACTGGGCTGGCCACCGTTACGGCATCATAAAAAGAAATTATTTTCAGAAAATATTCATAAAACCCTGTTTTATGTCAGTTCTGGGCTTGCAAAACAGTTCCCATGCTTTCTCTCTTTGTATTTTCTGTTCTGTTGTCCCTCATCAGTCACAAAAAAAGAATGATAAAATTTCCAACCTGAAGACTCAAGTCCCCAGGCAGGGACTGGAGACTCCCAGGCTTCCGGGTTGATCCCTCCCCAGTTCCCACCCGCCTCCTCTTCGCAGAGCTCCGGGGAGCACAAAGGGGGCCGAGCAGGCTGGTGGCAGGGATGGCAGAGAGGCAAGCGGGAGGAGAGAGGCGAACAAGGAAAACTACAGGGAGTTCCCGCCATGGCTGAGTGCAAACAATTCTGACTGATACCCATTAGTATCCACGAAGATGCAGGTTTGATCCCTGGCCTCACTCAGTGGGTTAAGGATCCAGTGTTGCCGTGAGCTGCGGTGTAGGTTGCAGACGCAGCTCAGATATGGTATGGCTGTGGCTGTGGCATAGGCCGGCAGCTGCAGATCTGATTCGACCACTAGCCTGGAAACTTCCATATGCTGAGGGTGCAGCCCTAAAAAACACACACAAAAAAGGAGGAAAACTACAGAAAGATGGAATGAGGTCCAGAGGAGGAGAGAGAGACACAGAGGAAGGAGAGGCAGATGGGCAGAGGGGCTGGAGAGAAAAGGCAGATGAGAGAGAGCCCAGGAGGACGGACTGGGCCACGTGGAGCTGGGAATCTGCAGGGTCTCAGCGAGAGCGAGGAGGCCCCAGTGGGGGTTCTCTGCACAAGCTGCCTCCTGGCCCGGGGGCCGAGACAGGTGCGCCCCTCGGGAGAGTCCTGGGAGCAAAGAGCCTCCTCCTCCCAGGGAAACTGGGAAACACGAGTGCCGCCAGGCTCCCCCAGTTCAGCAGAGCAGTCCCTTCCGCTTCCCCCAGTGACAAAGCTTCCCCAGGCTCAGCCCCGGTCAGTCACTGGCCATCAGGCTGCCTGGGGACAGGCCTTGGCCCTGCCCTCAAGTAGTTCCCCTCTCTGTTCTCTGTTCTGGCCTCACAGTGCTGGATGGGTCTGTGATTTTGCAAGTCTCCCTGGCAGCTCCGTGGAGGAGCCTTAGGGGCGGGGGGCCCTGGATTCCGCAGGAAGCGGGAGCTCAGGGGAGGTACAAGGCTTGTTCTCAGGAGTTTCTTTTCACACCGAGGAGTCTGTGCCTGAAACTGTCCTGATTCTTAAGTTCTCAGATGTGGGGCGAGAGAGGCCTGCCCACTGTCACAGGGATCTGTGCCCTGGGGGCCCTAACCGAGGAGACCTACTTGTCTTTGAACCTGGAGGAGGCAGGGAAGGTTGCAGCAGAAGGCTAGGCTCTGGTAGGGGCTTGGGGCAGGTGAGAGGGGCTGCAGCCTGCGGGCCCCTGGGACTTGGCCCTGTGGATAGCAGGGAGCCATAGGCAGCATTAGAACAAAAGGGCACAGCGTGGTGGAAAAGCCTGACCGGCCCGATCACTTCCTCTCCCCGAGCCTCAGTGTTGCCATCAGCAAAATGGGAGAAGGAAACCCAACACTGCAGAGCTACCATGAAGACTCAGGACCAAGTGCTCTGAGTCCTTTGCGGTGGTGACTGAGGATGATGAGATGATGGAGGGGAAGGGGATTTACTGAACCCCGCCTCCCCCGAGCCCGTGCCAAGTCCAGGCACAGTGACACAGAAGTCTCACGGTCCCACGGACTTCCCTCCATGATGGTGGGCCGGGGGCGGGGCATAGGCAGCACTCCTGGAACTGCCCTGACAATGACTGACCACCAAGCTCTGCTTCCCCACCTTCTCTGGGGCAGCTCACCTGAGCCAGACCCAAAGGCACAGCACGGGAAGCCTCCTAGGGGCAGCCTCTGCAGATTTGGACTTGAACTGCACTGGGTGACCCAGCCTCTTCAGCCATCTGGCAGCTGCCACCAGTGGGCAATGCTGCAGGAGCTGTGACCCTGGGCCCTGATCAGGTGACCTGGAGGGGCAAGGCTTCAGTTTGGGAGCTGGCAACGACCTGACTCACCTTTGGCTTGGGAACCGATGAAGGGCCCACCAAGGGATCAAGTCCCGCTGGCACGTTCAAGGCGGAGTCGGAGCTCTGGGCCCCAGACTCCCAGGTCGCTTCTGGCCTCTGCACTGTGGCTCAACTGGATATGGGGCCTTGGGCCAGAGTCCAGGTCTCCCCAGCTTCCAAAACCTCCCCCCAAAAACTTGAATCTTCGGGGGGCCAGTCCTTATGCTCAGAACTGGACATGTGTGGATTTGTTCCAAAACTTTCCTTTACCCAGTGAAAAATGATCGAGTGTCTACGTGTGCTGTGCCTCAAGGCCCCAGCCAGATAGCAGGCCCCTGATCTCCCAGAGCCCACTTCGCAGGCGAAGACAGGCACAAGGAGTGACAAGTGACCACTCTCCTGGGAGCAGGGGCGAGCCACCGGACTTGATCTGGAAGCACATTGGCCTCCTCCCTCCATTCCTTGATCCCCCTCTTTCCACACTCATCCTACTTTCCAGTTGACCCAGCGAATCTCTCCAGCCACACAGCCCTCCCTCCCCAAACCCACGCTCCAGCCACATAGAACTACTCAGGGTTCCCCCAACAGACCTGCAGTGCCCTCCACAGCTAATTGTCCATTCCCCCTATTTTCATCAGAAAATTTTCTTTCTGTTCTCCAAGGCCTGGTTTAATTCTGCATCCTCCTAGAAGTTGGCCTGGTCCCCACCAGCCTCAGGCTTTATACTTATTCTTCATATATAAGCAGCCTTAACTATGGTTTCTTATGTCTTATCACCCTAAAAAAAAGAGGCAAAGTCCATGAGGCTGATACCTTACTCATCCTTTCATTCTCAGGGTGAACAGCATTTTTAAACTAGAGGACATGTTTACATGTGGCTAGCATATAGTTCCTTAACTTTCTATCTAAAGACTAAGCACCGTCCAAGATTAATAGGGAATTTTGTTCATCAAAAGCAAGACTGTCCTTCTCCTCTTCTCTCAAAACTTTTCTTTGCTCGGGACACCCCTGATCAGGGACAAGACAGAAATCTGACCACAGGTGTCTGGAATGACAATAGCCGAGACTGTTCATTTAGTGCCTGCTTGATTTGCTGTAACTTCACCTTCCTTTATGAATTGTATTCATTGAGTTTTTTGTTAAAGGGTTGCTATATTAAGTGTATAAGTTTGTTTCAGTTTTCTTCAAATAAAAATAATCTCCCTTGGGGGGAGGGGGGAAGCAAGACTGAAAGACAAAACTCTGGGTACAACATAGGACCAGGCCTGCCTTCTTATACACATGGAGCCTAAGAGCAGTTCTCCAAGTCTGTGTTTTCAGCAGGGGTAACATCACCCCCCACAGGGGGATTTGGAAACTTGCAGGGGGATTTGGGATTTCAGACATTGATTGGGAGGGTGGTCGTGATCATGGGTTAGGGGTTCTTGGGAGCCTGTAGAGGGTCCCACAGAAAAATGCTTCCTCATTCTGTACAACGTTTGCACATCTTGCCAGACATTCACGGGTGGTGGTGGTTGGGGGGGAACCCTCTGTAATTATCTGAGCCAGAAACCACTGTATGTAAACACAAAGTGTTGTTTTTTTTTTTTGGCAAAGTTTTTAATATACATTGCATCTTACAGGAAGGCAGTCACACGTATTCAGTGGGAAAAAAAGGTACTTTTTGTTTCAAACTTTAGCAAGAGGTGCTCACCACTTCTGAAGGCCACCTTATAGACAACACTGCTCATGCGTTTGAGGGTTCAGAACAACACACCTGCAGCCCTCTCTACTTTAGCCTTCACGTTCGCGGTGACAAAGAACGTCTCCTGCCATATCAGTAAACAAAGGATCGAGCAAGCCATCAGTCACAGCAGAGGCCCTGGTTGCACACCCTACGGGGACTCAGGGTAGAGAAAAACAGGACCCTTGATAGTTAAGGTGCATATCAAAGGAATGATTCCAATAAGCCCAGACTCTTGCATCTTCCCATGGGTGGAAAAGTGCTAAATGCATTTTTTTAATAATGATTTCTGTTTTTTCCATTATAGCTGGTTTGCAGTGTTCTGTCAATTTTCTGCTGCACAGCAAGGTGACCCAGTCACACATACATGTATACATTCTTTTTTCTCATACTGTCATGTGTCACCACAACATCACTGATTGTTAGAGAAATGCAAATCAAAACTACTATGAGGTACCACCTCACGCCAGTCAGAATGGCCATCAGTAATAAGTCCACAAATAAATGCTGGAGAGGGTGTGGAGAAAAGGGAACCCTCCTGCACTGTTGGTGGGAATGTAAATTGGTACAACCACTATGGAAAACAGTATGGAGGTACCTTAGAAAACTATACATAGAACTACCATATGACCCAGCAATCCCACTCCTGGGCATATACCCGGGCAAAATTTTCCTTGAAAAAGACACATGCACCCACATGTTCATTGCAGCACTATTCACAATAGCCAAGACATAGAAACAACCTAAATGTCCATTGACAGACGATTGGATTAAGTACTAAATTCATGAACTTAGGTATCTGGTTTTCTTTAATTTACAGTAATCTTTTGATGTTCCGACTAACGGGTTTTTGTTCTAAAAACTCCTATATATCCTGCTTCTTCCTGACCTCTTGGGAACTGCCCCTCAGAGCCGTCTGAAAGGCTGTCTCCGGGGCTTAAGTCCTCAGTTGTCTGCCAAATAAAACATAATTCTCCACTTCCAGTTTGTGCTTTTTTTTTTTTTTCCATTTAACAAGTGCAAGCTATTGACTACTGCGTTCAGTCTGCTGGTGTTATTACGCCCACCATAACATACCAAATCACAAACTGTTTTATTATCAACTCTTTTTCCTTTTATTTCTCTTTTTCCTTATATTTAGGGCATTAAATTAATGTTTAAAATCATATTATCCATATGTTTCATTTCAGTGTAGAGAGGAGTGTTACAAAATACTTGTAATAAAAGGGAACAACTGACCCGAAAGGGTTGAGAACCTCTGCTCTACGTGTGAAAAGATCCCGGGAAGTGAAAAGCAAAAAACCCTGTGATGCTGACTGACTCCTAGGATCTGGAGCTAAAGGCCTTTTATCTTATTTTCTACTCCAGCATGCTCTGCACGATTTTCCAAGAGATTAGCACCTTTTGAGGAATCGGAAAGTAGGGGGATATATTGCAAAGAGCAACAAACCTGGACTCAAGACTCTTCTGCTACTTGCTGGTTATCATTCCTTGGGTATGAGACTTAACCCTCAGTCTTATTGGCCTCATCTGGGAAATGGGGATACAGATAACTTACTTTATAGCTTGGACTGGAGAGTCACTGAGTCAGTAGATCAGCGGTGGACACAGGAGGTTATAGTTAATTCAAGCCCCAAACCGGGTTCCCGTCCTGCCTTGCCGTTGACTTCATACCTGACACCGGGCCGATGACATCCCCTCCTGAGGTTAGTTTCCCCATTTAAAGAATGCAGGAATTAACGCAGACAAGCTTTAGCGAGATTTCTCGCTTGGACAGCTTGAATGTCAGGATCTTTCTCCATCTTCCAACCTCTCAGCTCAGCTCCCAGGCCTTGAAAGCATCCCCCCCCCCCTACAAAGTTGGTTTGCATCAAATGCTGAAAGCTGACCGACTCGCTGCCACCTTTAGCGGCTCCCAGTCCAACACCTTGGCTGGCTTTAAAAGGGATGTTGGACGTCTCCAGGGCTTGGTGAGAATATCTGGCTCCACATTAGAAGAACGCCAGCCACATTCAAACAGAATTCCTCTTTCAACAGTGGTCCAAAGGCACGCCCAGCATGCACGGAGAACAGGCTCCAGGGGGCAGGGTGCAGGCGGGGGCGGGGGGTTGGAACAGGAAGCAGGGAGGCAGCCCTGGGCGTGTGGAATGTGGACTGAACAGGTAAGAGCGAGCTCCTCGGGAGCATTTTTCCCCAGGAGATGAGTATGAACCCCGGTGGCTAGGAACCTATCAGGGAAGCAGAGCACACACAGACATTCTAGAGGAGGCATGTGGAGCCCAGGCTAAGGATTCGAGCTAGGAGGCTGTCCTGGGGGACGTGGGGCTGCGGAGAGTAAGGGGTCTAGAACACGACTTGGAAGTTCCTGCTGTGGATTTTGGATTTGATGACTGTCGCTAAAAGTCTTATATTTGAGAAGATGGAAAAAAAATCTTGTCCCTCTGGTATACCGGGGCTCCGGAGGAGTGCAGGGGTACAGCTGGGCCAGGGAATTCAGGAGGCACAGGGACGAGCCAACTCTCATAGCGGGCCTGGGCCCACCTGCCAGAGCAGCAAAGAGAAACAAACACAGGCCGACGAGTCCGGATCAGGCACGAAACCCCTGCCAAAGACCCCGGGATGGCCATGCTTGGCTCCGGCGCCCTCGCGGGCCCCTGCTGGTGGGTGCACAAGTTGCCAGCTCAGACCCAGGGCAGAAGTCCCTCCAGGGGACGGATCGTCCAGCACCCATCAAGCTCGCCCAGTCCCAGGCTGCGTAGGGACTCAAGCCAAGCAGGAGGGGCGCTGTGCCCGGTGTGGCTTATACTCCAGGAGCCGCCCCTCCTCAGAGACAGCTGCCCCGCCCACCCGCCCACTGCTCTGGTTTCCCTTTCAGCCTTTGAATTTCAAAGCAAACCTGAGATGGATGGGGTCATAAAAATCCCCCAAGCAGGGAGCAAAGAGAGGCTCCTTTGGAAGAACTGTCCCAGCACCCATGCTGCGCTCCGCCTCCCCGGCCCCAGCTTGCTCTTGGCCGCAGGGACCCAGCCCCAGCGTGGCTCCTTCTCCCCACCCATCCAAATCCCACCCACACTCAAGGCTCAGAGCAGCCCCGGGGGGCCCAGGCAGCCTTCTGTGACTTCCTCTCCCAGACTTTATACCTCCCCACCCATCCAGCCACCACCCTGCTCTGCCTTTGGGCTCTTGGGCTCTGACTCCCTATGGGTCTTCCGGGTGTGTCTACCACGTACATCTTGGCCTGGCTGGCAGCTTTTTTACATATCTGATCTCTCAAAATAGATTCTAGGCTTCAGATCAGAAAACACCTTCCCCTTCCTGATTAAGCCACGGTCAGACACGAGGTTGATGCTGAATCAATGCTAACTAGATGCTTGGCATGAAAACGCAACGCTGTACAACTTCCATAACAGTAGACAGGAAATGGATGATGTCATCATCGCCTCTAAGCGGCTGCCCTGGGGATCTGATACTCAGGGCGAGAGGTGGCATCGCACTGAGCAGAGAGGGACCCATTTCCAGGGTGCGCTCCAAGCAGGACGAGTCCTCACTCGGACGGATGCCCTGTTAGGTGCCGAGTGAAGGAGAGCTCTTGGCAGAGGGAACAAAGAGACAGGAACAGAGAGCAAGGAGGCTGGGGGTGTAAAATCGCAGAACACACGCAGGCTGTGGAATCAGACAGGCTTGGAATAAAATCTCAGCTCTGCTCTCTCCAAGCTCTTTGACCCTGTGCAGGGGACCCAACTTCTCTGAGCCTGTTTTATCATCCGTAGATGGGAATGATGGTAATATCTACCCTGCAGGAGGGTTATGAGATATAAGATTATGATGCTCAGGGTATGCTGTGTTTTTATCAGAGCCCTTTGGGCCGGGCAAGTGGTGGGAGGAGCTGCCTCTGGATAAGCAAGAAGACTGACACCCAGTCTCTGTTGGAGGAAGCAAGGACTTCTCAGAAATGCACAGGTATCGGTTTCCTTGTATTGAGAGCTTGCTATGTGCCACCTGACGGGTGAAGAACTATTCAGTCTTCACAACATCCTGAAGAGTAAAGACCGTTGTCCCTGCTTTACTGATAAGGAAACCGAGGCTCCAAGAAGTCAGATGATCTGCCCGTGGTCACGTGGCCAATGTCAGACTCCAGAACCTATACACCTAACCAGTCTTGAAGCATTTGAGACCAAGAAACTAAGGTATAATATAATGTTACTGGGAACTCGTCCTGGGGTCTGTGCATCATAGCTGAGTCCCCAAAGCTAAGAAGGAGGCCAGACCGCCGCTGCAGGGCTAGCTGAGGGAGAGCACAACTGGCACGGCGTCCCGTTTATCACCCATCCCCAGCCAACCAACCTAGGGTAGGGATCGAAGCCAGAGGCTCCTGGGGTGGGGTGGGGGAAGGGCAACGAGGAGTGGACGGTCGGGACAGGAGCCATGGGGGAGTTGGTAGATGCCAGCCTGGGAGGGCTCTGCCCAATCGGGGAGGAGCTCAGTGGCTCTGAAGAAATTCAGGTGAATGTTCCCAACCAGAAAAAGAGCCAGTGTTAGGACATCTGCCACACAGAGGGCCCTGCTGTCTCACTTCCCTTCATCGTGTCTCCATGCCCAGCCTTGCAGGAGCCACCACAGCCTCCAGCAAGGGGAAGGGTTATAGGGCTCACTCTGTGCTAGAGTCGGAAAGGACACTTCAAATCTGATGGGAAATTTAGAAGGATTTTGATCAGATGAGAATCTTAAGTCCCTGAAAAGGGGAATTCTAATACTGATAGTGATAGAAGAGCTATTGGATGAGTCCATGAAAGAGGTCCCCCCCAGATGAGGAGCGAGCATAGAGCCCGTTGAAGGGAGTGGGTGGGGAAAAGATTGAAGTTGTTTCCTCTTTGTACCCCACCGGGCCCCACCAGATCAATCAGAAGTTCACCTTAGGAAACCAGGCCAGTGGACTCGGCCACACAAGCAGCATGAGGCAGAACAAGGCCAAAAAAGACTCCAAACCAGGTCATGACTCGGGTTCTGTCCTCAGCCGCCCTGGTAACCATTCTTATCGGGTCATTCATAAGGGGGCATGAAAGACCCACCTCAGAGTTACCAATGTGCCCTTCAGAACCCATACATCTAATTATCGTTGTGTTAACCACATAGTAAGCTGTATAATTTTCATTCCAAGGTAGGGCTCAGATACTCCCGAGATGAAATCCAATTAAAAAAAAAAAAAAGCCTGCAGATTTTTGTTGTGTGGCTATGTCTGAACCGGGTAGACCATCAGAGTCCGGATTCTGAGTCCAGAGAGAACCAAGTCATCACCTAGCACGTGGGAAATATTTAGTCAAATGACCCCACCTATGCAACCCTTGAAAACGGCTTCTCTTTGTCTTAAAGATCTTGGTTCCTAAACCTGGCAATCAAGCTCACGTCTCACACAGAAAAGGCCAGTGTTACCCACCCACTGACACCCACTGTCTTCGGGCCTTTGTTCTCCTGGAGTTCTCAGGCAGGGGGCTGGCGTCACCCTCTCAACCACATGCCCACAGTCCTGAGGAGTCAGTGCCCTCGCCCTGTCCTATGACCATGGACACTGAGCTTTGGAAAGATGAGGACTTTTCACAGCTGGGAAGCGGCTGCAAAAATGAGAGTTAAGGCGCATAAGATTCTAGTGTGGTTTTTCAAACTACCCTTAGCCGGAGACTGGCCCAGCCTGAGCCCCTGACTTCTGGAGCCCAAATCTGCCCTGCCTACTTCTGCCGACTCTTGACTCCCAGGCAATCTCCATCTTTTAGAGAACCCTCCAGGATTGCCAGGGCCCCTCCTTGTCCTGGGACCCCACCACCACCACGAAATGCCCTCCTACCGCACAGATCAGTCGGAATTACATAATCCTATTTAGAGGTAGCTGGATATACATGTTTTTCTTTTTTACAGCCACACTTGCGGCAAATGTAAGTTCCCAGGCTAGGGGTCAAATCAGAGCTGCACCTGCCGGCCTGTGCCACAGCCACAGCAATGCCAGATCCCAGCCGTGTCTCCGGCAACGCCGGAAACTTAACCTACTGAGTGAGGCCAGGGATCCAACCCGCATCCTCATGAGATCATGTCGGGTCCTTAATCCACTGAGCCACAATGGGAACTCTGTGGATATTTTTTCAGTGGGTCCCTCTGACCAGATCCTCTTCTCTGTCCACATCCACTCCTTTTGTGGCCTCGGCCGGCCAGTCCCATGGCTTTAAATATTCTGTGATGGGGAGTTCCCGTTGTGGCTCAGAGGTTACCAACCCGACTAGGATCCATGAGGATGCGGGTTGGATCCCTGGCCTCACTCAGTGAGTTGAGGATCCAGCATTGTGGCAAGCTGCGGTGTAGGTCACAGACGTGACTCCGATCCCATAATAGCTGCTCTGGCTATTATGGACCAGCAGCTGCAGCTCAGATTCAGCCCCTAGCCTGGGAACTTCCATATCCAGCACCTGGGGCCCTAAAAAGCAAATAGAAACAACAGCAACAAAAACAAAAATACTCTGTGATGAGTCTTAAAGCCACACAGGCCTCTGTCCTGACGTCTAGCTGCTACCTGGACCTCTACACCAGATGTCAGATGGCTTCGCCAAGTCACCATACTCAAACTTGGGATTCATGCCCCCAAATCTGCTCTCCATCAGCGTCCCGGCTCTGTAAATGGTGTCCCCATTCACTCGGCCCCTCAGAGCAGACACTGTAGAGCTGACCTCAGTGCTGTTCCCCAAATCTTCCACACCCTTCCATCCTGTCACTTCTACCATGAGAATTATACAGATATGGGCTGCTCCCCACTCACCCGCCCCTGTGGCCTCTAGTCCACACTCCTCATGGTCACGAGAGCCCTTTAAATGTAAATTAGAGGAGTCCCCATTGTGGCTCAGCGGGTTAGGGACCCAACATAGTCTCTGTGAGGATGTGGGTTCTATCCCTGGCCTTGCTCAATGGGCTAAGGATCCAGTGGTGCCATAAGCTGCCATGTAGTTTGAAGATGTGGCTCGGGTCTGGTGTTGCTATGGCTGTGGTGTAGGCCTGCAGCTGCAGTTCCGATTCAATCCCTGGCCCAGGAATTTCCATATGCCGCGGGTGCAGCAGTAAAAAGAAAAAAAAAAAAAAGGAAACTCTCAGAGTTCTCCAGGGGCTCAGTGGGTAAAGGATCCAGCTTTGTCTCTGCTGTGGCACAGGTGGGATCCCAGGCCCATTAATTTCCACCTGCAGTGGGTGTGGCCAAAAATAAAATAAATTACATGTACGTTAAGTCGTGGCAGTTCACCTGCTCAGAACCCCCAGAACATCTGTGCTTTCAGAATTAGTTCTGATTTCATTATAATTTAATCTAAGGGATAAATAGTAAAATCACCGTCTGTATATTCTAATGAAAACTATCCTTTGGGCAACGTTTGGAAGATGCCATTAACACTGGGAGGCAGGCCCACGGAGGCAATGCCTTCAGTGAGCGAGCACACGCAGTGCCCTGGATGCAGGCACTCCCTGCCCATCTGCTCCTGCCCACATAGACATGCGCTCATCTGGTGGATTCAGTCTTCACCCAAAACTCGTTTTCAGTTGAAAATTGTTGCAAGCAATGTTCAGACTAACATGTTTTCACAAACATCATCATCACACATTGAACAAAACCAAAACCAAAACAAATTAAAAAAAAAATGGCAAAATCACTAGCATCTATGTTTTCAAACAACTCAAGGGTAAAAAGTCAAGTTAACCTCATTCATTAAACCAGTCGTCTGTCTTTAGGCTCATTAAACGTGCTTTAGTTTCATTAAATGCGTGTCGTTCCAAAAAGGCACCTTGCCAGCTTGGATGCCTCTTGTGGTCACAAATTAGATTCTGCAGAGTTCCCATTGTGGCTCAGCAGGTTAAAAACCCTATATTGTGTCTGTGAGGATGTGGGCTCCATCCCTGGCCTTACTCAGTGGGTTAAGAATCTGGCTTTGTGGCAAGCTATGGTATAGGTCACAGATGTGGCTTGGATCTGTGCTGCTATGGTTTGTGGGTTAGTCTGGCAGCTGCAGCTCTGATTTGACCCCTAGCACGAGAACCTCCATATGCCTTTGGTGTGGCCCTAAAAAAGAAAAAAAAAAGATTCTGCCATTTGTACTGTAGGGCCAGTATAGTGCTATATACACACAGCAAGAATTTTCCTGACTTGTTGACTCTGTCTTCTAAGGCTTCCCATAAAAGGCATTGAGAAAATTTATATTTGACCCTTTGATTCAGATGTGAATTTTGGAAGTTAGAATTTAGTTTAAAAATTACCTTGAGTTATGCCATCAGCACCCACACTAAACTGTGAGCCCCAGAGAATCGAGACAGCGTGAGAGTCACCTCTAGAACCCAAGTCTGCACTTAGCACAGGATCTGGCGCTGTCTCAGTTAGTAATTGTCACAGTAATACCATAAACAACTTTCCAAAACTTAGAGGTTTAAAATAACAGTCATTTATGCCTCTAATCTTGAGACTGCAGGTCAGCCTCGGCTGAGCTGCTCTAGTCTGGATTCAGGTGGGCAGATCTGCTCAAGCTGAAGGTCATCCAGGTGAGCCCCCGGCTGCAGGTTAGGTTGAGGTCTGGTCCACGTGTGCAGGCTGAAGGTGCAGTGGCTTTCTACAGCTGCTCTTCTCATGGCAATCATCAGAAGTCAAGCTCTTTTAAGTCTTTTGCCTGTGTCCCATTCACCAAATTTCCATTGGCCAAACCAAGTCACATAGCCATGCCCAGTGTCAATGAAAGAAGGAAGTATACCCCTCTCGCAGCAAAAGTACATGGCATAAAGGAGAATGAACACCAATCCCCCCAAATTCCTCCCAAAATTTGAAGAGGAGGGAGCACTTCCAAACTCATTCTATGAAGCCAAGTTTATTCTGATACCAAAGCCAGATAAAGACACTGCAAGAAGAAATATTATAGACGAATATCCTTGATGAATGTTGATGCAAACACCCCTGAAAAAAACACTAGCAAACAGAATTCGACAGCACGTTGAAAGGATTATATGCCTTGACCAAGTGGGATGTATTCCTGGAATGCAAGAATGGCTCAGCACATGAAAATTAATCAGTGTGATATACCACATTAACAGAATGAAGGGAAAAAAAACACATCATCTTGATTGATACAGGAAAACATTTAACAAAATTCAACATCCTTTTGTAGTAAAACACTCAATATATAGAAAACCCTAAAGATACAGCAACCCCTCCAAAAAGCTGTTAAAACTAATAAATTCTGTAAAGTCACAGGATATAAAATCAATATACAAAAACCATTTGTATTTTTAAACACTAACAACTACCATATGATCTAACAATTCCACTTCTAGGTATGGACCCAAAAGAATTGAAAGCAGCAACTCAAGCAGATCTTTGTGCATTCGTGTTCATAGCCGCATCATTCACAACAGCTAAAGGATGGCAGCATCCCAAATGTTCATCACGTTCATCAACAGATGAATATATAAACAAATGTGGGACATGCATACAAGGGAATATTAGCCCCAAAAGGAAGGAAATCCTGACATGTGGAACATCATGAATAAACCTTGAGGCCAATATGTTAAGTGAAATAAATTAGTCACAAAAGGACAAATATGATATGATTCTATTTTTGTAAGTCACCTAGAGCAGTCAAGTTCTTAGAAAGAACATAGAACGATGGCTGCCAGGGGCTGGGAAAGGGGGGGGGTGGTGAGTTATTTCATGAGTACAGAGTTTCAATTTTGCAAGATCCAAAGAATTCTGGACATTGAGGGTAGCAATGGCTATGCAATAATGTGAATGTACTTAATGTCACTGAACTGGACACTTAAAAATGGTTAAGATGGTAAATTTTAAGTTATATATATTTAACAAAAAATAAAATTTGAAAGTACCTGGCAAAGAGCATGGATGTGTCATCCTATCACAAGGGAGTGAAGAACTGAGTCAAATAACTTAATCTACCTCGATACCCAGTTTAATATTGACTAAGTGAAAGAATGTGTAGAGTGCTCGTTCAACCTGTTCTCAGCTATGTGGTCTCACACTTCTGGAGTAACCTTTCTCAGACTCGGCCCCCACATCTATAAAATGAAGGAAATATGGCTTTCCAGAATTTAAGTGACTTGCCCAAGGTCATACAGTGACCCACTGCCAGAGACAGGAATTGAACGCAGACCTTTGTCAATCAACAGTCACGGAAGCAGTAGCAGAAAGAGCACTGGACTTGAGATCAGACAGACCTCAAGAAAATTCCATCTCTGCCACCAGCTTGCTGCATGACCTTGGCCAAGTCCCTTCCTTTCCTCTGCACTTCAAGATTTTCCTCTGTACAATGAGGAAGTTGGGCCAGACCGGCGGTTAGCTCTCATTTCTCCTGCTCTCTAAATCCATTCAGCTACTCATATTTAACATACTTAACTTGCCACATGCAGGAAGCGCTGTTAGATCCCGGGGACAGGGTAAGGACTTTCAGCACAGCCTCGCAACTTCTTAAAAAAAACCTTCCAGGCACTCAGTGCCTTCCTCAGGCTTGCCTCCGAGCACCTCCGCAGAGGTGACTGGGAGCGGTGATCAGTGAGGCTGGTTGTTATTACTCTGATGTCATCATCACTAGTCTTGAGGGGATTCTCAGTGTCCGGCATGTCCACATCATTTCTGTGGTTGCTACCCTCTCACCCTCCTGACGATGATCATCTCATATTTTCTCCCTATCCCCAGACCTCTCACACCCTGTCTTCTCCTTCACTCTTGGTACACAACATTGCCTCCTAGTTCATGGTAAAAGCTGAAGCTCTCAGATGAAAGCTCCCTGAACTTCCAACTACCTGCCCACCTACCTGGTCCTCTGGGTAGACCCCTTCCCCCACTCCAGGTCCTGCTCCACTCACATCCAGGCCATCCCTGCCGGTGGACTTTAGAGCCTCTCCCCTTCACAGAAATTCACATGATCAATTCCTTCTTTCAACAGATGCCTCTCAACCAGATCATGAGCATCAGTATTTAAGCAGGTTTAAGTCTTTTGCATCTTAAAAATAAAATCCTCTCTTTGACCCAGCATCATCTTCCAGGTGCCAGTTCGTTTCTCTTCTCCCCTTCTGTTGTAGACACATTTCTTGGCTACAGGTAACAGGGGCTGGCTGCTACTCATTTAAACAGAAATGGAACTGATTCAGTGGATATTGAAACTCATGTCCATAGAAAGACTAGTACACAAATGTTCACAGAAGCCTTATTGATAATAGTCAAAAACTGGACACAATTTTAACAGGCACCAGCAGGTGGGTGCATGAACAGGTGCGTGCGGTATGTTGGGTAGAGCAGAATGACATGTAAGGGAATGAGCTCCTGATAAACACATACCAAAGTGGATGAATATGAAAAACATTAAGCTGAAGGAAAGAAGCCAGACACAAAATATTGATTGCATGTGTGTACAATTCTGAAAACTAGGTAAAATTATTCTATAGCTATAGAAACAAATAAGCAGTTCTCTGGGACCAGGGTTGAGGGAACAATTGACCACAGAGAAGCACGAGGAAATTTTGGGGATGATGAAAGCATCTAGATTAGAGTAGTGGTTACACAGGCATATACAGTTTTGAAAACTCATTGAACTGTACCTCAAGTTCATTTTGAATACTAAACTATCATACCTAAAGTTGATTTTTAAAGTTTCAGATAGATCATAGATAGATTAGATAGACAGATAGATAGATGATAGATAGATAGATAGATAGATAGATAGATAGATAGATAGATAGATAGATGATAGATAGATATAGATAGATAGATAGATAGATAGATAGATAGATAGATAGATAGTAGATAGAGAGATAGATAGACAGTCAGACAAATATTTGGTAGGCTTACAGAATTGTCTTGAGGATGGAGAGACCAGCTTGGGTCTACTTCTATAATCACCGCCACCACTACAGTTCTTTCTTTTGGTGCTAGGGCGAGCCCCACTCACACCACTATCACCAGCCAGCCCTGCTGGTCCGCTAGCCCAGGAACACTTCCAGGACCACCACTGCTCTCAGAAAATGTCCCTCTGTGTCCTTCCTCTTGCGCATCACTACCTCCTGATTCCAAGTTATGCTTCTGGTTGGCAAGTCCTGTCCTTTGCTCACGGCAGCTCAAGGTCAGCTGGGAAACAAGTACCTGCACCTTCCTCCTATCCAGCAGGAGGCGGGCTCTGCTTCTCAGCAAGACTCAGGGGTAGAGGATTCTCCCTACAGCGAGCGGAGGCAATTACTGGGCAGCCAAAAGGAATGGCAGGTGACTATGCCTGTAGTTCACACAAACTTCTCTGAAGAGTGTCTCCACCTCTCACTCTCTTCCTCCGTTGCCATCTGGCTCCCATCGCTCTCCCAAACACAGATTACTAAGGCCACCAGGGGCCTCCCTGTCACTTAATCTAACAGGCATGGCCCTTGTTGGCCACATCTTCCTTCTTGACAAGTATTGGTGCCACCTGACTTTCCTTTTACTGCTCCTGTTTTGTCTACTTTACATGATCATTTTCCTCAACCCAAACTTAACATGCTGGAGCTCCTCAAGTCCAAAGTCCTCTTCTCTGCTCCTTCCTGACCTCTTCGCCGGTGGATTCACACTCATCTCTCTGGCTCACACTCTTCTTCAAGCTCCAGACCTGTTTGAATCTTCACATTGGATGTCTCTAAGGCAGTAGGTACACCCCTCTCTTTCATCCTGAACCAACTAAGAGGAAGACATGGCAGTCATGTTGAGGAAGATGAAAATGGCAGTTTTAGGAATTCCCATCGTGACTCAGCTGAAACGAATCTGACTAGTAACCATGAGGTTGCGGGTTCAATCCCTGGCCTCGCTCAGTGGGTTAAGGATCCAGCGTTGCCGTAAACGGTGGTGTAGGTCGCAGATGCAGCCCGGATCTGGAGTTGCTATGGCTGTGATGTAGGCTGGGTGCTGTAGCTCCTATTTGACCCCTGGCCTGGGACCTTCCATATGCCTCAGATGAAGCCCTAAAAAGACCAAAAAAAAAAAAAAAAAAAAAAAGCCAGTTTTAGCGCTGGTGCATCTGGACAATCCTGCTTCCTAAAACTTATCCCAACTCCAGTCCTTGGGGTGATCCACCCGGGACCGGACAGTGGTGTGTGTGTGTGGGTCAGCTGAGCAAACACAATTCTGCAGAATCACATCTTTACACCCAGTGAGCTATAATAATAGGAGCAAAGAGGGTCTGACCTCCAGATAACCTCTAGAAGCAGGCGGGACCATGTACCCATGTGCCTGCCCCCTGTAAAAGGGAGCAGAGCAGAACAGCACACCTGCAGGTGGAGCCCAATGAGAAAGAGAAGGTGGCAGGGTCACGCCTGGCGTCACCTCACCAACAGATAAGTCCCTATCCTTCCTCATGAGGATGGAGGCAGAAGAGGAAGGTTTTCTTCCTGATTTTCTGAAAGGGTGGGGGGCCTACCCCATGGGCTGACACAGGAACCCTGAAAAAAGAGGTCAGTTGTCCCTACAAGTATGTCCAAAAGCAAACTCATGATCTTCTTCCCCAAACTTGGTCATCTTTCAAGATTCACCCTCTCACCTCGAGGTGCCATGTTTGGAGTCAGCAGTAGGGCCCATCTTACTCCCTGGCCAGGTTTTGTCAGCTTTACGCCCACTCGCTGTTCTGAACTCATCCACTCCCCTCCTCTTCCACAGTCTCTGTTTAGCTGAAGCATCTCCTTTGGTTACCGCACCACCTCCCAACAGGCCTGCCCGAGTCTAGTCACCCCTTCACTCCATCTCCACACCTGAACCACAGTGACCTCCAAAAGCAGCTCTGAGCATGTCACCTACCCTGCATGACCCCCTCAGCCCCTCTCCACACCCTTAGGATAAAGACCAAAACCTTCGGTGTGAAGAAGGTGCTGTATGGCCTGGCCTCACTCCCTGCAGCCTCCTGTCTGCACTGCCCCCTCTCCCTGGCTCAGCCAAGACCCCCTTTCAGGTCTTCAGATGTGCCTGACTCCTCTCACCACCAGCTGCGCACCTGTCCTCGGCCCCGTCCAAAGCTGCTCTGCCTCTTCCCTGCCCCCCCTTCCCTCTTGGTTGCTTTCAAGTCTCACCTCAAGTGCTGAGCCCTGGACAATCCCCCCTTTCCTCCAAATCCAGGTCACCTCCTCAATTACAGGCCTTCACGGGTCCTCCTCTCCTTCAGGGACCATCTGGTCTGTGCCACTAGTCACTTATGTGCAGGTTGATTAATGTTGGTCTGTCACATGTTGCATAGGCAGCCTGGCCCTGGGGATGAAGCCTCTCAGCCACCATTTCATCCCCATCATCTCCCACAGCAGCAGGCAGAGGGTGGGTCTTGTAAATGCTTGTTGAGTGAATGAATGAGTGAATGTGCCCTCCGCTCCTCTCTTCCCTGGGCCAAGCAGATACTGGAGGATCTCTCCCTCGTCTCTCTGTCTCCTTTGTTCTCTTCTGTCTCTGTTTTTCTGTGTCTCTATGTCTCTCTCCCTCCCCTACTCTCCTTCTCTCCAGTCCACGATTCCTCTTTCTTTGCTTTTCTCCCTTCCTTTCTTTCTCCCAGCGTCCTCACAGCTTTGCCAAAATTTCTCAGCCCAAAACTTTTGCAGCCACAGCGCCACCTAGAGTCCACCGGCGAGATAGGCCAACCCTAGAGCAGATGCCCGCTGTGCAGCCCAGCCCAGCTCTGCCACAGCCAGCTCCACCTGGTGTTCTGGGTACATTCTGGGTTCTCACACCTCATTTTCCTGGCCTTGAGACTATTTCATTTCTTCAGCCCTCTCAGTGCTTAGTGGAGAGCTTAAGGCAGAAAATCCCAGCATATGGGAGGGCAATGGATGTGGTTCAAAGTGACACCTTCCACTACCCTTTGATCTCTGTCTTTCCCTTCCCCTCTCCAGCTCTGCTCCTCTCTACTCAACATTGTACCAATTAAAAGCTACAATTTTTTTTTTGTGTCTTTCTGTCTTCTTAGGGCTGCATCTGTGGCATATGGAAGCTCCCAGGCCAGCGATCGAACTGGGGCTATAGCCACTGGCCTACACCACAGCCACAGCAACACAGGATCTGAGCCGCATCTGCAACCTATACCATAGCTCACGGCAATGCCGGATCCTTAACCCACTGAACGAGGCCAGGGATTGAGCCAGCGTCCTCATGGATGCTAGTTGTGTTCGTTAACCACTGAGCCACGACCAGAAGTCCAAAACCTACAATTTTAATTGTTATTACAGTGAAGCAATTAGTTCATGAGCATCAACAGCTTGTAGGGCCCCATGCACGTCTCCTTTACCAGGAGTGGGTCTTTTACTAATTCTCAGCTGCCATTTCTCTTTCTCTAAAAACACAAGCTTTATTCTGGAAGTTTGGACCAAGTCCTTTAAAAAAGCATTCCAATAATCCCATCACATGTATAGAGCTATATGTACAAAATTTCTTTGTGCACCATTGTGTATAAGGGCAAATGTATAGAAGCAACCTCCCCCCAGCCTGCACCAACAGTAGAAGACTAGCTAAGTACATCATGGTACCTCCCCTTGTGTGAATAGTACGCAGCTCATAAAAATGATGCAGACTGGTTCTTTATCATAACGTGAGACATACTTGTAAGCTATTTTGGGGATAGAAAAAAATTACAACAAATATATAGAAATACTATCTCAATTATGGAAAATAAAGATATATAAGGGGAAATATTCTTAGTTATTGGGAGATTCATTTTTCTCTATTTCCTAAAATCCTTCTAAAGAGCTTGACTTGCTATTTATAATGAAGTATGAGAATAACACCCCGCTAGATTACCAGAATAATCTTTAGAGAAAAGAAAAATGGGAGCAAAAAGAATAAAGCTGGATGAAAATGGTTCTCTGAATAGCCTATAAAATCTTCATCAGAGACTGGGGAGTCTCTGAACTATTTCTTCTCAACAGACAGGCTTCTGAGTTCTCTGAAGTCTCCCAGCTTCAAGGTCAAGAACTATGAGTCAGTCTGCCCACTGCCATGGGCTGAGCCAGCTTCTCCTTTGTGCTTAGCAATGTGATTGGATCTTAGTAACAGGAGACAACAGTTTAGAAGTTGTTACCCGAGAAAAAATTCCAAATGGATCGAAGATGTGAATGCAAACCTGAAAATGCTATAAGAAGGACAGGGACTGATTTTATGGTCTCGGAGCAGGGATGGCCTTTCTAAATATGATGAAAACCAAGAAGCCACAAATGAAGGAAATTGATAAATTTGACTTTATGAAAATGTGAACTTTATTCACAGCAAAATACTCACTAGAAATACCAGTAGGATTTTTTTTCGAACTATATAAACTTTAAAGTTCATTTGGAAAAGCAAACATACCGAAATACTCATAATATGATACTGAACGGCAAAAAATAAACTAGGGAAAATACTTTCAACTTGTATCACAGGTGAAAGTAAGTTTTTTAAAAAATATAAGTCAGAAAATCAATTTTAGAGCTCAACACCCCACCCACCCCACCCTCCAAAATGAGCAAAGGATATAAAACAGATACTTTCTAGGAAAGGAAATACTATGGGGATTTCTTTTAAACATGTGAAAATATGTTCATGATTATATTAAATAAACGTAAATTGAGACTTCCCTGAGACCTTTTTTAAATTTAACTTTATTGGAGTATAGCTGATTTACAATTCTGTCAGGTGTACAGCAAAGTGAATCAGCCATGCATATAAATATATCCATTCTTTTTTTGCAGTAGATGTTATCACAAACTATTAAGTAGAGTATACAGTGCTAAACAGTAATTTCTCGTTAATCATCTATTTTATACAGTAGTGGTATGTTTTATTCCCACCCTCTGAATTCTTCCATCTCTCCAATGGTTTCACCTATGGTAACCACAAGATCGGATTTGAAATCTGCAAGTCTGTTTTCATTTTTTAAATAAGTTATTGGGAGTTCCTCTCGTGGCACAGTGGAAAGGAATCTGACTAGGAACTGTGAGGTTGCAGGTTCGATCCCTGGCCTCGCTCAGTGGGTTAAGGATCTGGCGTTGCTGTGAACTCTGAAGTAGGTTGCATATGAGGCTCGGACCCCGCATTGCTGTGGCTGTGACGTAGGCCGGCAGCTGCAACTCCGATTAGACCCCTAGCCTGGGAACCTCCATATGGCGCTGGTGCGACCCTGAAAAGCAAATAAATAAATAAATAAGTTTATTTATTTTGTATCATTTTTATTAGATTCCACATATAGGTGATATCAAATTTGTCTTTCTCTGACTTATTTCACTTAGTGTGATAATCTCTAGGTCTATCCATGTTGCTGCAAGTGGAATTATTTCATTCCTTTTAATGACTGAATAATATTCCATTGCATATATGTACCACACCTTCTTTATCCACTCCTCTGTTGATGGACATTTTGGTTGCTTCCATGTCTTGGCTACTGTGAATAGTGCTGCTGTGAACATTGAGGTGCATGTATCTTTTCGAATTAGAGTTTTCCCTGGATATATGCCCAGGAGTGGGACTGCTGGATCATATCATAGTTCTATAATTCATTTTTTAAGGAATCTTCATACTGTCCTCTATAGCGGTTGCACCAATTTACATTTCCACCAACAGCGTAGAAGACTCTAAGATCTTTTTTTTTTTTTCCACCTCTCAGACTGGTCACTGTCACAAAGTTTGATGATAGACTGGGTTGTCAAAAATATAGAAACCAACAGCAAACATTGCTAGAGTCAGCATGATGGAGGTGGGGTAGGGGGGAATGTTTACTGGTTCAGCCCCCTTAGATGGCAGTTTGGCAGCATCAAAGTGCATCTGCCCGTACCCTGTGTCCCAGAAACTCCACCTCCAGCGTTTGTTCTGCAGTTGCAATTACACACAGGCCTGTGTGTGTAGAAACTCTTCATTGCGGCATCCTTTGTAATAGCAAAGTATTAGAAACGAACTAAAAGTTCGTTGACAGGAGGTGGTTAAAAACACTGAGATATGCTCATCGATGGTATTCTCTGGCATGGAAAAGAATAAGAATGTCCTTCAGGGGACACTGTAGGATGACGTCCTGACACATTGTTAGGTGACAAAGGTGAGGTACAGGACCCAGTGTAGAGCTTTGGTGTGTTGAAAAGGAATAGAGGAAGGCCACTTCCACATACTCATCTGAAAAGGCACAAACAGTCTCTGGAAAGGGGCACAGGAAACAGGTGACAACATTTTCTCTGGGTGAGGCGGCTGAGTGGCTGCAGGCAGGGTGGGGCAGAGGCTTTCCACTGTGTGTCCTTTCACAGCTTCTGAAGTTGGCATCACGGGAATGCATTACACTTTTAAAATCTATAGATCATTCTGGGGCAGACTGTACAATTATTTTAGGAAGACACAGAACTGGCCATTTAGTCACATCTTATAAAGCCAATACCCCCACTTCTTTTTGGGGGAAATGTCTAAGTAGCTTGAAGTAGATATTTGGTCATGTCGATTGTCACCTACAGTTGTGGTGAGGGCTGTCTTTCTGTAGATTCTATTGTCCTTTTTTAAAAAACAGCAAGAAAAAATAATGTTTCTTTACTTGGTATGAGTTAGACTTCACTGTGCTTGTGTGTTGCATAAACTTATCTAATAATAGTTCTCCAGAGAGTCTAAGCTAGAGACAGAGATGTCTAGATGTGATCCTTGCTGGACCAGTGGTGACAATTCTCCAGGCTGGCTTAGACAGAGCTCAAACTAACTCCTTGTGGATGGCCTCCACAGGCTGCATAGACTAAATGACCCAGACTCTGATCTGGGCAACATGCTGCTTGGGGTCCAGTTGTTGCTTTTTGATGGGACTGTCACCGGGGCACCTAGGACCAGGCCTCGTCCTTGTGAATAAGCCTAGGAAGTGGACATTCCTAATGCCAACCACCCACCCAGGCAGCCGTCGGATCTGATACTGGCATTAGATGCTCATCAGACCTGTGGATATTTGGTCCAACATTCTCAGGAAGATATCCTCGGTGGGTTCCCGGTTAGGGGCAGGAACTGGCAGGGTGTGATCCCGAGATGGGCTGGGAGGAAGGCAGGGAATGCTCTGAAAGTGATCTGACAGTGGATATAGACCTTCAGGCTCAAAGGGAAGCCACAAACAATCGAGATTCTGCCTGAAGGCCCGCTCCATTGGCCCTGAGCCCTCCAATCAAAAGTTACAACCTCTGCTCTTCCTGAGAAATAAGGGAGAGTTAAGAGCAAGGTAAAAGGAAGAGCATGTCCATCACTTCCCAAAGCCAACAGCACATCCTAACAGAGCACCGGGGATCGGAAGCATGATCGCTGCCCATCCCCCTGTGGCAGCATCACACAGACCCAGGCGGAAGAGCTGGGGTCACAGCAGCACCAAGACTGCAGTCGATCAACTTAGTGCCCATCCTGGCCTCTCATTCTATTCTCCACTAAAAAGAATCCCTGTGTTTTAGAAAACAGGTGGTTCTGTGTCCTGGAGAAAAAAGGAAAAGTGGGGATGGGGATGGGGCGTCCTGCTGTTGCCAGAAAAGAGGATTGCCTTAAAGGCTGTCACTGTGCTATTAAAAAAGATAAGGGACCAGCTTCAGGAGCTTTCCACCGGCCAAGCTGTAATCATCTGAACATCAAAAACAAGGGAGGCAAGGAGGAGGAGCGGAAGAAATAAAGTTTATTAGAACTAAGCTAACAAAAGGCTGTGAATTCATGACACTTTTTAAGTCAATATAAAGTGTACAAAAGGTGACTGTACTTAAAGTGTGTATGTAATGAGATTTATTCATTTTTGTTATTTAAATAAGTTGGAGAATAGCCTAA
Organism: Catagonus wagneri; assembly: GCA_004024745.2. Classification (NCBI taxonomy): domain Eukaryota; kingdom Metazoa; phylum Chordata; class Mammalia; order Artiodactyla; family Tayassuidae; genus Catagonus; species Catagonus wagneri. The sequence continues at coordinate 26,309,324 of PVHT020000066.1, forward strand.
CATGAATAGATTTATTTTTCTAGTAAATACATGTCTTTATAAAACTTTGTCCTGTATCTATTTCTAGCTACATAAACAGGAAAGAAAAATCACTTGGGGCCGTAAGTCACTCAAGAAGCCATGGAAAGGGTAGGAACTGTGTTGGAGTTCCCGTTGTGGCTCAGTGGTTAACGAATCCGACTAGGAACCATGAGGTTGCGGGTTTGATCCCTGGCCTCGCTCGGTGGGTTAAGGATCCGGCGTTGCCGTGAGCTGTGGTGTAGGTTGCAGACGCGGCTCAGATCCTGCATTGCTGTGGCTGTGGTGAAGGCCGGCAGCTACAGCTCCTATTAGACCCCTAGCCTGGGAACCTCCATATGCCACGGGTGCGGCCCTAGATAAGGCAAAAAAAAAAAAAAAAGGGTAGGAACTGTGTTGAAAACCCAAACAACTGGCCTCACTAACAACCAGGTAGGAGATGCCCAGCGGTGAGCCAGGCCCGACGGTACATGGACAGGATAACAGAGCAGAGGGAATGTTCTGCCAGGCACCCATGGTGACCGATTAGCTCAGTGTTTTAGAGAGAAAACATGCAGACTCAATCCCTCACCTCCCGAGAAAACTCTAGATGACCCCACTAATCATAAGACAATAAAAGGTATCTAGAAGTCTTAAATAATATTCATGGATCAGATCCATATGTCACAATGACAGGACAGTCGGTTATATAACGCTGACCAAGTAAGACTTACAATGTATAAAGTTTAGGGAGGGGACACCAGGTTGCAATAAAACTGAAGACTGTGTGAAGGGCCCGGATATACAAATTCTCCTGTTACAACAGGTGGAGAGTAAGTTAAAACAAAACAGAAAAACCACCCCAGCCCAGTCTGTAGACCAGCAGCTCTTGTTGGCCAAAGCTTTTGCGAGTTGCAACCACATTCCATGCCCATTCAAGAACCATGATGCCTGGGAACCCAGATCCTGGTCTGAGTCAGGATTATGTCTCAATTTGGAAAGTTACTGCAACCCTAGCCAGGTATCAAACTAAATATCTAAGGAACCAGGAAGGTATAAATCTAAGTATAGAAATCACGAAGACACAAATTAACCCATGGAACAGAGGCTTTTAGGTTGAGGATTAATGTCAACACAGTCATAAGTTTTAATAATTCTGTATTGTGTATGTTTTATGTATTTATTTCATGAGTTTGGAGGATTCCAATGTATATTACAAAATTTTTAATTGCTGTTTAAACTATGCAAAAAGGTGTATAAGTTTATAATATGTTTAAATATTTAAGAAAACTGTAACATCTTATTAGGTGTTTAATAATATATATGTTTAATATTTTTTGTCCTTTGTCCTTTTTTAGGGCCACAACTGCAGCTTATGGGGGTTCCCAGGCTAGGAGTCTTAATCGGAGCGACAGCTGCCAAACTACACCACAGCCACAGCAACACAGGATCTGAGCCGTGTCTGCAACCTACACCACAGCTCAGGGCAATGCTGGATCCTTAACCCGCTGAGCGAGGCCAGGGATCGAACCTGCAACCTCATTGTTTCTAGTCGGATTCGTTTCCGCTGAGCCACGTCAGGAACTCCTATATGTTTAATTTTAATGCCAATAGTGGTGGACTTTCTCTGCAAGCCCAGACAGCCCCAGTTATTGTTCCAGTTGTCTAATGCTGTATACAAATTATAGCAACGCCTAGCAGCTTAAACCAACGATCATTTCATTGCCACTTCTGATTTCAGAGGTCAGAATTTTAGGCAGGGCAGTTCCTCTGCTCTACAGACTGTCAGCTGGGACCAAGCAGTAGTTTTCCACTAGCAACAGGGCTGCCCTGGAGGATCCAAGGTACAGTCACTGAAATGTCTTGTGTCTTCGGGGGATGGCTGGAGAGCTGGACTCATCTGGGCTCCGTCCATGAAGTCTTGGGGTCTCGCGGCATGATCTTTCCTGCAGGGTAGTCAGACTTACTACATGGAGGTCAAGGCACTTAGAAACCAAAGTAGAACTGTTTTCTTTCTTTCTTCCTTCCTTCCTTCCTTCCTTCCTTCCTTCCTTCCTTCCTTCCTTTCTTTCCCTTTTTTTTAGCTGTGCCTATAGCATGTGGAAGTTCCTGAGCCAGGGATCAAACTTGAGCCACAGCTGTGACAATGCCAGATCCTTACCTGCTAGGCCACTAGGGAACTCCTGTCTTTTTAAATTTGTATTTATTTTATTTCTTTATTTATTTTTTGTTTGTCCTTTTAAAGGCAAGTCCAGCACTGGAAGAGTGTCACTTCTGCCACCCTCCATTGGTCAAACGGTCGCAGGCCACACCACATCTGAGGGAACACAGACTTCATCTCTTTAAAGAAGCAGCACTGAGGAGCTTGTGGCCTCGATCATTAAATATCCAGGAGACTGGGACACAGCTGAGCATGCTGAGAGGATCACACGCAGTTTGATGTAGAAGGACGGGGGTGCAAGTTGACAATGACAATGAGGATGGTTAACTCTATTTACCAAGGGCTCGCTATGTGCAGACAATGTGAGTAGCACTTGACATTCTGGGCGTTATCAAATCCCTGCAGCAACCCCCAATTTATAGATTTACAGGTTGGGTGAATTGATCCAGATCATTCTGCACCCAGGAGTGGGGCTACACCTTGCACACCAGAGAGAGGGAAGCCTACGGAGGTCAACAGATATAGACAAGGAGGAGGATTTTCAGCCCGAAAGGAGCAGGACGCAGTCCTGAGGGCAATAGGAGGCCTCGGCTGGACGCGCCCATACTTGTGCGCAGAGGGGGTCATTCAGGAGGCGGGGGTGGGGGCCTGGGGACCTTCGAGTGTGAGGGAGAGAGTGGAGAGACGCGCAGCCTCCGGGGGCCGGAGTCCGCACAGTCACAGGCAGAGCCCATGGCAGACATATCAGAGAGGTGGCGACAAACCTCTGCCCTTGCACTTCTCCCTGTTGGAGGGGCAGCTGGGCTCTTTATGGGCCTTGGGTGGGGGGAGGGGAGGAGATTTGGGGCAGGGATGGGTAGCCCCCTGGTGACGGCCCAGCCTAAGGGTGGAGACTTGTCAGGCCCAGGAGAAGACCTGTGTCCTTGATCAACTCAAGAGACACTGAAGCAGAGAATGAGACTGGACTGAGCAAGGCGAGCCTGCACAGAGGAGGTGTTTTCTAGCGCAGTCAGCCTCCTTCCTGCCGCCCAGCCTCACACATCCACAGACAGACCCCTTGTGACCTCCATTCTTATTTTTCTTTTCTTTTCTTTTTTTTTTTTTTTTTTTTTTTTTTTTTTTTTTTTTTTGTCTTTTTATGGCCACACCCATGGCATATGGAGGTTCCCAGGCTAGGGATCGAATCAGAGCTGTGGCCACAGCCACAGCAATGCCAGATCTGAGCCACGTCTGCAATCTGCACCATAGCTCAGGGCAATGCCAAATCCCTAACCCACTGATAGAGGCCAGGGATGGAACCTGTGTCCTAATGGATACTAGTTAGATTCATTCCCAATGGGAACGCCAGTGGCCTCCATTCTTAAAATGACCACTGTAATCATTCAAGGCCCAACTCCAACATGGTGTGACACAGTGATTCAAAGCAAAGGCTTTGAAGTCAGGTAGACCCAGGGCCAAATCTTAGTTCCAGAATTCACCAACTATGTGAATTTGGGCAAACCGCTTAATCCCACCAAGCCTCCATGTGCCCATGTACCAGCCTCATAAAATTACAGTGAGGATTCTGTGTGAGAATATAGATCACCTACTTAGCACAGTGTCTAGTGCATGGTAATTAGTTAACAGCTGGTAGCAAAACAAACAAACAAAACAAAACAAACAAAATTCCCACCTCTGCTGTCAGTCTTTCCCAGCCCACACTGGCCTTTCTCATCTTTGCATCTAACAATGGAATGACATCCTTGTCATTTATGTTTCTCAGACTGACTCAGCATCTCCATACCCCTCCCCAGAGCAAAGTTAAGTAGCTCATAGTCCGGGGCTGAGGGGTACACTCCCCGTCCTCTCCACGGGCACAGGCTCGTCCTGGTTGGGTGCCCGAAGGAGCGCAGTAAAGACTGATTGAGCTAAATGGCCAATTTATGGCTTCGCTTTGAACAGGCCTTAGATGATTACCTTTTATGAGGCTTACACTTTAGACTTAAGATGTAAAACAGAAGCTCAAGTTAAGAGGCAAATAATGGGATATTTTATATGCTGTTCTGGAGCAAAAGTCCACAGCTTTATTGCAGTGGCTATAAAAAAAAAAAAGGGAACGACTGGGAAAGATTTGATTGAGAAACTCACAGTGGAAAGATAGCTGGGTCAGGAGACAGGAAGCTCAAACTTCCCACCTTACCCCACACCATCCAGCCAGGGGACTGCCCCATCTGACCCTCATTCAAAAAGCCAGGGAACCCTGAAGACTCTCCCAGCCCTAAGCATATGTGGTTCCTGGGCCTTGCAATTCTAGTAAGTCCCAGTATTTTGTGATTCCAAAATCTTGAGATTATCCAGTTCTAAGATACTAATGCCTTATGATTCTATGATGCCAAAATTTTGAAGTTTTAAATCGTACTCTCTTCAGATTCTATGGTATTACAGTACTGCATGGTGGGTCATGGCACATCCTGAGACTCGGGGTTCATATTTCAACCCACCGCTTACCAGAGTGCAATTCTGGACAAATTGCTGAACAAGGATCTCAGTTTTCTCACCTATATAATGGCGATAAAACTGATGACATTATAAAGAGGATGAAAAGAAACAGCCCCTCCCAGCACGTACTGCAGTTCCTGGCACAGAGAAAGCTCTCTGGTAGTTACTGTTACTCTAACTTCCATGTCAGGAACGTCTCAAGAATCTAATATTCTCTGATCTTAATAGCATCCTTTCTTGTGATTCTAAGAGTCTGTGACTCTTCCCAGGACTGGCTTGAGCCTAAATTCCAGGGACTACTCCTCCATTCCATTCTAATAGCAGGGCTGTCAGCATAGCCTTGGCCACCAGATGGCAGCCTCGAGTTATGGGTCTCTTCCTAACTCGGGCAGCTCCAGCCCTCAAGTCCTCCTCTGTGCTCTCCTTTCAAAGTTCCTTTCTCTGATGAGAACAGTGAAGGAGGCTGGACGGGAAACTGCAATTACTGTGTTTTTCTTATCAATCCAAAGATCAACAATGCAAGAATTAAAAGGGACCCGAGCAAGCTAGGAGGTGGTTTTATTGTCCAATGAGCTTAACGTGATGCCATATAAACACGTAATGGCTGCAGCCTGGAAAGGCATGACTGGATCTGGGGAGCCTTACCTTCCCAGCTTCTCACAAAGGTTACTTACTGCCTGCCCCGCAGTCTGGTAGTGGTGTCCACCCCCGTGCCCCTGGGAGAGTGGGAATTATCAACACCACATTTGCAGGTGAGAAAGCTGAGGATTTAAGGAGTCAAGGGTTTTGCCTCGGATTCCTTCATGGTGAGGCCAGGATTGAGAGAGAGAACCTTCCAGACTGTGCTGTGCTCACAAACTGAAAAAAGGCACAGGACACAGGTGGATGTGGGGAATCATACCTCAGGTAGAGTTTAGAGCAGCCACTGGCCAAAAGGACCCCATCGCTGCACCCCTGCGGCGCTTGTCAGACAGATTCTGCGCTGCCCTGCACCATCTCTAATGTGATCCTTTTGGTATCCTTTTGAGGGAGGTGTTAAAAAATGCCGGCGCTCAGAGAGGTGAGCGACCTGCCCAAACTGATACAGAGATACCAGCCAGGAGCCAACCTGAGATCTTCCCGGGCCAGACTGCCTGCGCCCTTTTCCCACCGCAGGCTCTGCCTTGGCGGGTCCACAGACTCCCAGCCTGGGTGACCTTGGGTGAGGCCCACAGGGGCTGGCCCGCAGGCTCCTCCTTGGAGGTGAAGGCTGTTGCGACAGCAAGGATAAGGCCTTGGCAGCCTGGATGCAGCCTGGGCTCGGGGAGGCCAGCGGGGGCTCCCGGGTGTCCTGGGCGGCGGCGGCCAATATTGACTTTGGTAAACACCATTTTGCACGGAGCGCAGGGCGAGGGCGGAGGCGCGCTGACCCGGGGGCGGAGGCAGCGGCTCCGCATTTAGACGAGGCCATTAGCGCAGATCGATGGCCGCGCCGCGCGCTCCGGCCGCTGGGCGCTCCCAAATGAAGGTTAAGTTTGCTCTGCGCCCCGCCGCGGCGGCCATGCGCCCGCATAATGGCCCCGGCCCCCCCCCGGCCCCGCGCGCCCAGGTTAAGCCGAGGCCGAGGGGCCGCCCTGAAGGCGGGGGAGGAGCGAGGCTGGGCGGGCAGATCTGCGCTGTCTGGTGGCCATGGGCTACCTGGGCCCCGGGGTGCCATCCATGTGCCCTGCTGGGCACGCAGCGCTGCGGGCTTATCCGGAATCCTCTTGAATGCATGGCCCGCTGGCGCGGGTGCGAGAGTGCCTGAGCTACAGCTCCAGCCGGCCAGTCCGGGTGCAGAAGCCCCGGGCTGTTCTGGTTCTGCCATGACCTTGTCTCCGGAGGCTCCTCCCTTCCGCAGCTTCAGACTCATCCTAGAAACAGGTGGGACAGGGGGCCCTGTTCACTGACCAGCAGGGCTGTGTTCACACGGTATTTGTGGGACACAGGTGGGCTGTGTGCATGGTCATAGGTGTGGCCGTGCCCTTGGTGTAACTATGACGTGGGTACAGGTGCTGAGGCAGCAGGTCCGCCCAAGTCATTCTTTGCTGGGAATCTGCAGCCCGGGCAGACCAGCACCTCCTCGGTGTTCCATCTATCAACATGCCACCTTGACACTGAGGACAGTTGTCATAGCTCAGAGCTGATGAATGCCCAGAAGTGCGCAGTGCTGCAATGATGTCACATTCAGTCCCCACCTTTTTTTTTTTTTTTTTTTTTTTGCATGGAGGTGTCTCGGCTAGGAATTAAACCCGAGCCACAGCGGTGACCCAGGCTGCAGCAGGGGCTACCCAGATCTTCAACCCTGGAGCCACCAGAAAACTCCTTCACATCTATTCTTTTCTCTGCATTTTACAAAGGAGGAAACAGGCACAGAGAGGGGAAGCAACTTGCCCAGAACCACCAAAACTAAGAAGCGGAGAAACTGGGATTCAAATCATGCTTCCCTCACTGCTGGTGCTGCTGGCGGTAAGCCTGGGGACAGGGGACTTTAAACACTGGATCATTGGCAGGTGGGAGGTGAGGAGAATGCTGTGAGCATCTACTCAGGTGCTTAAGTAATGTTTTCTGGGCTCTTTTGAGATCCCGTTTATCTGCCATGTTCTGCTGAGCAAACTGAGCTTCGCAGAGGGAAAGGCCGTTGCCTCCGCTTGTTCAGCAAATTAGCGTCAGGGGCGGGATGAAACCCCTGATGGGCTGGGTCCCAGGAGTGTGCTGCTTGCTGCCCGCGGAGTGTGTGCTGCAGGAGCGGCTCTGGTTCTGGATGGCAGCCATCCATGTGAGTGTGACAGGGTCACGGTGAGGGGTGGGGCTCGGGGTAGAGGCCCAGGCAGTCTCCCCACTGGGGAATGTGGCCCAGGTCACAATCAGTGCACTGAGGTGGATGGACTCATGAGCGCCGAGCAGAAAAGGTGGGGCCGTTAGAGAACTCTGGGGGACGTTTAGTCACAGTGGGCAGCCCTGGGATGCTGTCTGCCCACAGTGCCAGCTGTGCCCAGGAAGACCCTGGCAGAGGTTCTGAGGAGCCAGGGAAGTGGATGGCCTTGGGGGGGGGGGGGCTTCCTCTCACTCCCCCTCCTCCCCAGCTCCCCAGCAGCCACAATCTTGAATGGTCCTGAATAGCTACAATTTAAGAGGCCCAGGCCTCTTCCCCTGCCGCCTCTGCTCTTGTAAATGAGTGACAAATGAATGAGCACAGAGGAAAGGGACTTGGTGCCAAGCCCTGTGGGGGTGTCCTGATAAGGCCATGACCCACAGAGGGCCCACAGCACCCTCTTGGAGCTCTGGGTGCTGACAGGCCACCATCAATGCCCCTCGTGTGCTGTGCCGCCTGGACCTGAGCCTTTGTTCTCCTCCCGTCAAGGCCCAGAGAAGCAGGACAGCTCGCCCAGGTCACAACACTGAATCAGAGGGTCAGAACCCAGGCTTCCTTACTCCCTGCCCTGGACACAGCCAGGCCTGGCTCACCAACCAGCAGCTTCCCGGGCCTGGCCTCAGAGGGCTGGTTCTGCACCCAGCTCCACCGTTCATCACCTGGCTGTGTGACCCTAGAAGACTCACTCCCCATCTCTGAGCCTCGGTTTATCCAGCTCTAAATGATAAAGGATAAAGGATAAAGGATAAAGGATAAAGGCACTTTGCTGGCGGTGCTCACCTCTGGGAGGCCAGGGTCTCCATCCGTCACTGCCACTAACCTTCTATGAACAAAGACGTGACATCCTCTGTCCTAAAGTGACCCTAGAGATGTCTGGGCTGCTCCCCTAAAGTGAGTGCCAGCTGTCATGGGGGAGCAGGGGGAGGAAGCTCGTCAGTGATGGTCTCCCCCTGTGTTCTGGGAGCAAGAAAAGGAACCTCTGGACCCTGGGCCCCAGAATCACTCTGTTGTCTCCAGAGGCTTCTGCAAATGGGCCTCAACACCCCTAATCCTTCTCCACCAGAACCAAGAAAATTAAGTTTTTAGAATCAGACTGAATCAGAAAGTCATGAGTCCAATCTTCTGGTCATTTAAAGCCCAGAGAAGTACAAGATCTTGCCTAAGGTCACACAGTAAGCCGAGATTAAGGCCTGAGCTCATCTAACTCCCTGAGATATGAAGGATGGGTGACAGAGGCAGTGCTGTTCTTGGATGGCCTCTGGCACCTTCCTGCTGACATCAGTCGCAGCCTGCATCCACGCCCCCCGCCCCAGAGTGTAGCAGATCCTGGGTACCGCAGGCTGAGGCCCTGGGCCGGGCTGAGCACTGCAGGCAAGAAAGGGAGGAACCAGACACAGGCCTGGCCCTGAGGACTCACCGCCCAATGGAGGAGGGGAGAAAATGACCAAAAAGGAAAGGGGACTCCACTAAAGAAATACGGATTGTGCTGGGCAGCAGGGACAGACAGTGGTGAGCAGAACACACATGGCACTGCCCTGTAGAGAAATGTCCTTTTAATGTCATGTGCAAGTACAGATGACAAGCGCTGTGAAGGGAAAGCTCAGGGACAGCGAGCTCCCCTAACAGGCCAGGGGATCTGGTCTGAGCACTGCGGAAGCCTTGCTGAGGCGCTAACATCCACAGAAACAGAGGAATTCGCCAGACCGGGGCCACGGTCAGGAGTGGCGTTCCCAGCGGTGGAATCTGTGTCTGGGGAGCCTCCTGGGAGGAAAGCAACCGGGAACCTTGGAATCACCAGGGAGCGTCCACCGTGGGCGGCGTGATGGTCGTACAGTGAGAGGGTGAGGGGCAGACCTGGAGGAGTTGGCAGTCAGAGTTCGCGCAGGTCCCTGCGAGGCCCAGGAAGGAAGCGGAATCTGAGCCAAACAGCATTAGCCAGCCCTGGACGGCAGCTGCCGAAAGGGCCGTGTTTTCAAAAGATCCCATCGGCCACAGCGTTAGGTGAGAGCAGAGAGAGAAGCCCATCGAGGGAGCCGATGGTACAATCCAGGGGTGAATGACAGCTCAGACGTGGCGGAGAGATGCACGCGGGCCATGCGGCTGGAAGGAGCGCCCACACACCCCGGGTGCTGGTCCCGCTGAGGAGGTGACGGAGGGAGCAGGAGGTGTCAGGCTGGCTCGGTCCTGGGGATGGGCCCCCGGCTGGCTGCGGTCACCGGCACAGACGCCTGGCCCCAGCGTTCTGTTTGGGGCCTGTTTGTATTTTAAGACCTGGAAGTGAAGAGACTGAGTAGGTGGTAGGGCGTGTAGTTCTGAGCTGAGAGGAGAGCGACGTGTCATGGCAAAGAGAGAGCTGACGTCAAGGCCGCAGTGAGGCAGCGCAAGGAAAGAGGATGGAGTAGAATGAGAAGCAGGGTCAAGGTAAAGGCCTGGGAGGAGAGGACAAGCCAGCCAAGGGCCCGAGAGAAAGCAGCCAGAATGACAGAGCAGGGCCCCAAAGAGGGGGTTTGGACATTAACGCTCCAGGCCTTTGCACAAACTCCTCTCTGTCTGAAATCCTCTTCTTCCGGCCAGCCCGTGCCTGCTCTTTCAAAGTACAGCCGGGTCCAGTGTCCTCCAGGAAGCATCCCTGACCCTTCTGCCCCGAGGGGACGAGGTCCTCAGGCTTCCCAGAGCCTCCTGGGCAGGAGCCCGTGGTGGAGACAGCAGAGCTTTAGAGCTGGACAGCCTGCCTCCAAAAGCCTCTGTCCCCTCAGCTGTCAGAGGGAATCATGACTCGGCAAGGATTTCTGTTCCTCTTCAAGATCAAATGATATAAAGCATTTGAAACCTATATTGGTAATAAGACTCAATAAACAGAAGCTGCAGTTCTCTTAGCTCTCATCACATTGTACGATGTCTTTTTTTGTCCATTGCTCCTGGTGAGCTCCTTTACCTGACAGGGTTTAATCCATCTCAGCCTCCCTGATCCTGGCATGGAGCCTGGCATGGAGCCTGGCATAGAGCATGGCATATTGAAATCAGAGTGAAAGGGATGCTTGGCGGGGACAGGAATGTTCAGGGTGGACTTCCTGCAGGAAGAGGGCTGGAGCCAGGCCCTCTGGTCCCAGCATGCCCCTCCCCGCTCCACGCAACGCGAGGGCGGGGAGAAGGGAGGGGGAAGAGAGCACGCCACGGCGAGGGGGGAGAGCGAGAACATGTTTTACCAGCCAAGGGGACTGGGGACAACTTCTCAGCTGAATTTTGAGCCGTACAACCTCTTTGACCTTCAGGCAGCCCCAGCCCTGTCACTCCCTGTGTGAGCCAGGCGAAAAGTGAAACTCAAGCCCTGTCCCAGAGCTGAGCCCAGGCCCTCCCCACCCACGCCTGGCCTGCCTGCCCCGTGCCTGCCTGGGCAGAGCAGAGCTGCTGGCTTCCTCCAGCCTGAGGTCCCTGTTGACTTCTCTTCCAGCCTGGGCAGGGCCCGCACCGTGGGCAGAACCTGGACTCCAGAGCTGGGCTGGAATCCTGCTCCCACTACCTGCAGTGGGAAGTCTGGGCAACCTGGGGAGTTTCTCTGCTCTCCGGGCCTCGTTTTATCTGCAAAATGGGGGGCCTACCAGGCTAATCATTGTAAGCATTAAATTCTCACGTAATTAGAGGACGTAGCTCATAGGAGGTGCTTCGCAAGTACCTGCTTCCTTCCCTCACCTCGGATGGTGCCCCCGGGCACACACAGCGACGCCCTCGCCCCTCACACACGGAGACTCGGCACAGCACGGCAGCTTTTACTTCCATTTTACTTATGAGAAAACCATGACTTAGAAACTTCCCGAGAACAAGTGACACAGCTCCTAAGCTGTAGAGCCTCTGACCCATATGACCTTTAGGTTCACTGTGGTGGCACTTAACAGGGTGGGAACACAGCCCAGTTCCATGAGGTGGGCGTCGCTGCTTCTGAACTTGGCATAAACTCTTCTGCCAGCAAAACTCATGGCCTCTGGCTGGTCCTGCAGCTCACTGAGCCTCCTCAAGTCCAGAGGGTGCTGTAACACACCAGCCAAACGCACAGCTCATTCCTATGCTTCCAGCCAGTGCCTGGCACCTAAAGGTTTGTTGAGTGATTGAATGAATGAATTCCCACCTCTTTTAAAAATATCCAACTATGAGCATGCCAAATAGAGAGATAAGTAAGTAGAAATAAACAGGAAGAGGGAAGTAAGTGTGAAGGATTTGTTTAATTATTAATATGAAGTATTTCTATCGTCTTTTATCCATTGTCCTGCCTTCTTTTCCTATACAAACATCTCTTGGACATCTACCATGGGCAGATGCAAGGGTCATAATAGGGAGCCTCTGTTTAGTGCTACTGTGGGACTAGCACCATCCTAAGCATTTGACATGCGTGTCTCACACAACATAACAACCCTAAGAAGTAGAAACTGTTATTACTGTTCCCATTTTACAGATCAGGAAATAGAGAAATTAAGTACCTTAGCCAAAGTAATTGGAAAGAGGTAAAGCCCAGATTTATACCCAGGTATCCAGATTTCAGAGCCAAGAGGGAAAATGTTTTCTGCTCCCAGGAACTCACCAGAGGATTAAATAAGCGGTGTGCATGGTCTGAATAAGACAGAGGACTGAGACGAAGTCCATAGCATGGGGCTTGGCACAGCGCAAATTCTTTCTAAAGGTGAGTATTGCAGTTCCCTGCTGTGATGCAGTGGGTTAAGAATCTGGTGTTGTTGCAGCTGTGGCTTGGATTGCATATCTGGCCCGGGAACTTCCATATGCCACGGGTGTGGCCATAAAAAAAAAAAAAAGTATTATGAGCCCTAATTTTATTGTTTAAGTCTTACTAGTAAAAGAGTGATGTTTATGGTCGGTACTTGCTCTCATTTCCTTGGTCTCTAATGAACTGAAAAAAGAAGAGGTGAGGAGGAAAAGAAAAAGTCCCTTAGAGGTAGCCGAAGAGCCCACGTTTGACTCCAGAGGGAAGTGAGGCCCAGAAAGGGGCAGGACGCCTCCCCTCAGGCCACCAAAGCGAGCAGCATCAGCAGTGGTCAGTGTCTAACCCGAGCCGCCAGGTGGGACAAAGCCTGGCTGTAGCCTTTGCCGGCTTCTGTGGAATAAAGCCTCACCATGACCCCCTTCAAGCTACCAAAGTGAGGTCACAAAAGGGCAGAGCAGAACAGAGAGACCTACAAGCCGCTCCAGCAGCTGGCCAGCCAGCACCCAGGCGCGACAGCCGAAGACCTTCACCCGTTCCAAGCCCAGCAGCGGGTGGGGGGCGGGTGCTGTGTGCACAGGAAGGAGGTGGGTAGGGGACAGCCGCGGAACCCCGAGACCTCGCAGAGGTTAAACTGGGCCTTTCGTCTCCACACACCGGGTAGTCGTGGTTCTTTTCCAGCACAGCAGGGCTTGGGCGACAGCCCTCCTATCCTTCTCAGGAGCCCAACTTGCTCATTCTGGGTGCCACCCAGTGACCCAAGTTCAGACTCACTGAGGCAGGGAGCCGCTTGGATTTAGCCGTAAGCTGCTGCGGGGCCAGTGCAGTTCTGCTGGCTTTGTAGTTCCTAAGGGGCCGTCGCTGGGCTCAGCGGCTGCCTCCATCCAGACAGAGAGGCAGGTGGACTCATTTCACGAGCACTGCATTTATTCGTTTGACATGATCTCACCTCCTGTTCCCACTTCCCCACCCCCAGCCCCACCATGGCCTGGTCCTCCCAGTACTCACAACCGACCAGACTCAAACACCGGCAGAGCTGGCCACCTCTGCAGAGCCCGTCTGCCTCAGCGCTCCCTAAATTCTACGACCGCCTCTCCCTCTGACCTAAGTTGGAAGCCTTCTACTAAAATTGTCCCACCATTAGTGATGGTAGTAAAAAATAACAGTTTCGTTTTGCTCTGATACCCATGAAAGGATTACTTAATATTAGCTCAATGCTATTCCCAACAAATAAAAGAAATAGTTAAGCCCCTGCTATGTGTCAGGACTGTAATCATGTGTATTGTATTTAATCTTCCCAGCAAAGTGACCAGAAAAAATTACTAGCTTCATATTAACTAATGAAGAAAGTTCTGCTTAGAAGGATGACATAAGTTGGCTAAAGCCACATGGCTAGTAGGTGACTGAGCAAGGATTAGAACCCAGGTGTGTCCGTGTCCAGTATTCCATAATGTTTAATTCTTCATCTTGGTTAGGAAAAAAAAAAAAAAATCAAGATAATTCCAAGAGTGAACATAGGACGAGCACACTAATTTTCTATCATTAGGTAAAAAAAGATGACAAACTTGGCAACTTGATGCAATACTCGCCCATCATCTCACAGTCGGTAGACTAGGAACCCAGGTGGACTCATCTGGGGCCTCTGCTCAGGGTTTCACAAGGCTGAATTCAAGGTGTTGGCCAGCAAGGGCCTTGGGGGGAGGCTCTGGAAGAACGCCTTCCAAGTTCATTCAGCTTATTGGCAAAACCCAGTTCCTTGTGACTCTAGCCTGAGGTCCCTGTGTTGTTCTGCCAGCTCCAGAAGGTCGTACACATTCCTTTTCACGTGGTGTCCCCGTTTCCTAAGCTGGTAACAGAGAGCAGAGTCCTTCTTGTGCCTCCAATATCTCTGACTTCCCTTCTACCTCCAGCTGGAGAAAGTTCACTGCCTTTAAAGGCTCCTGTGATTACAGTGGGGCCACCCAGCTAATCCAGGATAACGTCCCTATCTTCAAGTCACCTGGACCATACACCTGAGTGTGATCATAGCAGTAATGCCTCATCATAGTCACACGTTCCAAGATTAGGGCTGGACATCCATGGGAAGGTGTTTTAGGAATCCTGCCCACTACAATGGGTAGGCTTTGTAGGGTGGAGGTTCTAGCAGCGCCCTCTAGGAAGATAGGACCAGGGTGGAGAGAGACTTCCCCTGAGGGCCCTGAACACCAGAAAGCACTATGGGGCCAAAGTGGGGCCAGAAGGAATGGACCTAGACAAGAAGGCAGGGTTTATGGGGTGGGGATGAGGGAGGAACAGGCAAGAGGGAGGCGGAGAGAAATGCTGGCAAAAGAATAGCTTTACACCTATGGAGAAATTCAAGTAGGGTCTGTCCCTGTGATGGCTCCTGAAGACACTCATGCGTAGATGAGAATGGGCCGTGCTGCTCAGCTCACGTGGAATGGGTTGGACTGAATGGATTGGGATTAGAGCTGAACTGGGATGAGCTGGATGGGTTTATACAAGTTGAGCTGGAAGTAAGTGTCTTGTTTAGACTGAGAGAGCTGGCGTAGGCTGGGGTGGGATGGTTTGCATGGAGTTTAGATGGACTGAGGTAGAAAGAGGTGAGCAGAGGGTAGACTGGTTGGTGCTGAGTTTGGCAGGGCTGGACTGAATAGGCTTGGATGGGTTAGAATGGTCTGGGGATGAATTGGTTTGGGGCAAGTTAGACCGAGTTGAGGATCGGTTAGGTTGGGGATTTGTTAGTGTTCGGTTGCAGAAATAAATCCCCTCTGGATGGTTTAAGCCAAAATAAATGTATGAATGGGTATTTAACGGCTTATCATAATAGTTGGGGAGCTGAAGAAGCAAATACTAGGCTGCATCTTCAGACAAGTTCCAAAAGCTGTGCTGCAGAATTGGATCACCGAGGCAGCTGCTCCTTTTGTCACTGTCAGGAAGACATCTGCCAAATCAGGGAGCCACCAGTCAAGCGTCTGACTCCAGAAACATGCGCTTCCATACGGCCACACCAGCTAAATGCACACATCAGTATGGAAGCATGACAGGCTATGTCTTATGGGGAAAAAAAATGTGATGAGGAAATTCTTTGGCTAGATAGCATGAAAATGGAAAAAATATTCATAATTGTTGAAACCGGGTGATGGGGATATAAATGTACACCATATTGTTCTCTCTAATTTTGCATGTTTTTGGAAATACAGATGGTACTTCACGCCCTACCTTTCTGTCCATTGATCCACTTCTGAATGAACTGCCTTATACGAGTGCACGGCGCCTGGTGAGACCTATGTCACATCCCAAACTCTCACTCTAAGGCAGCCTGAAAAATGTGGTGTTTTGCTTTTCAGGCCTCTGCAGGATAAAAGGGCACAGGAGAAGGAGACAGGAAAAGAGACCACATGGGACAATCCACACTACCTGCCACCACTGAGCCAAGGGGAAAGAGGTTGGGGTAAGTTGGAATGGGCAGGGTTGACCCCACTGAGATGGGCTGGACTGGGGTGAATTGGAAGGTTTGGGATGTCTGTGGCTGAGCTGAACTGGGCTGGGCCGTGTTGGTAGAGATTGGATTGGGATGGGTGATTTAGGCTTGGAGGAGCCACTGTGGGGCTGATGCTTGGACACTGGTGTCAAGATCTTTGTGTCCAGTGGGAGAGTTCCGCTCAGTGGGAGCTGGGGGAAGAGGGGAGAGGATGACAGTATTGCTGAGAGTGACACCTCTGTCAGCTCCTTCACTGGGCTTCCTCTCCTCCATCTGGGACCAGGTGTATTTATTTGCCCTTCACCCAAGCCCCCACTCTCCCCAGGCTCAGGGAGTGTCCAGTGCTCCTCTCAAAGCTCCCTGACTGCCTTCAAATGAAGCTGGGGAGAGCAAGGGGCTTGAAAAATAAGTTTTAAGCAGAGAAGCCTGCAGGATGTGTTGCCTTGGGGCAAAACCAAACCCAAAGTCAGGATGTCAGAGCCGTGTGGTTTCCTCCCTCCATTTCTAGTGGGAGGAACTGTGACTTCTACGGAACTGGGGACCCAGTTTCGGAGTCTCACAGGTGCTGTGTTCACAGAGCCAAGGAAAGCGGGTGCTGGCAAGCACACACGCTTCCACGCCCTCAGAGTCATGCACGTGAGCACGGGGCTTTCCAATTTGCAATACCTTCTCTCAGAATTGCACTGTGAGGCAGGAGGCCTTATGTAATATTCCAGAAGCAGACACTCATGATCAGGAATCCCGAGCAGCCTGTCCAGACAAACCGCAGAGCTGGGTTTCATGTTTTTGTCTTTATATGAACATTGTCCATCTCCTTGACTAGACTCCAGCCTCCACAAGGTTTGCAGTTTTGCCCATCTTGCTCATGGTTGTAACCCCAGCATCTAGAAGAGTCCTAGCCCATAGCAGGTGTTCAGCACACTCAATAAATGAAGGGAGAAAACTCCAGCCTCAGAAACCCATGTTCTTTCCACAGCAACAGACAGGCACACACTCACACACACAGGCATGCACACACATGGCCTTGTGACACGGGCCCCTTGTCCCATGTCTTCAAAGACTTATTCCTTAGGCCACAGATTCATGCACTTCCTGACCCACTGGCTCATGGTCAAGGGACGAGAGGTCTCTGGACTCAGACCTCCAAACACACCCCACTCGGTCCTGGCACGAGAGGTGTGAGACACGTGTCAGCCCCCTTCATCACCTGCCTTCACTAGACTCTCTTTGGGGTATGGACACCAGGCAATCCCATCTGGCAGCTGGACTCGCCCTTCCAAGGAAGGACAGGAGAGGGGTCCTAACTAGGTCTCAGCTCAGGTGCACCAGCCTGCAAGCTTTCTTGCTCACCCGGGGCTCAGAACTGGGTCCCCTCCAGTTTGCACAGACCACCCTGGAACAGATGGGTTCCTGTTCCCATGTTGCGCACAAAGAAACTGAGGCTCCCAGAGGGAGGATACAGCAGAACTTTCCAAGGTCACCGACCAGAGAGTGCAAAGCCTGGATCAGAATCAAAGTCTGTGTCACTCTAAGATCCAAGGGCATTAGAGGCAGTAAGCCCTGGGCCACCCCTCAGGGGGTACATCTCTCCTGCATCCCAGGCTCTGCGAAGGGCAGGACCATGTCCCCGCTTCCCTGAATCCTGCCTCTGCGCTCAGTCTGGTCAGTACAGGGTGGGGGTGGGAGACGTTTCTCACTGCCTCCGACTGATATTGATGGACCAAGTGACTATTGTAAATGCTATGGTGTTGTGTAATCAGTAGGAAAATGTGACTCTGTCCCCAGAGAGGCCGATGGCATTTTGGAGAAAATCCCATTCTTGATTTTCTGGGCCTGTTTGGTTGAAATGTCTGGGTGACAGGAACAGGCTGGGGGCTCTGATACGTGGCCGGGACGCTTGCTGCCCCAGCCCCTGCCCAGGGGAATAGGGGCTGGGGCTGGAAGAGTGTCTAAGGCAGTGCAAGGGCAGAGGTGTGTGTGTGTGTGTGTGGTTCTGGGTCTGAGGGGACCTGGGCACAGGAGGGCACAGGTGCCCGAGTTCTCAAGTCACACTGTGGGCTCAACTCTCAACTCTGTCCCTTCCTCAGTCTCTGTGCTCATTTCCTCTTCGGTAAAATCAGGATGGGAAACTGCCCAGCTCACTAGTCTGTTATGGGACTGGGGAGAAGAGGCAGGAAAACAGCTAGCACCTAACACAGTGGCTGGCCCGTGGCTGATGCACAATAAATATTTGTGGAGTGAATGAATGCATGCATGAGTAATCAAATGAATGTGCATGAATGCACGGAGGAGGGAGTGTGGCACAGCGGGAAGAGGAGAGCTTTTGGAGTCAGGAGAGCCCAGTTGGAGCCATGCCTATCATTTACTAGCTGAGTGACCTTGGGCAAGTCACTTAACCTCTCTGAGCCTCAGTTAATAATAGCGATAATCCCAGCCTCTCCGGTTGTTGTGAGGATAAGCGAAAGTGCAGGGTGGAACGACTCTGTCAACGGCCAGGCACTGTGCAAATGTTAGTTCTAATTATTCTCCACAATTATGACTGCTCCGCGGGAGGCCTGTGTGAGAGTGAGAGCAGGGGAAGGGCTGGGGAGCTGCTGGGCCTGAGACCAGGCTGTGTGTGCATGTGTATTGTGTGTGGATGTGTTTGGAGAAGTGGGGCCATTAGAAAAACCATCAGCCCTCTAAGTTGTTCTTTCTTTTGCTAAACTCAACCTGCCAGGCTGACATCGGAAGCAGGAATTAGTGGGAAGTCTGGGGGGACAGGATTAGTGGCTGAACTTTCTATTCCTGGAGACCCTCTTTTCTCAGGAGGTCAAAGCAATTTCCATATATTATCCTGCTGGCAGCTTGGGAAGGTCAGGGAAATGGCAGACACGTGACGCTCATTCCTCAGATGGAGAAACCAAGGCAGGAAGGTGCTGCCGCCAAAGCCACTCCTCCCCAGCCCCTGTTGGAAGCCCCATCTGAGGGACCCTGCAGCCACCCGCCTGCGCCCGCCAGACCAGCTGGCAATGATTCACTCATTTGGGTGCTTATTACAGTCCCACCGCCCCCTGTTCCCGACCCTGGGCTGTGTGTTTAGGGGAAGGCTTGGAGCAGGACCCCCGAGTCCCTGCTGCACTACACCAACTCCCCCTTTCAGCATCCGGCCAGCTGTTGCCCTACCTCCCCTCTACCAGTCCCTCAAGATCATTCCACCTCTTCCAGGAAACCTGCCTGACTGCCCCCTCTGGCAGACGGAGAAGTTATTCTTCTTTGAGCCATTGGAGTGGCAACGGGTAAGGGGCTTGGAGGCCCAGCCACACTGCACCTCCCATGTCAGGGCAAAACCAGAACGTGCTCTCTGAAACCAATCAGTCACCCATGAAGGGGGAGCTGGGGAGCCTGGGAACCTCAGGGGAAGTTCTCAGAAGGGCCAGGTCAGTGACTCTCAGAACTGGTCTGCAGACCAGCAGCGTCAGCATTACCTGGAAACCGGTTAGCAATGCCAACTCTAACACCAGACCTGCACCAGCACCCCACAGGGAGGAGCAATGAGCTGTGTTTTAGCAAGTCCTCCGGGTGATTCGATGCTCCAGAAGACTGAGACCCACTGGCTCCCAGGGCACTGCCCCCCTGCACCCACACACAGACTCCTGTCCTTCCAACCAGGTCTCAGGAAGCCCCACCTCCCCCACATTGGTTTTGCTTCACCCCGAAGAGGGCTCCTGGCCCAGAGCCCCAGCCTGAGAGGGGGAAGGGCTACAGCTGCACAGTCCTGTCCCTTCTTAATTCTATGGCCCCGCCTCTAATGCCTCCCACCTTTGTCCCATCTACTGTGCCACCACTGGCCACCCTTGGGACTCTGCCCCCTCTGAGCCTCCTGGGTCTCTACTTCTTCGGAACAGGCACCCTCTCCCCGCCCTTTATTCATTTCCCCACCAAGACCCCGCCCTCCCCCCAGCCTCCTTGCCCTCCGTGTGTCTCTGGGACAAGGCCTAAACCTTTTTTTAGTGGCTCCAGGGAAGTGGCTTCTGTTTCGGGGCCTGTGTGTGTGTCCCCTCACCCCTCCGTAAGAGGAGGGGGGGCCTCCCAGAACCCGCCTAAGACCTTGGATAAGGTCACGGGATTGCAACCAGCACTGCTGCTCAAGTCCCAGCAGGGGCCAGGCCCCGGAGGTGCAAGGGTCATGGTCCACCCCAGGAGAGGCACAATCCTCTCCCCTCCCCCTCCCAGCAGGGGGAGTCACGGGAGCAGCTGCCATCTCCACTGATGAGAGCACCGACTGGACAAGTACCCACTGCTGTGCTCCATGCCCTGCAAGCCCTGTAAACCCTGCGGGGCTCGTTAATTCAGCCCTCTGCCAACAGTCCTGAAGGGTGCCATCATCCCAGTTTGCAGATTAAGAACTGAGGCCCTGGAGTTCCCATTGTGGTGCAGCAGAAACGAATCCGACTAGGAACCATGAGGTTGCGGGTTCAATCCCTGGCCTCACTCAGTGTATTAAGGATCCCGCATTGCCATGAGCTATGGTGTAGGTCACAGAAGCGCTTGGATCTGGCATTGCTGTGGCTGTGGTGTAGGCCGGCAGCTGTAGCTCCAATTAGACTCCAAGTCTAGGAACCTCCATATGCCGCTGGTGGGGCACTAAAATGACAAAAAAACTGAGGCCCTAACTTGAGAGATTCTGTGGGTTGCTTGACATCGGTCAATACAAGACTGAAATTCCAACCCGGGTCTATCTATCTCCAAACCGTTTTCCTCTGAGAGAAGGAGAACGCCACCTCTGGAGAGAGAGGCATTGCCGTGCGGAAAGCAGATGCGGTCCCGGGGGGCTGGCTCCGCTCCTCACCAGTGAGTGGTTGTGGGCCTGTCTCGGCCGCCCCATCTGTATACTGGAATAATAATTCATGCCCTGCTGACCTCATTGGACTCTATAGAGGTGGAAGCACATGAAAAACTACGGTGGTATCCAAACGCTGGGACCGAGTGCGCACCGTGCTTTACAGTTTACGAAGTATACAGTATACAAAGTCCATCCCTGTGTCATTTCATGTCACCCTTTCCGCAGCTTGTCAACCCTCTCCAGCACAATCGCAAACCCAGGAGGAGACAGATGAGTCAGATGCAAGACTCCATGGGCCGGTCGAGGAGCCGAGTGAACCTCTGGCCATGAGCGCAAGGGGGCGCCATGGGCTCACAGCGCGCCCAGGAGGCGGAGGGACCGGTAGACCTCAATAGCTCTTCGCTGCGCTCTGCGTTCAGTCTGGAAGATCCGAGGCTTCGCAGAGCGCAGAGCGCTGGGAGGTACCCGGTTCCAGGGGCGTCGCGGAGGGCTGGAGGAGAACTGCCTAGAGTCGGAACTGGAAATCTGAAATCCAGAAAACCAGAGGCCTTTCCCTGCTGTGTGATCCCCAAAGAGATCTCCCTCCCCTTGGACTCAGCATCTGAGGCCCCTCAGAACCAGCATGCAGGGTTCCCGCATTCCCATTTTAAGGACGTGCAAACAAAGGCTCAGAGAAGTCGTTCCTTTTGGGGCGGGGGAGGGGGGGCGCTGGTCCTGTGGCCTGTTTGGGCAGAAGCGGATTGGTCTCCCGACGCCAGAATCAGACTCTTCCTTCCTGGCCCAGCAGCTCCAGATCCGGGCAGGAACTCCCAGGGAGTATTAACCTCAGCGGTCCCGACAGGACCCCTCTGCAGGGACGAGGATTGTCAGAAGGAGGTAGAGACCATCCAAGCCGAAGGATCCAAATACTCGGGCCCGCTCCCGCCGGCTCAGCACAAGGCCAGCGGTGTTCCAATCCCAGTTTTGATCTTAGCTTCTAGCCCTGCCGCTCCGCGGTCCCCAGGTCTCCCGGCCCTCAGCGCGCCAGGGCCTGTGTGATGGAGGCTGAGCTCACCCCGACTCGGATCTCGGGAACTCTCCGCCCGCGGCCCTGCCCCCGCCTCGGCCAGAGCTGTGTCCCAAAGCCCCCCCCCCCCCCCCGCTGGGCAAAATTGCCAGGGTCAGGCTGGGGGAGGGGTGGCCCACCTGGCCCCCTTGCCTGCGCTCTGGGCTGCGGCTGTTTGCACACATGTAATTAGCTCTAATTATCCCTGGCTTTTCAGTTCACAGGCTCCCGGCCTGAGAGCGACGCCGGGATGAACGCGGCCAGGGAGCCCTCTCCACTCCGGCCACTGGCTCCATCTCAGTCCTCAGGATGGTAGGGGCGCGTATCTGTGCATCTGCACCACCACCGAGCATCTCCAGTCTCCACCACCGCCACGTGCGACATGTGAGCGTCTTTGTGTGTCCGCGGCTGTGTCTACACTGCCTATGCATTTGAGTCCGCTGCTGGTGAAGGTTCGGGAGAACCTGGCGCAGATGGGGAGAGAGCTGGGGGGCGTCGTGGGGCGGGGGGTGGGGGGAACGAAATGGTTCTCAGCTGCAAAGGAGGGAAGCACCCTGGCCCCGCCCTTTCGCATCCCAGCCAGTCCTGCATAAACGGGAGCTCACCGGGGCAGTGGCCCAGGCTGAAAATGCTAGGATTTCCGCCGTAATTGCCCAGCCGCGGTGTCACGAATCAAACTCCATTTCCCCGATCCCAAGCCATTTAGACCCTCCGCCACCCACTGCCCGTCTGAGCCGGCCACCAGCACTCCTCTCCGACCACAGGTGGCAGAGTCAGGGCTCAGAGAGGTTGAGGCGCTCGCCCTCTCCAGAGCCAGAGCCGACGTGGGATTCCGGCTTGGCTCTGAAACCCAAGGGCTGTGGGGACCAAGGAAGGAATGCTTCTGACTCCTGGGTCCCCTTGTCTTTGTCGGATCTCAGGCCCAAGCCCTCAGTGACCCTGGTCCTGTGTACTTGGTCCATCGCGCGCCGCATTTTTCCAGCCCTCTCCCTGCGGCCAGTTCAGTCTCATCTACACGGAAGGGAATCAAAGGGGCGGGGGGAAGCTGGGGGAGCCCCAAGAGCCTTAGTTGGAGGTGGCAGGATCCCCCTGGGTCCCCTGGAGCGAGATTCCTTTACACATTTGCCCTGCCCCCAGAGCCGCGTGTTCCTCTCTTCCTCTTTCCCGAATTCTCTGTGTGTCCCCCTGCCCTGACTCCGGTGTCCACTCTTTCTTTCTTGCTCTCTGACCCCATTTACGCGTTGCCTGGTGTCTTGCAGTGCCTTTGTCTCTGCCTCTGCCTCTGCTCCGATCCAAGTCCGTGAAGCACCCCCCACCTCGCCCCCGCAAAGGAACACACACCGGCAGAATCCGCCTTTTCAATAAAAAACGACAACTGGGAAACAGAGTGAATTAAAAAGCATTAACTTAAAAACAATCCATGTGTCTGCAAATGCGTTCCAAATGGCAGCCCTTAGGCAGGGGTGGGAGGGGGTGGGGGGGCACGTCGGCCACATGTTCTGGAGCCCCAGACACAAAGTGTTAGGGGGCTCAGTGCTTCGCAGTGGACCCCTCCCGCTAGCCACCTGGGACAGCAGGGCCTGGGGAGGGGGACTTAGTCTGTGCCCTCACCCTTGCAGACCTGATTCCCTGGACATGCCCCCTGGTTCTGCCAACCCCCATCCCTCCTACTGCGCCTGGTGCCTCCAAACCTTCCGGTGCCTGACTCCAGCCCTCCCCGCCCCCACACAAAGATTGCACCCTCCCCTCCCCCACCCCCACTCCCAGTCTCCCACCCCGACTCCTTCCCCACCCTGGGCCTGCCCTGCCCCACCCCCGTTCTGCCCTCCTGCCCCTAGACCACCCAGCAGCCCCGGCTCGGGGAGCAGTGGTCAGCCCAAAGCTCTCCTCGGCCTGAAGGAACGCGCAGGAAGGGCGCTCCTGTCCCGGCGCCTGCAACCTCTCTGTCCTGCCTGATGTCGATCAGAAGTTGTGTCCCTGAAGGCCTGCCTCTCCTAATGCGGCAGAAGTCAGCCGCCATCCTTTGAGGCCCCGGATCCCTCCGAGTTCATCCTGCCACCACTCCCAGCAGCCCTCCTCTGCCCCTTTCCCTGGCAGCTGGAAGGACTGGAGTAGCTCAGCCAGGGCATGAGTAGAGACGAGGCGACCGATGGGGCCAGGTGCCCAGATTCTACTGCCTCTTGTCTTTTCAACTGGGAAGGACATCCTGAGTCCATAAACCAGGTGGGAGAAAGATCTGGGTGCTGAGCCTTGCTCTGCTGATGATAATGACTTACGATTAGAATGACAATGATATTAATGAGGCAATCAGATAATCATAATAATGTGGCAGCTAACACTTATTGAGCTCCTACTGTGTATGCTCCATGCATTAGCTCACAGAAATCCCTAGTATCTCTACGAGTTTGAGCTACAGCTTGCCCTACCTGGGCCTCAGTTTCCCTATCTATAGCAAGAAGGGGCGGACCTTCCAGTTTAGACAATGAGTCTGAAATATCTGTGGTTGAATGAAAATTGGGACAAGTTGTATTTGTTGTCACAGTCCCTGTCTATTTAGTAAAGACATAAGGAAGCCAGGCAGGAAAAAAGTTGGTTTCAAATTATTATTATTTTTTTTTTGTCTTTTTTGCTCTTTAGGGCCGCACCCGTGACATGTGGAGGTTCCCAGGCTAGGGGTTGAATCGAATTGGAGCTAATTGCAGCTGTAGCGGCCAGCCTATGCCACAGCCACAGCCACACCCGATCTGAGCCGCGTCAGTGACCTATACCCACTGATCAAGGCCAGGGGTCAAACCCACGTCCTCATGGATGCTAATCGGGTTCATTAACCTCTGAGCCACAATGGAAACTTCTATTCTGTGCTCTTGAAACAACAAAGTGAAAAGTCCTAACAGTTCTCACCCAATCAAATTTTCTTTCTCCTAATAGTTAGCAATGTACCATTTAATTTCGTTTTTAATGACAAGCCTATCCTGTGTTCATTATGCAAGGGAGCTTTTCAAAATTCACCACATTACCACAGTATTATAAGCCTCACCTGATGACTTCTCAGATACTGGGGGAGCCCAATATGAGTATTTCTACAAAATTCCCTGCTGATTCTGATGGTGGAATTCTGATTGGCTTATGATTTCTGAATCTGCTATCAGATATCTCATCTGGTATGTCATTCACATACAATCTCACATCTTATGTCTGATTCTGATTTGAGATTCTGATTGAGGATCGCTGAGGCTGGGTTCTGAGAACTTTTGTTTCTACAGATTTAGGTTCTCTGTCTCCACGTCTGTGCTTGTCCACACCCGTTCCAGGGAGCCTGTGAAGGTGTATGTGCTGTATACATACAAGGCAAGGGGTGTGCGTGTGGGTACAAATGGCAGGTATGTGTGTCTGCCCGTAGGTCTCAGGGTGTCTCTGGGTATCTGGGCAAATGCACCGGTAGAGGGCCTGTACCTCTCCATGCGTGTATGTTTGTGCATGCGTGTGCGTGTGTATGTGTATGTGTGAGGATGAATGCCTATGCCTCTGGGCGAATTTGTGCACTGTGCCTTTGCATCATGTTTATGCTAAGTGAGGAGATTTTTGTGGCTGTGTTTGGACATGTCCTGTGTGCCTGCAATGATGAGTCTGCCTTTTGCTGAGGCCTCCACTATGGGAGGAGTTTCTACGGCGAAGACACTCCATCCAGGCCCCTGAAATACAGCTCAACTGTCTCCAGGCTCCAGAGCCTGGAGCTCCTCCCCTGGTCGGGGAAGAGGGACAATGATTTTGTGCATAAACACAGCGCTCTGTGCTGAGCATTGTAATTCTGCAAGTCAAGTAGAGAGCCCGGCAGCCGCCAGCTAATTAGCCACCCTGGGGGGAAAAAATTGCCTGTGTTGGAGTGGATAATGTGTTTGCCTGTATCCGTGGGATCCTTGACCAACTGAATACCCCCACCTCCCTTCTGCCCTCTCCCGTGGGCCCGACTCCCTTCGCCCTCAGCTCAGAAAGCTGCTGCCGAATTTGGTTCTAATACATTGGCTTTTCAAACAGGCCAATTGCTAAGCAAATGTCATTTGAGCTGAAGCTCAGAAGGCTCTAAATGAGCTACATGATTCATTTGAATAGATGAAGCTGCATCTCATGCTGGGTGAAGATGAGCTGATAGAGTTCCCCACCACATCAAGGACAGGATCCATGTCCCCTCCTCAGGCACACTGTGCTCTCTGGGGCCGGGCTTCCTCCTCAGCATAGAACAAATCCTCAAGGACCTGCAGCCGAGGAGCCCAGGCTCGGCAGATCCCTGGTGCCAGAGAGCCTCCGAGACCCTCTGCCCACTTTCCTTCAGCAGCTGCTAAGGGCTTGGAGGTGCAAGAGCCCTACCGGGCTGGGCTGAGGGCAGCCCCCAAGAGCAGTCCAAGGCCTGTCCTTCCCAGGCTGCACCCACACGAGCACACATGCTGCACATTGGTCATTCACACCAGCAGCCAGAGTCCACGACTACATAACCTGTACACACGGGCTCTCGTGTACACACAGACCGAGACGGAAGGATATACAAAAGTCCACAAGCCCCACCCCATCACTGTTCTATGTCCTAACTTACAATACGTAAGTAGACATTAAGATGACATGCAGGTTCATAAGCAGATATAGATATGAACTTTATAGGTATCACATACAGATATTGTTATGGACTGAGTATTTCTGCCCCCCCACCCCCCAATTCCTATGTTGAAGCCCTGATCCCCAGTGTGATGGTATTAGGAGGTGGGGCCTTGGGAGATAATTAAATTAGATAAAGTCCTGAGAGCAGAGTCCGCATGATGGGCTTCACGTTCCTAGAAGAAGAGGGAGCAAGACCAGAGCTGCTCTCTTGCCGCGTGAGGACGCAGCCGGAAGGTGGCCGAGTACAAGCCAGGAGTAGAGCCCTCCCCAGGAACCAAATCTGCCAGCACCTTGATCTTGGATGTCTCAGACTCCAGAACTATAAGAAAATAAATATCTGTTGGTGAAGCCCCCCAGCTGGTGGTATTTTGCAATCGAAGCCCAAGCGGACTAACACAGGGATGGGCTAGGAATTACGCGTGCACACATTTGCAAATACTGATTCATGTGTCAGCCACGATTACTGACACACTTCTAGAGACAGTCATGTGTGTGCCACTCCTACATTACTTCTGGAATCACTTACTGAACTCTCACTGTGCTGAGTGTGTCACAGATGGAGTAACCTCACTTTAGTCTCAAGACAGCCCCGAGGGAGATATATATTAGCTCCATTTTATCAGAGAGATTAAATTTTGAAAAAGGTGCACGGTTTGTTGCCTACCTGCTAAGTGGCCGAGTTGGGATTTGAACCCAGCTCTCCCGACTCTAATAGGCATGCTCTGTAGGGAATAAGTAGGAAACAACGTACCCTCAGAGCTGGGGGAGGACAGCCTCACCATCCTGCTACGCCCACAAGGTCAAAGCCTCCGTTCCCCAGGGCCACTGACCCATTCAGCCCTGCGCCTGTAACTCAGTCAGCACAATGGGGTTACAGTTGTCTCCCTGAGCATTGCAGGGTTTCCCAGGCTGCAGATCCACAAGCATCCCTGAAACCATTAAAGAATTGTTAGCGACTTTCGAAAATAATGACCATGATCAGCGTAATAACGTAAACTGGCTTCACTATGTGCCCAGCTTAAAGGAGAGGCTCAGCGTCAGTGTTGACAAGTTTCTAAACATACAAGATTCTGTTACTCCTCACACAGAGCCTCTTCTCAGATTAATGCAGCTCCATGTTTTTAATCAACAGTGGGTCATTTAATGGTGCACTTGGGCTGGACGTCGGACTGTAGCCCTCCCACCCACACCCAGTCATCTCATTACAGTTTAATGTGGTCCACGGCGTGTTCTCTTTGCTCGGGCCCTGCCACCCCTGGGCCCCCACGTCCAGCCCTGCTGAACCCCATGCACTTGTCTAGAGCTGTCCTGAGGCCATTCTGGAGTTGTCATCAACCCTGGGCTGCAGAAGGGCCTAGAGGCGCCCCACAGACAGGTCACATTCCTTCAGTCCCTGGCCCTGCACCCTGGCTGGCTTCCCCGGAAGAAAAAATGAAGGCGAGCATAAATATTTTCTTTCCCAGCCTGGTTCAGATGTGGGGATATTTGCTGTTAATAAAGTGGCAGCTGGCTGTTTGGGAGTGTCTGAAGGCGGCCTTCTCTGCCCCGGGGGCATGGCATCCGTCTCTGTCCATGCCTCCGTCAGATGACAAGACTTCACTGGTCTTGCTTCTTTTGGGAATGTGCCTCAAATGGCAGAGAGTGGGCAGGGAGCATTCGTGTCACACCCAGTCTCATCTTCCATCTCCTGAGGGCCTGGAAGGAGCAGCCTGAGTTTGCTGCCCTTGGCACACACGCGCCTACCAGAAGCGTGGCCGTTGGGCGCCCACATCAGGTGGTGGGGCTTTGTTTACGGGGCAGGAGGAGAGGTGTTGGAGCAGAGCTGGGTCTTCCCACTTTCAAAGGTGCTCCGACCCGAAAGGGCAACACGACATCATGGGAAACCATGCTTTTCTTTGAGGCGTGTGGCCTGGAAATGGAGCTGCAAGGCCCAGAAAGGTTTTGAAATAACATTTTGAGCTGAAGCCTTCCCTGCCCCCACCTGGAAATAGGTGTTAGGATGGAAAACAGGGCACCTCTCCTCGCCACTCGTCACCGGCCAGGGCTGTTGGAAATGAAAACAAAAAATTCTTCCTTAGAAGAAAATGTGTTTTCTAAAGGGCTACGCATTCTCTTCTTGACATCCAAGTCCACAAAGGGCTGTGTGAAGGCTCGATTTGCAGCTTGGAGCTTTGGAGGCTGTTCTGGGAAGGAGGAAGGAGCTACTACTTGGGGCGAACACCCTCCCTGTGGTTGAGGGTTGTGGCAAACTTGCATTTGGTCAACAAACATTTGATGAGCACTAGGCTTCTGGGACAAAAAAGACATAAATTTCAGGGCATCGGAGCTTGGGTTCAAATCTTTGCTGTATCAGGTTGCCTCAGGAAAGTTATTCGACCTTTCTGTGTTTTGGTTTCCCGAGACAGAAAATGGGGACAATAATACAGCTTTTGCAGGATTACTGTAAGGAGTTCACTGAATCCTGCATAGGAAAGTGCCCAGTGCAGCACTCAGCAGGCTTGCAAATGCCTGAATGTTAGTCAAAGAGCTCACAGAGGCAACCCGCACCTGCGGAATGGGAGCAGAGCTCCTCGGTTTTGTAGTCAATACCTTTTGGGATCTGATCCGACCCCTTCTCTCACCCACTGGTCAGGATTCTCCTACTGAAATCAGCTGCCAGTAAGCCCAGTCTGCCCGTGGTCCCTTCGTTCATGACACACTGCTGCCGTCCCTCTGTGCACGTCCAGGCTGTGCACACACCCAACGCACTCCCGCTCTCCCCATCGCCCCTTTCAGCAGGTGTCTGCATCTTCAGGGGTGACGGTAACTGCCACTCACTGGGTGCCGGGCGTCAGCTACTTCTTGTGTATTATTTTACAGAGTCAGGAAAGACAGCATCGAGAGAAGAAGGGAGGGGGCAGTAAAGAGTTCCCAGCGGGGAGTGATATGGTCACAGTGATCATAGAGGCGAGATTGCTCTGGGCCAGAGAGGGAGGGAAGGAGGCTGTTGCAGGGTCCAGGCAAGAAAAGACAGTGGCAGTAGCTTTGGGTAGAGAGGAGGCTGAAGTGGAGACTTGGCTTCATTTATCCATTCAATTCCTAGGTACTCAGGGGGCATCTATCCACCCGTTATTACATGCTTAGTGGGCAGGCTCTCTGCCAGCTGCTGGGACACAGCAGCGAACAAAGCACTACAAAATCCCTGTTCTCTGAGAGCTGACATCCTAGTGGGAAACAGATCATCGACAAAATAAATAAGAAAAATGGACAGTGCACTAGATAAGGATAAGGGCGAACGGGAAAAATCGAAGCCAGGGAAAGGAGTATAGAAGAAAGAGGCTAGTGTAAAAGGACAGGCGTGGAGCTGCCCAAGGCCTCACAAGGGTCACTTCTGAGCAAAGCCCTGGAGGAAGGCAGAGGGCCAACCGCACAGACGGCTGGGGCGCACCGCACTCCGAGGGAAGCAGGCGTACCATGGCTCAGGGCAGGCATGAGCCCGGCTTGTGCTAGGAATAGGGAGGAAGCCGGGGGGGGCCTGGAGGGGGCCCCAGGGGGAGTTGATTAGGGAGGAGGTCGGTGATGAAAAGGGGGCCGGACCGTAAGGGGCCTGTGGATCCCAGCGAAGACTCCTTAAGGCACCTTGAAGTGGGGGGCCCGCTTAGTGTGCCTTGGACCGACGCAGCCCCTCCTGAGTCTGATTTCTCATGGTGGAGGGTGCTTAGGGCGTTGAATGTGACTGTGAAAGCTTTGAGGTTCATTCCATGTGCTGAGCAAAAAAATCAGCCCCTGCAAGGCTCTGAGATTCTATGTGTTAAAGTCTTGGTGACTTTCTAAGTCCGATTTCAGCTCTGGAGGTGCTGAGGTGGTGGTCGTGGCGCTGACCCCAGGATGCAGAGGGCCGGGCTGGCTGGCCTCGGAGCCCCTCCCACCCAGCCTGCGCCGCTGCCCCCCGGGGAGCAGGGAGGGGCTGACTCCAGGCAAGCTTCTCGACTTGAGTTCATGGGCACCGGGCCGTGTGGCGGGAATGCTTTCCTTCCTAACTGATTTATCTTTACCTGTTGTTCCTTCATTTATTCCCCCGATATTCATTTATATATTCACTCTCTCCTTCACGCTGTTTGCTTACTCACATCTTCACTCGTCTCTCACTCGTTCAGTTATTTACATGCTAATTTTCCTCTCTCCTGGCATTTTTCACAAGAGAAACTAAGTAATGGACTGTGCAACGCTCTGTGTAAGCCCGACCTTTCAGCTGAAATGTAAGAGCATGAGGGCAGAAAGCGTGTCTTTTTGTGTGTGTGTGTGTGTATATGTGAAATATCCCCTTTATAAAAAAAAATGTTTAATTATCGTTGATTTACAATACTCTGTCAATTTCTGGAGTTCCCATCGTGGCACAGTGGTTAACGAATCCGACTACGAACCATGAGGTTGCAGGTTCAATCCCTGGCATCGTTCAGTGGGTTAAGGATCCAGCGTTGCCATGAGCTGCGGTGTAGGTTGCAACGTGGCTCGGGTCCTGCGTTGCTGTGGCTGTGGTGTAGGCCAGTGTCTACAGCTCCGATTAGACCCCTAGCCTGGGAACCTCCACATGCCGTGGGTGCGGCCCTAAAATGACAAAAAAAAAAATACTCTGTCAATTTCTGGTGTACAGCAAAGTGACCCAGTCGTACATATATATACATAATTTTTCTCACATTATCCTCCATCATGTTCCATCACGAGTGATTGGATGTAGTTCCCTGTGCTATACAGCAGGACCTCATTGCTTATGCTCTCCCAATGCAATAGTTTGCATAGAAAGCGCGTCTTATTCACAGCTGTCACACCAGCTTCTGGCCCACAGCATGTGCTCCATAAACGGATTCACGTATCCATTCATTCACTGCACGCTCATCAGTTCCTTCAGGTATTTGTCAGACTTCTTCATGTGCCAGACTCTGGGCCTGACACACTTAAGAAGAGCAATAGGGGGAGTTCCCTCGTGGCGCAGCAGGTTAAATATCCAGCACTGCCACTGTAGCGGCCTGGGTCACCGTGGTCCCCGCGCCAAAAACAGAAGAAGAAGAAGGAGAAGAAGGACGAGGAGAAGGAGAAGGAGAAGGAGGAGAAGGAGAAGGAGGAGAAGGAGAAGGAGAAGGAGGAGAAGGAGAAGGAGAAGAAGAAGAAGGGGAAGAAGAAGAAGGGGAAGAAGAAGACGACGACGACTAGGAAAGAAGAAAACATAGAGCTCCATCTTCTCCATTCCATTCATCCATTTATTCCTTCTTCAGTAAACCCTTACTGTGATCGCTCAGTAACCTGAGCTGGAAATTGCTTTGCTCAAGATGATCAAGGGAAGATTGAGGCCGGGTTGGAGCTGGGCCTCCAAGGATAGGTAAAATGTCAGGAAGAGCAGGAAGAAATATGGTCAGGGAGAGGGGGCAGCATGAACAGAGGCTACAGGGACTGTCACAGCCAGGTGGGTTCTGACTCTGCAAAGAACCTGTGTGGGGAAGGTTGCTAGGGGCCACCTGCTATAGAGACAGCCCAAGGCAGGTCACGGAAGCTCCACTGCTGGGCATAAGGGTTTGCTGTGCTCAAGGGGAGACTGACTTGGGCCTCTCCTTTCCTATTTGGCAGAGGCCGGGGGAGGTGAACAAGCATCAAAGGTTTCAGGCTGATGCCCCTGGAGCAGTATAACTTCCTTTTTCCCCTGAGAGCAGGAAAAGACCTTCAAAGATGGCTACAATTCCCCAAGAGGACAGGCAAGCCCAAGTAGCCCTTCCAAAGCACTGTGATGATTTTAATGCAAATGAATCAAAAATCTGGGAATTACATTTTCCTCCAAAAACACATGAGCTAGTGGAAATCAGAAGAGTGTTTAGGAGTGAGAACAGAGAGCCTTCCTGGTACTCTCAGGCAGAGACTAGAGGTTTCTACAGGCCCCTGGGGAGGCAGGGCTCAAGCCTGGGCACCCTTGAGCTCCCCATGGTCCTATCTTAACACCAAATGACGCACCAAGGAGGTGCCAGCTGTGTGGTGCCACAGTTGCAGCCCACAGCCTTGGATGTCAGCAAGGACAAAGGGTGCTCGGCCATCTAACTCGGCAGCCCCCAGTGTCCTGGACCCTGGGAGCTCCAGCAAATCTCCTGGTCTCCTCTCAGCACTTGACTGGGTAGAATTTTCCCCTGGGCCCTGGAGGACACCAGACCCTCCGGCCAGCTAGGAAGGAGGGTAAATACCACAGGATGACAAAAACGGTGGGATCATTGCAAAACTTATTCTCTTGTGTGTAAGATTCAGCTAACAAAGCACCCCATTTGATCTGCATAAGAAACAGAGGGCAAGGGGGTTTGTGGGGAGCAGTCTGTAATTCCTATTTTATAGGTGAGGAAACTGAAGTCCAGAGACTTCCCAAAGTCTGACCTCTGCTAAGGTTCTCTGAAGGGCCCATTGCATGGAACCTCCAAACCAGTAACAGCGCGGCACCCTGGCATCTTTGTTCAGTGAAGAGGGGAGGAGGGGGTCCTGGATGGAAAGAGCAGTCAGCAGTTCCTGTAGCTGAGATGGGCCTTCGGAAGCTGTGATCTTTCCTCCCACCTCCACATGACCTGTGGGCTGGAAGGGAAGGCAACAACCTACAGCAGGCTTAGGGTTCGACAGTGAGGGGCATTGGGGCTCTGTGTGAAACCAGGGTCTGGGTTCAGCCAAGGCAAGCACCAGAGTCCAGGCCAGTGTTATCACCGCTGCACCTGCCCTGACACTGACCTTGGCTGTGGCCCGTCCTTTATTTGCAGCCTCCCTGTCTGTAGTGTGAGGGTTTGAGACAGAAGGCTTCTCAGGCCCCTTTCAGAGTCTGGGCTGTTGTTGTGAACAGATCCAAGCTCGGGATGTGGCGGTGGGGGGTGAGAGCAGGAAGTCCCAGGGTTCCAGAGTAGGGCAGGCCCGGTGGGGGAGGCAGAGAACACTAAAGCCACCTTGACCGACCCATGCTCCCCCGCTGACATCCTCCTCTCCAGCCTGGAGGTCTGCTCTGCTTCCACATCTTGTTGACTTTCGAATTTACAAGGTATGCCGATTGCCAAGGCCCAGGGCTGATTACACACCTGGACCCACCTTAGGAAGGCACCCTCCTGTTCCGGTCCCCACCAGTGCGCCTGGGGTGGGGGCCGGAGCACAGGTTGGGATCTCTCTCTCTTCTCTCTTTCTCTCTCTCTCTCGGGTGTTGTGAAAATTTTAAAGAGGAAATTCATTGAAAAGATGATAAGAGAGAAATCAAAGGCAAGTTCCATTCTGGAACGGAAAGGGGGAGGATTCGGGGTCAACCTACCTGCTGATCGGGTTGATGTCATGTCTGACTCTGACCATCGGGGCTGGCGTGAGGAGCTTTATGGTATTTGCTTGGTTTATTGGCTCCATGAAGAGGATATGAGGACCCAAGCAGGGGTCTGGAGATAGGACACCTCAAGGAAAAGCCAAGATTTATGGCTTCTGGAAACCCCGCAGGTCCTTGGGCTGGGCAGAGCCCACCTTCCTCAGCCCTCAGGTTTGCGGGGGGCGGGGAGGGCCTGGAGGTAAAGGAAACCCCAGACTGTGGTGGGACCCATTCCCCCAAGTGCCTTCTCTTCACTCACCTCCCTTGATGCTCAGTAGCGACTCCAGCCAGGATGCTGAGGATCGTGCGATTTCCTCCACCTTTGTGACGATGGGGCAGATGCGGCTGGATTGCTGGTGGGCCTGCCTGGGTCATGCAGAACCCGTGGCAGAGGAAGAACTCAAACCCGGCTCCCAGCCAGGGGCGCCCCCTCCCTAAACTGTTACCTCTAGAATGTTCTTCTAAGCCCAGTGATGAATATCTGGGTCAGAAAAACAATATTGCTGGGCCTCTGGCCTCGAGCCACCTCTGTGTCACCCCATGCGGATCAGGGGCCACAGACGCCCACCAGGGCTCAGCGAGGTGGCCGAGGCATCCCCCACGAGCCTGTGACCACACCAAGGGTGCTCTGCCTGCCAGGAGATGCCCACCTCCACCGCACCCGTGGACACTGGCCCTGGCCAAGTGGCTCTGGACACAAACGTTTCGTTGACAACCCTACTTCAACAGGCACAAGAGGCTAGTTCCTGACACAGCCTTACAGTCTTCCGTGGCCCCTGCGAGCAGGGTAAATTTTATTTCTGGGCTTAATTAGGGGACATGCCATAAATATTCATGCAGCAGAATGAGCCCTGGCTCACAAGTGCAGCTGCTTCCCGCTTGGAGGAAATTAACATTGTTTTCCAGCCCATGAGTAATGAGGCTCCGCTGTTCCAAAGAGCAGCCTTTTCAACAGCCTCTCCAGGACAGAGAGGGAGCCACACTCAGAGGCACCCACACCCGGGAGCCGCCCCTCCGCCTCTGCAAAGAGCGCAGAGCTGGGCCCCCTGAGCTCAGCTCTGCAGGGAGCCCCCATCAGGGGTCTCGGCTGAGCAAAAGACCCCTGAGTTGTGTCTCAAGAACAGCGGTCTCGTCAGCAAACTACTGCCCAAGGGCCAAAGCCACCTGCCCTGCCACCTGTTTTTCTTGTGAGTAAAGTTTTATTAGAACACGGCCACACCCAGACACTTAGTTATCGGCTAAGTTACCCGACAAGCAAAGTAGGGTGGTTGACAGAGACCTTACAGCCTGGTCCTTTCAGAAAATATTCACTGTCTGCCCCTTTACAGAAAACGTTTGCCCATGCTTGCTCTAGAAGCTCCACATCATGGACATTCATTCTTATTAATAAAAGTCCCCTAATAGTGAACCTTCTGGCATCTTAGGAACATGCAGTGGTTTTAGAATCATGTGGTCTTAGAATCGCAGGTGCACAGACTCTGGAAGCCGTGTCCAATCTCAGCTCTACCACCTCCTCACCTGGGTGACTATGGGAAGCTTACTTCACTTTCTCTTCTTCAGTTTCTTTCTCTATAAATTGGAGGCAATAACAGTCCCTTTCTCATAGGCTTGTTGGGAAGGTTAACTGAGTGAATATTTGCAGAGCCCCAGGAAAAGTGTTTGGCACAACATTATGTAAGTAAGTGTTCTGTTAAATAAGTGGACTCAGTCTCCCACAATTTCAGAGGCTTGTTGGGAAGGCTAACTGAGTGAATATTTGCAGAGCCCCAGGAAAAGTGTTTGGCACAACATTATGTAAGTAAGTGTTCTGTTAAATAAGTGGACTCAGTCTCCCACAATTTCAGAGTCCTTAAAGGATAGGCTTCTAACCCCCTCCAGATTTCCACCTGTCAGCTCGCACACTGTCTGTGCTAACAGGGGGAGCCCGTGTGTTTCTAACACTCCACTAAACGCTTGATGTGCATTATCTCATTTAATCTCCAAAACAACTCTCTGAAGTAGGAATTCCTGCTGATTTACCTATGAGGAAATTCGGACTTTACAAAGGTTAAGAGACCAACGGAGGTCATGTGGGGTGAATTACAGAGCCCAGCATGAGTCAAGGTGTGCCTGACTCCAAACCTGTCTGTCAGATTTCCCCACCTCTCAGCCAGAGCCACGGTCCTTCTTTCATGCCCATCACAGGGTCCTCCAGCCATTGCTGGACACTTGCTGTGACAGGACACTTGCTGTGACAGGGCCCTTACAGAGAACTGTCTCTGCTGCCGGGGACCTCACACTGGGAGCTGCTCTTGGTCCTAGTTCTGTCTCCTCCCAGCTCTGAAAAGCCCAGGTATGAGAACAAGGGCACTGCCAAGTGAGTCCCCCAACTAGCTGGGAGCCAGCAGTAGTCTGGGCTGCAAGCCTTTGCAGCAAACCAGACCTGAGTGCAAAGACTAAGCTCCATAGCTTGGGAGAGAGCACTCCTCCAGGAAGCACCCCCTTGGCGCCGGCAAGCAGCAAGGACCCCCTTTTCTCTTCAAGGTTCCACACACTCCTGCCTGAACTATCACTGGATGAGAGCAGAGCCATGCCTTAGCATGAGAATTGTCATGACAACCTTGGACTCTCTGACCCCGGTATCCTTTCTGCTTGCTTTCCCAGCGCCGTGAGCTCTCCCTACAGTTCTGTGGCACTGCAGTGCTCACCAGGTACTCGTGGCATCACATTTGTCCCCATGGCGTTCT
The DNA here is from genome assembly GCA_004024745.2 of Catagonus wagneri. NCBI lineage: Eukaryota > Metazoa > Chordata > Mammalia > Artiodactyla > Tayassuidae > Catagonus > Catagonus wagneri. The sequence goes on from PVHT020000066.1 coordinate 26,345,624, forward strand.
CAACCTGGACGCCGTAATCATTCCCGTTTCTGAGATGAGGCACCTGAGACCCAGAGGGAGGCCGAGCAGGGAGAAAGAAGACAGGAAGGAACTACCACTGGGCAGCCTTCTACGTACCAGGCATTGTGACAGCCCTTTGCCTCCCTGAACCCTGACGATGGAGGCAGTCAACCCACTTTACAGGGGAGGAAACTGAGGCTGTGAGGGGAAAAATCAGATCACTCTGGGTTATGTACATTGTACATGAAGGAGGAAGACATTGATAAAGTATCTACCACATGCTAAGTGTTTTCACACATACGCTTTATTTCACCATCAAACACACGCGAAGTCAAACTCTAAGGGAGGTGCAGATGCGTAACCCAAGGCCCAGAGAGCCGGGGTGGCTCATCCCACAGAGAGACAGGCCGGCTGGAACCAGGCCTGCTGGCCGTGCACACAGCGCTCTCGCCCAAGCCGGCAGTCCTCGCGAGGCCCGGCAAGCATCCTTTCCGGGAGTGGAAGAGGAAACAGTGGGCCCTTTTACAGGGTTTTCCGTGTGCATGACCGAGTCCCTGAGGATGGCCGACCGGCCACGGATGGGAGGAACAGTTTATTTTTCCTGCAGGCCGCTCTGGAGCCTTTCAAAGGTGTGAAGTTCCACGGGCCTGCGGAGGCTGCTCCAGAGCCGGCCCTCCCTGGGCCCCCCGGGCCCGCAGGCCTGGCCTCTTCATGTGCCCCCTGCGGGGACTCCCTCTGGCCCACCTGGTCTCTCACTCGCTGAAAGGCTGCAGAGTGACGGCCAGAAACTCGACTCTGGTGTTTACTCACCAAACACAGAGCCGGCCCTCTGGGCTCTCCCTGCCGTCCAGACCCTCTGCTACCTCGGGGAAGAGGGGTTTCCAGCCCACTCCAGGCTCGGCATACGTGGCACACTTACCTCCAGAGACTGGCCACAAGGAGGAGCTTCCAGGCTGGCCCTGCAGCAAGCAAGAGTTTGGTTGGACACAAGGAAGAACTTTCTGCCGCTGGGGCCACTCACGAAAAGACGGGGAAGGTCCTGAAGTACTGTGCTCTCTTGGTAAGAACTCTGGCCTCTTCGATGTGAGCTTCCTTTCCTCGGCCCTATGATGAGAGGGGTGAGACTGCATGCTCCCCCCCCCCCCCCCCCCCAGTTCTAACATTATAATTCTGAGGTTCACGGGCATGAGACAAGAGGCAGGAGCCCCAGCTCTATGCCAGCCCCACCATCGACTGACCGTGGGAACATGGGCCACCGCTCTAGACCTTGGTCTCTCCATCTTGAAAATGGGCACAATTATCAAAGGGCGGTTATGAATGAATGGATACAAAACACACTGAGTAGTAAGTCTTCTCGGTGAAGAACTTTCTGTGTGCAAAGCGGATTTAGGATTTCCCCCATTCGTTCCCTGTTGCTGCCTCGTCTTTCTTCTCCCACTCTCACTTCCCTTGACCCTTCTCCTCTCTTTACTTCTCACAGAGGGGAAGTTCCTTTCTCCCCTTCTCACCCGAATGGGTTAACTAAGAAAGGTTTGTAGATGGAGAGGTTTTGTTCCGTTTGAATTTGTCTTTGTTTTTGGCTTAGTGCTGTTCATGCACGTGAGCCTGAGCCTGGGAAGACAGCGCGGCTGTGAGAAAAAGCCCTTAAGAGACTGGGGTACCCCCTTGCTGGGGAGCATCCGCGTGGGTCTCTGTGAGGGCTGGACAAGGAGAAGTCCACGGTCACAGCCTTGCTGGACTAGACCAAAGGGTCATTTTTCAATGTTTCCAGACCTGCCAAGTTGTTGACCGTTTGAATAAGACCGAGCAATTGTGTCCATGAACGGACTGGCCGTTTCCTTATATAACAGTCAAGGAAGTTGCATGGTTACTTTTTTAAAAACAGAGCCCATGTTGTCGTTTTCCTGTCGCCTTTTTTCCTCCATTTTTATAACTGAACTGGCTGTTTTTGGTGGTACTGACCGGTTGTTTGTCTAAACTGACCCATTGTTGGGTGGAACTGCCTGGCTGTTTATCTGAGGTGACCAGCTGTGGACTGTCGCGGCTGGTCAGGGGCTGTCCTGAGAGGATATTTTGGCTGAACGGACAGGTCTGGGGCCTGCCGTCGAACCATCCGGTTCCAACCTCAGACCTCAACCTCCTGGCCAACACTGGCCTTTCCAAGAAGAGTCGATCTCCAGTGCCCCAGCCATAAACCACGAGAGGACATACGATACTGTCACAGGCTGAAACCTGGGCTTCACATCAAGAAAGGAGAAAGCCTGAGTAAGGACCCAACGAGCCAGCCAGCTGCCTGTCCCCTCAGCCTTTCCAGGTGGCCCTGCTCGCCCGTCTGTCCGCGTGGCCCGAGCCCTCCAGTACTGTTCCTAGTCCGTCCGTGTCTCGGACCACCAAGCCCCCAGAAACAGCCTCATCTGCCTTTTTAACTCAGCCCCTTTCGTTGCTGACGGGTCCAGGGACTTTCAGTGGGGCCACAACAAGAGGGCCCTCACCGCCACCGCCCCGTTCACCCTGCCCGCCCGCCTTGGCCTTTCAGGCTCCCCGTGAAAGGGACGTGTCCACAAATTGGGGATTTGCCATCGTCCCCTTTGTAAAGGCCTTTCCCTGAGCCCCACCCCTCCCATCGCTGGGATCAACAGGGGTGGCCCCGAGGGCCTGCAGATGCCCCAGGGCACAGTACACCCACTGCTCTTGCTTAGAAGCAGGGCCGAGGCCTCAGAAACTCAGACTTGACTTTGGAGCAGGAAGGCAATACCTAGATTTCCTCCCGCCTGCATATCCCCTCCCCATTTTACAGATGGGGAGGGAGAGTCACACAGCGGGACCTCTTGACACCCAGCTTGCTCTCCCATTAGCTCATTTCCACTCTATCTCTTTCAGTATCAAGAAGGCTACGGTGTTTGTCATTGGTGCAAACCCAATATGCCTGAAGCAGCGAAAAAGCCTACAAAAGCTGCCCTCAGTAGTTGAGGAAGTTTGGGGTCACAGTTTCGTTGTTTAGCATCTGAAAACAAAAGCCAGAGCCATGAACACAGCAATTCTTGGATGAGCTGCCTCAAAAGTAAATAGAAACACTGGCCTGATTTGAAATTCAACTCACAAAAAGGAAACAAAGCCAAATTGTTCTTTCCTGTTTCTAATATTTTTGCTCCCACATTTGAATTATTTAATCCAACTTCCTACCTCTGGGTGAGCCTTTTGGAGCCCAGAGAGGTATACTTGCCTAAAGGCACACAGCACCACTGGCGGGCTGGGCTAGTGTTCCTGGAGTGTTCTTCAAGTGTCTCAGGCAGGCATTCCGATTTGGGAAAAATTTCGGCTACATCGAAATCATATTCCTAGGACTGGCTGGGCACTGCAGTTTGGTTTGGAGGATTTGTGGTTTCTAAACTCAATTGATTTTTAAGAAAAGATTTGAAGTTGGTGAGAGGGGTTGTTTACAAAGTTTCAGCGTTGGGGAAAAGCGCGGATCTCTTTGGCATTTCTAACTCAGGCTGCCCCTCCCTCCCCAAGGTGCTTTGTGGCGCTTCGGACAGTGTCCCGAGACTGGGAGGTTCTTATGCTCGAGCTGAGCCCAAGGCGAGGTCTTTCAGGAAGACAGCCTCCAGTTCAAGCAGTCTCTCGGCAGATTCTGTATCGAGACTTCAATACACAGCAGAATGTTCCGTATTTCAACTGTTTATCTCTGGCTAGTCCTTTTGCAGAGTTCTGAGATGAATTCGCTAAGAAGCGAATGTTTTTTGCAGACCAGGGTGACTCTGAAGCTGGCTGTTCTGCTTTTGGTTTCTTCCTCAACGTTGTCGTGACGTCCTGAGTGTCACCATTCATGCTTTGCAGTACGTATACTTTCCCCTCTGGGGATTTACGGCGGTTGCCGAGTACCACATGGCTCCAGACCCCCGATGAGAACACGATAACATCACCGACTCATCGCTGAACCATCCTCATCCACTCAGCTTCCATCATGCCCCAAGACTGATAACCATCAGAGGCTGTTAATTCCCAGCAAATTATCTAATCCACATGTTGTCCAATTTGTGTAAACCCCGGCCCATGAGGATCATAAAATAAATAAGCATGAAATGGTTTATAGTTTCCAGTCTCTTCTCACCTAGGTGAGCCAGGCTGCTCCGTCTCAGCCTCAGCCGTGACTCCCACGTCTTTCCAGAAGGAATGAGCAGCAGAGGTTCAAATCTGGGCTGCAGTTTCTGAGACACAGCCCACCGACTCACCCACACCCAAGGCTGCCCACCCCTCCGGCTCCCCCTCCCACCCACAAAGGGTTCATTTCACTAGTATGTTAATCCTTGAACCGGTTCCTGTCCTTCAAGGCACAGGCATGGTGAGTTAAGATGCTGGATGACTTGCAGAGAGAAAAGCAAACTGTCCCTCAAAAACCAGAGGGGAGTAGGAATTCGTAATGATGAAAGGCAGAGCAGAGAGGGGATTCGGCAGCGAGGGGAGATGCAGAGAATGATAAAATTAGGCTGCCCCGTCTAGAGATAAGCACAGGAAGAGTGTGTGTGTGTGTGTGTGTGTGTGTGTGTGTGACTGTAGACTTAGGTAAAGATTTGGACTGGGCCAGGAATACGGCCCGGTGACCTCTAAATCCCTTTTTTGCTTCTGAAATTCATCAAGGCTATGCCTAAAAGCCTATAATTCCAAAATTCTGTAATTCACAGATCTTATACTTTTCTAACAAAACAGACACTCTCGGATTCTAATGTTCTCTGATTCTAAGAGTCTATAATCCAATGAGTCTGTAATTTTAAACTGCTCTGATTGTAAAAGTCTATGGTTCTCTAATTTTACCATTCCACGATGCCAATATTCTGTGATTCTAAGATTTTATCATTCTGTGTTTCCTTAATTTAATATTCTAGCACTCCACCATTCTATGATTCTAAGAGACCATAAATTTCTATAAACTTATTATTCTATATTTCCAACACTCTACAATTCTAGCATTATAGAATTCTGCTGCCATAATCCTAAAATTCCATAATTCCAATGTTTTATGCTACTAAGAATCTAAATAATATCTGTGTTTCTATAAATTATTTTTTCAAAAATTCTAACAGTCAGTATTCTGAATAGATATTACTAGTCTGGGTTTCTGAGATCCTACAACGCGAAGATATTCTTACTCTATACTTTGAAGAGTCTGTAATTCCACAATTCTCAGTTCCAGGATTTTAATATTGTATACGCTCAGAGTGCCAACATTTCTTCTATTTCACAACTTCGTTCTTACAAACAAAAAGTCGCTCCATCTACAAAGCCCATGAATTAAGTTGAAACAGAATCAAGTGATCAGTGCAGCTGTCCTCCGAATCGGGTTGTGTTGTCCCAGGGCCACTGGCCTTTCTCCTCGGCGAAGAGACCAGAAAAGGGCCGGGACTCGGCCTGGGCTCCCTGGAGCTGCTGCAGGACAAAGGCGTGTGGCGGTGGAGTGGGGCCCAGGATCAGGCCCGGAGTCACCCCCAGGCCTCCAGGAGGCCCCTCCTCAACAGCCCAGTTTCTAAACATCTGCCAGCATTTGGGTCCCGATTGCTGTCCTTTAAAAGTCTCCGTCTCCCTTTCTTGTTCTCCATCAAGGGCTCCCATGACAATCATTTCAAGCAGCTAATGAGTTTCAGATGGGCTTCGGGAGCCCGGGACGGAGGGAAGCTGGGGGGATCAGGGTTCTTAGGCTGAGTTTCATGGGCAGGGGGAGGGGCGGGGGGTCAGAAAGAAAATCTTTTGTAGCTGAAGTGTTACTGGGCAGCCCGCTCCTCTGGATGGGAGCCCCGTGGTCACTCGGCCGGTTCCTCCCTGCTGGCCCACGCTCCCTCCTCTCTGCTGTACGGACCAGCACGCCCTTCCCTGGCTCCTCACTCACTGTTCTGAACCGAGGTGAACAGTACATGAAAGCATCGAGGCCTTCTTGAGACCAAGATGTCATGGCTCACTTGCTCATAGAAGCGAGTTTGCAAAAGACAGAAGTAATCCTTACAAGAAATGACATTTTCTGTGACTCTGCTGCTGTCCAGATGTCACCTCTGAGGTGCATCACACTGCCTGGCGCAGAGTGGGGTTGGCTGGGGGCCCTGGAAGACGCTGCCCTGGGCGCACGGGCACTCCGAAAGCCTACAGCTTTCTCCCTGGGGCTCCTGTCCCCTTGGGTGGCTGGGACTCAAAAGAGCTTCTTCCTTCCAGCAACAGGGGGCACGGGAAACCAGAGGCACGGGAGGGGGCGTCCCGGATTTCATTTCCGTGGCACAGGGAGACCCAGGGGGCAGCCCGTGACCAGAACCTGGCCGGGATTACACAGTGGCTTCTGCGCCCCCCACCCCCAGCTGCCGGGAACTTCCGCCGCTTTCAAGGTCTAATTCAGGGATCCGTTTAAGCGAGCAGAACATTGGGAAAGGCACACCAGCGCTTTTCAGAGGAACTCACACACTCCCTGGCCCACGGGGGTCGCTCCCGCCTAGGAAAGTGGGGGGACATTTCTGCAACAGGATGTGTACAGTTTTGGGTTTGGAGGGGGGTCCCTCCTGGCAAGGGAGACCAAACCTTATAATTAAGTAACTTGCTCTTTCCTTTACGATATCAACAACAACAACCACGTCCTCCCCCGATGCCTAAACAGGACAAATCCCCGGTTAAGCAGTTCCTGGTGGTCCGCTCTCACACATGTGCAGAGGGAGGAAAAAACCCCCGCCTGGAAGCCGCCTCCCTGCTTCCCAGGCATCTGCCGCCGCCCCCCCTCCCCCGCCGCCCCCCTCCCCCGTCGCAATTAGAGGTAATCCTTTGTTGCCTGGAAAGTGTAAAAATCGCCAGCTTTTCTTTTTGCATGCATAATATCCATTTCCCCTCCAAGTGCGTTATTTGGTTTGGGAATTACATCTATTTACAAGAGTAGATGTTGCACAAAGGTTGTGTTTATGTGGAAAATTATATCGGTGACACGGGCTGATTGGCATGTGGAGGCTGGGAGAGCCGGCCGAAGAGGCCTTCTCATCAGCTTGGAATAACAAAATGATTGTATTTTCAGCAAAGCTAATTGATCACATACCTCGCTGGGCTGTCTGTTGACTCAAAGGCCATCCAGGCCCTGGGAAGGTGGCGGGGAGAGAGCCCGGGGCGGTGGTCACCACCAGACCAAGCCAGGCGTTGGGGAGGTGGGGGCCGAGAAGTGGGGCGGGAGGGGTCCGGTCCTGCTTTTGGGCTCATGCTTCTCGGGAAACCAGACCCCAGACCCCAGACCCCACTCTGCCCTTTGTGGCCTTTCTCTGGACCCCGGAAATCCGTGCAGGACAGTGAAGGTGTGGGAAGGGCAGGTTGCAGAAGAATCAGGGCCACCAAAGGAAAAATGATTTAAGTCCCCTTCATTCTTTCTTCTTCCCCAAGAAGAGCTGCGCTGGGTCTTCGGGGCACCCGGACCGAAGGGACTGAGGGACTCCGGGTTTCGAGGCCGTCTTCACCCTTCTCTCCAGGGCCCTAGACGAGGGGCCTGGGCTGCAGGGTGGGTGGGAGAAAGGACCGTGGGTGAGAGGGGACGAGGCTGAGGATTTCAGCTGCCAAATCTGCCATGTGCCTGCAACCTGAGGCCAGCCCGTTCTGACACCCTCCTGGGACAAAGGCAGAGCTGAGCTGCTCACCTTTGGGGAAGGAGGTGCTGAGTTTTAGGTCGATGACCAGCTTTCCTGCCTCCCCGCCTCCCCCCACCCCCGGGGTGAATCAATGTAGGAGAGGTCTGCTAAGGAGATGTTAACTCCTCCAAGCTGACCCACAAAGCCTCGGAGGCCGAACAGTTCAAGTCACCTAAAAAGCACCGGGTTAGTATTGTATTTCCTGGTCGGCATTCAAACTGCACTTGTGTGGGAGCAGAAAACAAAACAGTTGGATATGGTTAAACACGTGCTTGCATTGGAAATGACCAGTTATTCTAAAAACAACTTGTGGGAATTAGTCAAGGAACTGATGAATTTACCACTCACTTTGCAAACACGAAGCTCCTTTGAAAACCACCCACTGAAAAATAATCTGACATCCAGGGCCGCTCCCCTGCCCCCCAACCCCACCCCGCCTCCACCCTATTATGCAGATGGCTGGATATTCTGTAAATGTCCAGCTGGAGTCAAACTACTCATTACTCTTTACAAACAACTAGGCATAAGCATGATTTGGTGTCCTTACTGCTGACACAATTTCAGATTCATCAGATTCAGTTACCTATTCCTAGAGCAAGGATTAAGAAAGCTTTGGGGGGGTTTCCCGTTGTGGCTCAGCAGTAATGAACCCAACTAGGATCCGTGAGGATACGAGTTCGATCCCTGGGCTCGGCTCAGGGGGGATCAGGATCCAGCGTTGCTGTGGCTGTGGTGTAGGCTAGCAGCTGTAGCACTGATTTGACCACTAGCCTGGGAACTTCCATATGCTGTGGGTGCTGCCCTAAAAAGACAAACAAGAGAAAAGAAAAGAGAAGAGAAGAAAAGAAAAGAAAAAAAAAAGAAGCCTTTGTGGACAACCAAGTGTTCTGTAGGAAGAATCCTGAGATCCTCAGAAACCGCTGAACCCAAGAGCCTTGTTTTGTAAGCGAGCGAACTGAGGCCTAGAATATTCCTGTCTTCGCGAATCCCTGGTGGCGACACGTGGACCAGGTTTCTATATGATCTGGGGGTCCTTGGATCAGGGCGAGGTTGAATAACTGTCAGGTGCTTTTTCTCCAAGCTCAGCCATGAGGTTTTTTCACCTCTCTCCAGCTCCGAGCTGTACAAACGCCAACTCGGGACATGTTAGGTGTTGTCGTAATAACCTCCTGGTGGCACTGTGTGTGTACGTGGCTACTTGTCCACCACTGCCTTTCAAACTCTCCGGCCCTTCTGAAAGACAAGCAGTTTATTAATGTGGTGCTCTCAGAATTGTTTTTTAATTGGAAACATTTTGCAATGAAAGAACATTTGTAAAACCTGAATCCAAATCAAACTTCTCTGTGTATGTTATTTTTACTCTGCACTCAAATGCTTTTATTAGATTTAAAACTTTCACTGTGCTTTTTATCTCTGGTTGTATAATGTTCTACAATTTTTTTTTTTTTTTAAAAGGCCAATGACTCCACAGTCTGGCAAAATAATATACTTTCTTGGATGTCTCTGTGTGTTGCCAATTAGCTTTGCCGTGAACGCAGGCCCCCATCCATCACCCGCCTCTGGGTGGCTGTAATGGAGACCTAATTTGTTTCATATGCCTCGTGCTTTCTGAGCCATTCACCAGTGTCTCCAACCTGCTGAGGAGCCGCCAGGCCAAAGGAGAGATGAATGACAAGAAAAACCCGAGACAAGCCAGAGGGACCCGTTATCAGAACCGGGCCCAGCTCAGCTCACCCAGTGGGAACATCTAAGCCTCTGAGCCTCCGACGGCTTCCTCCCGCTCAGCGCCTCCCCTCCTCCCCTCTCCTCCCCCTTTTATGACCCGAAAGACCCAGAGCGAGCAGGTGGGTAGGCCAGGAGTGGAGGATGGGGGTCTCCTTTTCCTCCTGGGTCCCAGGGCCCGCAAGCCTGTCCCCTCTCTGCCCGGTTCCCACCCCCTCCCACCTACGCCTTTTACAAGCCCAACTTTTAAACCTCCAGCTCCCTAGGAATTTTATGAATGCTCAGCACAAGCCAGAATAAACTCATAAAGAAAAAGTTTCTAAAGAAGGTCGTAGACCCGTACAGCAAGTGCTAAGCGGTAAATACAAAAGTTCTTGGGGTCGCTGGGAGCTGAGGTCTGGGTGGTGGAAGGTTGGAGGCGATGGTGGGGGCAGGGGAGGGGAGTGAGGCTTGCTTTCCTCCCCTGAGAGGAGAGAAGGGGACTCTCCAAACCCCGGACCCAATGAGTCTTTATTTGAAAAGATAAAATTTAAAAATCCCTATTCTAGTTTGACTTCTCATCTAACTGAAGCTGTAGGCCAGAGAGGTGGGGGATTAATCCAAAGTCACACAGCAAGCCGGCCTGTCCGATGCTGAAGCGGGTGCTCTGTCTCCAGGTCTGGGCCCTTCTGTCTCCGTGTGACTGACACGCTGAGGGAAGGAAACGAAGAGTCCTCGGGCAGAGCCTCTTCTGGGCCCCAGGGTCATGAGCTGTCATGGAAACTCTGGAGAGCACTGTCCAGGAGAACTTTCTGCAACGATGGAGAAATTTCTATACCTGAGCTGCCAACTGCGAGGAGGCAATTGCCACACATAGCTATTAAAATTAAATTAAATTCCAAATTCAGTCTTCTAGCCACATTTCGAGGGCTATCAGACCAGACAGCACAGATATAAAACAATTCCACCATCACAGAAGTTTCAGCTGGACAACACTGCTCTCGAATGTCAACATCCTTGGCCTTCAAAGGCATCATTGTGGACATAGTACGAGATGGTTTCTCCCTCCGGGCTTTCATAGGCCCTAGAACCTCCACTACCCACCTCCCAATGACACAGGCACCTAGGGGACTGCGGCTACAACTTTCTTCACCCCCGTGACATCCAGTACAAGACAGACTCTCAAGGAAGGCTTAGTCTAGATGCTTAGGGTTGGAGAGGCCTCACAGGGAGTGTAACTGAACCACTCCAAGGGCAGGAACCTCCTCCCAAGGGCTCTGGGCGGATGGCCCATCTATCCACTCCTCGCATACCTCTATGCATGGAGACCTCATTATCTCCCCAGGCAGTCTAGTCCATTTCTGAAGAGTTGGGATTATTAGCCTATACTTTCTAAAATCTAGTTGAAATCCCCCACCCTGGCTCTGCCCTCTAGGCTTTTACAATATTAATTTTGTTTTTCTTTCTATGTAACGATCCATCTAACAGCAAAACACAGCCTAATTCCTCCTTGTTCCACTTCCAAAGTGGAGTGCATCACTGAATACCTAATTCTAGGTGTGGACTGGTCAGCAGAAAATAGCTGATATTGACCTGCCTTGTTCTAGAGACTAGGCTTCTGTTAATGCCACCCACACTTTAAGCAAGTCCATTACTCTGTAGGCTCACACGGGTTTGACCTTATGTGTGGTCCCTTGGTCAAGCTGTCCACTGGTGAATGGAATGGATACGGTTCCCAACATGCTTTTTGATCTGAGCAAGGACTCCTGCTCCTGTCCCATTCTTCCTCAGGCAGCCACACATTTTAGAGAGCCTTCCTCAAGTTCTTCCAAGCCCCTTTCTGATGCCTAGGACTGTCCAGGATTATCAGTGCCATACAGGAAGGACACTGAGCCTGGAATGAGACCTGCATGAGCCCTGGCCTGTTTCTCCCCCTCAGGGCTTTTTCCACAATCCAGTTCAAGCATGAGGTCGACCAGATGCCCTGAGAGCTCCATGATTCACTTCTATGATTTGGTCCTGGGATTCCTAGAGCTCCATGATTCATTTCTAAGAGTTGGTCCTGGGACTCCACGGCCAGGCCTAGCAGAGCATCTGTCAGATGGCTCACTTCCACTAGCAGATGTGACATTTCTTTCGTAGATTCCCACAAAATTGTGTCTCCAGAATGGTTCTGACATGCTAATTTTGGATGACTGGTTGTTTCTGCAAGCAGGAACCCTATACATCCTAAAGGCAACCCTGGGCCCTATGTTCACAATCCACATGGTAGAAACAGTCTACTCTACAGTACTGTGAGAAAAGGAATGCTAGGTGAGCCCAGAATAAAGGCTGGAGGGCTTCCTATAGGCAAGTGATATCTAAGCTGGGTCTAAAAAATTAGCCAAAAAAGAGAGACAAGGGAGAGAAATCCAGGCAGAGAAAATAGCATAGAAAAGGATCTGAACGTGGTTTCACCTGGTTATGTAAGCCTGCACAGAAAGCTTTGCTTTTTTTGAATTCCTGTTTACTTGTCTGTAAAACTAAGAGAACAGCTCCTACCTCACAGGGCTGGGCCTTCATTCCATGATTCAGAGAATGTCTTGAGAACCTACTAAGCCAGGCACTGTGCAGGTGCCAAGGACACCCACAAGAGCCGAGCAAATTCCTGTTCTCAAGGCACTCGAGATGGCAGCAGTGTGGCAGAGCGGGCTCAACAACCAGGAGTCCCATGGGGTGGGGTAGGCTGGTGAGATGACTCTGGCTGGGACAGGACTTCCTGACCCTTGAGCTCAATCAGTAAAATCTATCAGGGCAGAGAAGATGGGAAGGGCTGCCAAGTAGGGGGAACAGTATGTGCAAAGGCCCAGAAGTCTGAGTGAACCTGAAGATATTTGGAGTCTGGGAAGAATGCCAGTGGGGTATAGTGTATGTTGACCCTGGCTGGAATTTGAGGCCAGGGCCCGAAAGGCCTTGAATGCCCTTTATCAAGTGGGTGGTATTGAGCTGTGGAGGATTTTAAGCCTGGAAGTCATATGACCAGAACTGCAGTTTAGAGAGTTTCTCTGGAGGCCAGCGTGGAGGCTGGACTGGTGCATGAGAGGCTGGAGGCTGGGAAATCAAGGGGGAGGTTGGCGGGATGTGCAGATGTGAGGGGACAGGACTGTCCCTGAGGGGACAGAGGAGGAGTGCTGGACTGAAGGCCCATACGGGAAGCAGAATCAACAAGAACTGGGCGGTTGGCGGATGTGTGTGGTAAGGGAGAGGTTAAGCCAAGAGTGACTCAGGTATGTGGTGTGTTTCGCTTTCCAGAAAGAGTACCGATAATCATGGTAATATTAGGTAGCATTTATTGAATACTAATTATGTGCTAGGCGACGTGCTAAGCATTTCACCTCTGTGATCTCATTTAATCCTCACAGCAAGTCTGTGAGGTAAGCTACCATTTTGACTCCCATTTTATGAATGAGTAAACTGGCTCAGAAAAGTTGGGTAACTTGCTCAAAGTCACACAGCAGATCCAGAAGTGGCATTCAGACTCTGGGCATCTCCGCCCAGCCCTCCCTCCTGCTTTCCTCTCAGGCACACCTGAATCGTGGCCTTAGATTTTCACCTTTTACAGCCACCACAGGCCTTTGCTCAGTCTTATCTCAAGAGAGGTTCTAAGGAGCAGTGCTATTATTAGTCACTTTTTTTTTAATTAGTCCCTTTTTAAAGAACAAGAAAACGAGGCATAGAGAAGTTAATTTTTTTCACAGCCGCTCTGTGGCTGAGACAGGATTCTAAGCCATCTTATTCACTCTCTAGATATTCCAAACCTAAAATGCAAATCAGAGACTTTACTGCCTATACCATGCCTCAATCCTCCATGACATCCTTGTCCTCGAGATAAAGTCCAGCCTCCCTTCCTCAGGGCCTCTCCACCACAGGCCGGGACCTCACCATTCTTTCCTTTCCTCAGCTTCTCACTCTTCCCCTCCCTCCAGCCCGTTCCATCTTCCTGGAATACCTTTCCTCTTAGTGTAGTTAACAGACCACTTCCTCCAGGAAGCCTTCCTTGATTGCCCTCCTCCCACCTGGAAGGGGCCTTTTTTTTTCCCCCGGCTTTGTGAAATGAATTTTTTTTTTGTTATAGTTGATTTAACAACATCCCTTCCATTTCTGCTGTAAAGTGACCCAGTCACCAAATTCCCCCACCCCTCATTTTCCATCAGGTTCTGGAAGGGGTTTTAGATCTCCCTGGATTTTCCTTTAGGTTTCCCCAGTTCCCACAGGTACTTTCCATACAGTTCCATCTGCTTTTTCCCTTGGATGTGTCAGCCCTCAGACTGTGAGCTCCTTGAAGGTGGAAAGTGTGTGAGATTCACGTCACTGGCCTCCACGCACCTAACACAGAGGAGAGACCTGGAAATGCTTGGCAAATGAATAAATGAATGAATGAGTGATGCTGCTTCTCTTCCAGGAGTCTTCTCTGACAATAAACAGCGGGGTGGGTGGGGAGGGATCAGATTTCCAGCCAGACATTTTCCATTCTGCTCCTAATTTACTGTGGACCTTTCACATCCATTGCCCCTCTCTGAACCATAATGCTTCTTCCCCTAAAACGCAGCTAAGAATCGCCCCCCCACCCCCCTGCCAAGAGATGCTGGCTATGGACACACTTTGTAACTACAAGACCCTGGGAGCCCCAAGGTGTTGCTCCAGTTTTCTGGGCCTGGCCCAACCTGCTCTCTCCCTCTTGGGGCAGGGGGTGGTGTTGGCCTGGCTTCTGGGTCCCCTCAAGCTCCTCTCGCACCCAGGCCTCTGGGGTCCGCTCTCCAGGCATCAAGCCCAGCCGTGCAGACCCCAGCTTGGCCCGGAGGAGAACCTCAACTGGGGTTTCCCAGGGGCCCTGCAGGAGAGGTCGGGCTGGCAATTTATGGTGTGTGGGACCGGCCCCCTCCCAACACGCGATCTATCAAGGCCATGTTTTCCTTGGAAAGCTGCTCCCACGTGGAACCCTCTTCCCAGCAAGCAGCTCTCCCTCGGGTGCTCCCAGAGTTCATGGGCAGGCAAGGGCGAGCGGGGAGGAGGGCAGAGGCCTCTTGGGAGCAGCCTTTCCCTCAGAAATGACAGATGCGTCTTCCTCAGCTCCAGGCCCCAGCCTGAGCACACCCCGTAGCTCAGCGGCCCTGCAGGTTCCGGGACGACGGAGCTCTGGTGCCGGGTGGCAAGCCTCCTCCGGTTCCCTTCTCGGTGTCGGGGCTGCCGAGGGGCTGAGCCGGACACGGAGACAGAGACACCAAGACGGATGGAGAGAGGCAGAGACGGGCGGACGCAGAGGCGGCCCGGAGACCAAGCATCAGGCAGGAAATCAGAGAAAGACACCCAGACAGAGGGAGACAATGGAGGGACAGAGAACATGTAGGAGGTCAAGGTCGGCAAGATAGAGCGGTAAAAAAGCCCACCCATCGGCACAGCGGAGAGACAAAAAATTAGGGAGAGGGAGAATGAAAGAGAGAGAGAGAGAGAGAGAGAGAGAGAGGGAGAGAGAGAGAGGGAGAGAGAGAGGGAGTTCCCATCGTGGCTCAGCGGTTAATGAATCCGACTAGGAACCATGAGGTTGCGGGTTCGATCCCTGGCCTTGCTCAGTGGGTTAAGGATCCGGGGTTGCCGTGAGCTGTGGTGTAGGTCACAGATGCAGCTCGGATCTGGTGTTGCTGTGGCTGTGGCGAAGGCCGGCAGCTACAGCTCCTGTTAGACCCCTAGCCTGGGAACCTCCATATGCCACGGGTGTGGCCCTAGATAAGGCAAAAAAGACCAAAAAAAAACAAAGAGAGAGAGAGAGAGAGAGAAAACTGAGAGCAGGAAGGTGACTGAGCTGTGGGAGGGAGAAGGAGCCAAGATGTGAAGGAGAGAGAGACCCAGGCGCGCTGGGAGCGAAGCCACAAAGCCGTGGTAGGGGGAGTGGAGGCCAGGACAGGTGGGAGCTGGCACCATCCAGGCAGGAACACTAGGAGCAGTTGGAGGGGGGACAAATGTCCGTGCCCCCAAAAGAAGGGTATGGTTGGCTCCACGTCGCTTTAGAGCAAATGCACAGAGCGTTCAAATCCAGAGCCTGTCACACAAACCAGCCTGCTCACCTGCTTCCCGGGCAGCGAGGGTCCAGACCCTCCAGCAGGGGAGTGGAGGCATGAAGGCCACCTGGAAGGCTGGAGTGCGTCCCAGGCTGGAAGAGGGGACAGCTGCAATGGAGGGACAGGCAAGAGAGGGAGTGGTCAGGAGTCCCACCGGCAAGCAGGGCAGGAAGAGAAGGAGAAACGGGTCCCCACTTTCATTGGGGCCACCGCATTTTTCAGAGCATCAGACTTGATCTTGAAAGCCAGGCAGTGCAGCCTCCATCTAGGACAGGAGTTCACTGGCTCTGTCACTGTTCATTGAGCTCCTTCTAGGCGCCAGGTCTCTCTTCCCATACCACTGTGACAAGAGACCAGAAAGGGCCCCCATGGAGCTTACTTTCTAGCGGGAGCAGGAGTGGACGGGTAAGACCCCCACCCCACCCCAGGAGTCCTGAACGAGGTGAAGGAGTGAGCTGTGAGAACACCCAGGGGAAACAAGGCGGGCATGTCTGCAGAAGGGCAGGCAGAACAGTGAGGCCAGGGCAGGGGGCTGGGGGGTGAGGCCCAGCTGGAAGGGGCCTGGCCTTGGCAGCCCCACAGCCCTTGTACGTGTTGGCTGTGCGCCGAGTGGGCCGGGCACTCAGTGCAGGGTTTGAGCAGAGGAATGGTATGAGATGCCTGCCATTTCGGTGATGACAGCCTGCTGTGGTCTCAGCAAGAGATGGGGGTAGCTTGGACCACATCGTAGCAGTGGAGGTAGTGAGAAAGTCAGGTCCTAGACCTCTGGAGGCAAGGCTAACAGGATTTTCAGGTGGATGGGACTTAGGCGCGGGACGAGGAGGAGGATGGGAGTCATAACCGCCCTGCGAGGTCTCCTTGCCTCTCTCATTTCCCAGGGCAGAGCCCTCACCTCTCCTGTGTGCCCACTCCTCTTCGGACAGCCCACTCCTCTTCCGCCTGAGGGCCCGTGCTTTCTCTGGGTGTTGCTCAGCCCGGCTGTCCAGAAGGGCCCGCTGGGCAGGCAGATGGGATGGGAGTGACAAAGAGAGCCTCAGAGGCTCCCTGCACACCATCCAGAGAGGCCCAAGACCGTGCAAGAGAATGACCCTGTCCTGCCATCTGAACGTCATCGGCTCCTGGTCCCCATCCCATCCCCTGGGTGCTGCCTCCTGCAGAAGGATTTCCTGTTTCCCTGGAGTACTGGCTGCACTGACCACAGAAAAGAACACAGGTGATGCTTTAAACAATTAAGTGGATTATAAGAATTAGTCTAGATAAAGCCCCAATGCAGTTAGTAGCCCATAAATGTTATCATTGTCATGATCATCAACGATCAAGAGTCAGAGGGACCTGGATTCGAGTCGTGTGTCCTTGGACAAAGCATTTAACTTCTCTAGGTCTCAGAATCTGCACCTTCAAAAAGACAGCATACTTAAACTTTCTTTGTATAGTTACGATTAAACGAAATGATGACTGTAGAATTTGGCATGGTGCCCGACACAGAGGCAGTACGGTAGCTGGTAGTCAAGTGGTGTGTTGGAGTCAGTTTATACCACCTTGTGAGCTGATAGTTACATTTTCAGGAATTGTATGAGCCAACTGTTAAAGCCAGCTACCATTGAAAATTAAAATATATGGAAGTTCCCGCTGTGGCTCAGCAGGTAAAGAACCTGACATGGTGTCTGTGCAGATGCATGTTTGATCCCCGGGTTCCCTCAGTGGGTTAAGGATCTAGCATTGCCACAAGATGCGGCGTAGGTCACAGAGGCAGCTAGGATCTAACATTGCTGAGGCTGTGGCGTAGGCCTGCAGCTGCAGCTCTGATTTGACCCCTGGCCTGGGAACTTCCAGGCCAATCAGCACTAGGCACTGATTGATCGATGCATCAAAGGTCTCGGCCCCGTGGCATTTTCATACTATACAGAGTAAACAACAAACAATACAGAGTGAGTTACGTGATAGATTCGAAGATTATAAGACTGATGGAAAAAAGAAAAAGTTTGTGTGAGTAAGCGAGTTGACTTGTGATGATTTATGTACACCTATAATTGAAATAAAATCCATTAAGAAAAAAAAAAGGGCAAGGACTACTTTTTTAAATAGGGAGGTCGGTGTAGGTCTCACTTAAGACTCAAAAGAGGCGGGTAACTGTAGCCAGGGGAGTGGACTGGAGGCTGCAAAGAGAGTAAGGATTTTAACTGGGCCCTGTGAGCAGGCCCCTGGAGTCAGTGTGTGTCCTGGGAGAGAGAGGAAATATGCAAACATGAATGTGCACAAGCTCCTCAAAATCTCAGCATGGGAAGGGCACTCAGAGGGCATTGCCCCCACCTCCAGCTTTACTGCCAGAGTCTGGTCCGAAGGAGAGCAAGGTGGCAGCGGGGCTGAAACAAGAACTCACAGGCTCAGGGCTTATAACTGGCTGTCTCACCGGAGCCGGGCCACTTTGTCAACACCCACGCCTCTGTCAACAGCTGGTGGGTGGCTATGCCTTAGCTTTGGGCCACAGGCCATGCCAGGGGCAAGGGCAGGACTGGAAGGCAGGCACAGCTCCATTAGCAGGAGGCTTCTCCCACTTCCCCACCCAAAACTAAGATTACCTTTAGATGTTCTCATCACAACTTCAAAATCACAGGGGACAAGTTCCAATAAACTAGAATCTCTGCTGAGGCTTCATTGGCATTTGCTTAGAAAGGCCACGGATCTAACTGCTTTTCACTGCGGACAACTTGGCCTGGGATGGGCTTTAACCCAAAGCAAGCCCTAACCAGGGCCTTTGTCTTTGGGGTCTTAAGAGGTCCCACCTGCCCCGCTTCTCCGCAGCACGAGGGGCTTTTGAAGATGCAAGGAAAGTTAATAAAGGCTTCCAAGAAGAGTCTGTGGGGAAGAGATTACAAAGCCAGAAGGAGATGGATTCATTTGCATTCTTTTCCATTTAATTAAACAAACATTTACTGATTGTCCTCCCACAGGTCAGGGCCTGCATTTTGCCGTGAGTGACATAAATAAGACAAGGTCACTGCCTGTAGTAGATGGCAAAAATGACCAATTCTTCTCATGTCTGGATGCCTGCATCTCTGCAGTATCACTTTCCAGCTCTTCCAGTCAAGGAATCGAGCCCGTTTCTCCATTCCACCCCTTGACTCTAGATTGCCCCCAGGGACTTGCTTGGGTCAATGGGACATCACTACACAAAAGTACATGGACATTGAGACCTGCCCTCTTTCTGCTCTGGGGCACCCTGCTACCTCTGCCATATGAAGAAGCCCAGGCTAGCCAGGGTGATGAGCGCCATGTTGCCTCATTGCTCCAGCCAACAGCCAGCCAACCACAGACGGCTGACTCCAGCAAAGGAACCCCTCAGATGAGCCCAGACCAAATTGCTAACTCACAGAATCATGAGATAAATAAATGGCCGTTGCTGTTTAAGACACTAAAGTTTGGGTGGTGTTACGTAGCAAACAAAGAACTGAGACACAGCTCAATACAGAGTTCTCTATCTCAGGAGCCAGGGCAGTAAGTAAAGAAGTGAAACTAGCTTGAGGTAAGACAATAGGGAGCAGTGGAGATTATGGCAAACTGTCCTTGCCTAAAAGAAATAACATCTTTCAGCTCCTTTCAGTGGATGCCACTCATTACCAAGTACCCAGTCTTTCCAGATAGAGTTTAAAAAGAAGCCAAAAATCAGGATATTGATACAAGGTCTCCTGATTTTAAATATTAGCAATTTAGTCCCTTTAACACTATGTAGCCTGAACATCTGCAGGCCTAATTCATCGCACAGGCTTTTGGCTCGCAAATTCTGATGGAAGAAAAAGAATACTTTAAACAAAATAACAGAAAACAACACTGATGATGATGATGATGATGATGATGATGACAGTGATGATGACAGTGATTACGTAATTTTTAAAGAGAGAGTTAAGTGTAGAGAAGTTAAGCACAGGGGCTAGAGGAACTTAGGGGAGACACCTAATCAAAGAGGTGGGGTAGAGGGTCTCAGAGCAGGGGTCTTGAAGAATGCAGACATGTAAGCCAGGTAACGCGGTGAGAACGATGGTCCCAAGGAGGGAACAGCCTTCCTGAGGGCTCTTGGGGCACTGCTGGCATCTTGGATGTGGCATTCTTGTGACAAGAGGGGCAGGAGCAGTCAGAGTGACCGGCAGTGAGGCTGGAATGGTTCAGGCAAAAGTCTGGTCTTTAACCACAAGGGAGGCAGCAACGTGGTAAAGTCAGGCAGAGAGCAACCTCAGGAACCAACTCCTTAATGCAAATCCCAGCTTCGTCATTTCTTTCCTGGAATTATCTTTACAAGTCATTTCCATCTTTGTGCCTCAGTTTCCTTCTATGTTCAAACGGGCTGAGTAATGACAGAACCTAAAACCAGCTGGCTGGGAGAGGTAAAACGTAAGCGTTATTTATCCATGAAGAACCATGGAAAGTGTCAGTTGTTCAGTTGTTTTATGATTTCTTTTTCAAATATTCCTTTTTTCTCCTTTTTTTTTTTTGGTAAAAGCAAATATGCCCCTTGAGAAAATTCATAAAATAGGGAAAAGTATGAAGACCTTTTAAAAATCACCCACAGGAGCTCCCACTATAATATAGTGGGTTAAGAATCTGACTGCAGTGGCTGGAGTTCTGCAGAGGCATGGGTTCCATCCCTGGATTGGAAACTTCCATACGCCATGGGTAAAGCCATAAAAAAAAAAATACATTTTAAAAAGTAAATGAATAAAAACCACCCACAATCCCAGCCCTCAGAAACAGCAGGCACTTAGATACTTTCCCAGTCTTCTATCCTGTGCAAGCATGCTTTGCTTGCCTGTGGTCTGTTCTCACAAATTTGAGATCACTCTCAATGTGCAATTTGGCATTTTTTTTTCTCTTAGTATCATACCATAGGAATGTCCCTGTGTTGTTAAAAATTCTTCAAAGCATAATTTTTTTAAAATTATTAAGGAAATAACAAACACGTGGGATGTTTTCTTTGGCCTTGATACCCAGAGAATAATACCAGCGCTAGTGGTTATTAACATTTATTGAACAGTTACTATGTTCCAAGAGTTCAGAGATATTAACCCACTTCATTCTCACCCCCTCTGAGGAGGGCATCATCGGTATGACCCCAGACGCTGTGCTGGGATGTCCCCAGATCTGCTGCCCTCTTCTCCCACTCTCTCAGTGGGCTGGTGGGTCTGGACTGCCTCTACCTGCTCCTTGCAACCCCTGCCCCCACCCTGCGCCCTGCTGCATGTGCCTGGGTCCTGCCAAAGGGAAGCATGGCAGAAGGGTCAGTTTTTACCCCCAGGGCTCCCCTCCCTGGCTACCCACCACTCCACAAAGCCGCAGCCCCCGTCAGAAGCCCCTTCCCCACAGGTCTGTCCCCCTACTTTGGCTAACCAGGCCCTCCCCAGCCCCCAGGCCTCCAGGGGCTACAGCTCCCTGAGGCTCTATGATCTGAAATGCTGCCCTCTCAACTGGACCCACAGTCGCATAAAACGTCTTTTTGTTAACCTCTTGTCGAATTACCTAGGTTAATTATGCCATCTGTTTCCTGCTGGGACCCTGACTGATGCAACACTTACAAGGATAAAAAATCCATGTGCATTGATAGTAATTCCAAAAGTTATACAAGGAAAATTAGGCTCCCATATTCACAGCTCAAAGGTGACCACCCTTAAAAATTGCCTTTTTTTGTTTGTTTGTTTAAAATAATAATAGCTCACAATATAGTATTTTACAGATGAAGAAACTAGAGCACGGAGAGGTTAAGTGACTCAGCCATGGTCACACAGCTCATGAGGGGCAGAAGAGGGTATTAAATCCAAGCAGTCTGGCTGCAGAATCTGTGCTCTCAGACACTGCACATACTGCCGCTCCAGAAACCCTCCATTAATATTTCCACCTATATCTTTGTCCAAATAGTTTCTGTTGACTTTCCACAAATTAAGGCACATTATATGTACTGATTGTAACTATTCACTTAGCAGTATAGCTTACAGATCTTCCCTATGCCTTTTTTTTCCACTTTACATACCTTGATATGATTTCTTCATGCACAACTAAGTGCTACCTCACTCTTATTCTTCCAGTGATGTGCATTTCAGTTGTTTTCAATTTTTTGCAATTACAAACAACTCCACAATAACCTTGTGCTACATCTGCGCATATGAATGTGGGCACATCTATGGACTAGATTCCTAGAGGTACAATTCCTAAAGATATGGGCACTTTTTAAATTTACCCAAAATTTTTAAAATTTTGCGCTTTTTTTTATCGTTTTGTCTTTTTAGGGCTGCACCCGAAGCAGATGGAGTTTCCCAGGCTAGGGGTCGAATTAGAGCTGTAGCTGCTGTCCTGTGCCACAGCCACAGCAAGCCAGATCTGAGCCCTGTCTCTGACCTACACCACAGCTCACAGCAATGCCAGATCATTAGCCCACGGAGCAAGGTCAGGGGTCAAACACGCGTCCTCGTGGATATTAGTTGGGTTCGTTAACTGCTGAGCCATGATGGGAACTCCTAAAATTTTACTTTTGGGAGTTCCCTTCGTGGCTCAGTGGTTAACGATTCCGACTAAGAACCATGAGGTTGCGAGATCGATCCCTGGCCTTGCTCAGTGGGTTAAGGATCCGGCGTTGCCGTGAGCTGTGGTGTAGGTCGCAGACACGGCCTGGATCCCGCGTTGCTGTGGCTGTGGCGAAGGCCAGCAGCTACAGCTCCTGTTAGACCCCTAGCCTGGGAACCTCCATATGCCGCGGGTGCGGCTCTACATAAAGGCAAAAAGACAAAAAATAAAATAAAATAAAATAAAATTTTACTTTTGCAAAACTGTCGTTGATGATGACTATTCCAACAATATGTTAAAATCCCTGTTTTCCTAGGTTGTGTTTCACCGAATTTTGTTGTTGTTGTTGTTATCACTTTGGGGCCACACCCGCGGTGAATGGAGGTTCCCAGGCTAAGGTCGAACTGGAGCTGTAACTGCCAGCCCATACCACAGCCACAGCAACACCAGATCAGAGCCTCTTCTGTGACCTACACCACAGCTCACGGCAACGCTGGATCCCCAACCCGCTGAGCGAGGCCAGGGATCAAACCCGCATCCTCATGGATGCCAGTCAGATTCGTCTCCCCTGAGCCATGGAGGGGAACCCCTGAATTTTTTTTCTTATGGCCACACCCACATCATATGGAAGTTCTTGGGCCAAGGACTGAATCTGAGCTTTGGGTACAACCTATTCCACAGCCATGGCAACGCCCGATCCTTTAACCCACTGTGCCAGGTTGGGGCCCAAACCCACGCCTCCACAGCGACCGGAACTGCTGCAATCAGATTCTTAACCCACTCCACCACAGTGGGAACTCCTATCGAACTTTTATTCTTTTTATTTTTGTATTTAAAAATAGTGTCCTGTTTTAATTTTCATTTCTCTTGTTATAACAGAGGAGTTGACATCTTTTCAAATTAAATAACCCTGATTTTAGTGTTTCTTAATACACCCTTCATGTCATAATTTATTTACCACATCTTTTGAAACTCACTATTAAAAATAACAGTATGATGACCATCTTTGTACATAAGTCTTTGTATCTCTTAATATTCCTTGGAAAGATTTCTAGAAGTGGAATTACTGAGTCAGAGGGTAGGAGGTTACTCCGCGTGCTGCAAATCGTCATAGACAGAATTGCATTTCCCTCCGACCGGCAGCATTTGAGAGAGCTGTCCTCGTGCACCTGCCCCCAGCAGCTTCACGATTTTTATGTGAGCGCCTATGAATAGGAAAATGGGATCTCAATTTCGTTTACATCGCTTTGACTTCTAATAAGCCAGACTGATCTTTTTTTTCATATTTCTAGGCCATTTACATTCCTGTTTCTGTGAATTCTATTCTTAGTGCTTCTCCTATGTCAGGCAAAACACCCAACTAGCACGTCACTTATTAAATTCCTACGAGGTAGAAAGTACAGGGCTAGGTGTTTTGAGAGACGTAAAGGAGATGCAATCATTATTCTTACAGATCTTGCGATTTAGCCAGGCAGACAAACCCATGCACAGAGAAAGCAATTAGAGACCAAACCAGACAGTCTGTAATCAATGCTAAATGGGCAGCTCGATGCTACGTGCTGAGAGAACTCAAAGAGGAGAGGAGAGCCAGGCTGGTGTGGTCAGAGAAAGCTTCTTGGAGGAGGTGCCCACACAGGCATTGTGCATTTGACATATGACGATTGCATTTCTCCTTCTTCTGGCCAGGACGATGACATCTCAATGTCCCTGACTGTGCACGTGGAGGGCATCAGGCTTAAAGAGGTAAATTATTTGACGGCTGCCATGCCCCACCCCAGCTGGCATTGGCTGGCCATTGTCATCATTGCCTTGGTAATGACAGTGACATAACTGACATTTACTGGGCTCTGACCATGTGCCAGGCACTGAGGGCTAAGTGCTTTCTATTCATATCTCTTTTAGGTCACTGACAAGCCTGTGAAATATGTACTATTGTTACCCCCTTTGCAGATATGGAAACTGAGGTGACACAAATCACCCCAGGGCGTCAGTGAAAGTGTTGATGAGCTTGGTCTCTGACCTACAACTGTCCACCTCCAAGGAGGCGCGCCAGGTCCAAGCTGACATGCCTCCCCCTGCCCCAACCAGTCATATCATTCTGGGGTTTCCTTTGACACGATCAGCAAAAAGGCAAACCGACTTTTGAGGGGGGAAGTTTTAGAGTCATGGCAATTCATCTGAGACTCCCTGGGCACGTACTAGGTCAGGTGTTGGGCTCTTGAGTCCCTCCCTGTGAAGAGAAGACCCAGGAGCGGACAAGGGCTGTGCTGGCTGCAGGGATGTGCGCGAGGAGCAGGAAGCAGAAGGGGTGGTGAGAGCCAGGAAGGCTTCTTGGAGGAGATGGCAACTGAGTCAGTCCTGAGAAGGGGAGGGCTCACCGAGTGATGGGCGTGGGGACTGCATTCTAGGAAAGGGAAGTGCCTAGGCCGGAGCCAAGGGCGGAAGGGCAGAGTAGCACCGCCACAGCGGGTCCCTTCATCACAGCACGGACCACGCTGTGTTGTCATCACCCACCGGCCCATCAGTTCTCTCCAGTGAGCTGTGTGCTCCCCCGGGGCTGCGACTAGGTCCCACCCTCCCCTGTTGTTGGAGACAACTGAACAGCTATACCCGCGACACCCAGTGAACCCAGAGTGAGTGCACACCTGGGGATGGACAGCCAAGGACCAAGTGTCTCCATCACAGAGGGCTTGGTGCCCAGGACCTCGCCAGATGAGGTGGCTCCCCGAGGTGGGGCCTGTCCCTGCCACCAGACGTGTACCCCCTGAGGACAGGGGCCAAGACTCTTCCCCACCTCCGTCCCTCAACACCAAGTTTCTAAGCCCGAGCCTGTGACTGACATAATAATCATCACAAGGAGCACGGCGAACACAAAATGATGACGCTCGGGGCACCACTCCTAGTGCTCCTCACCTACCTTCTCACCGGAGCCTCCAAAACTCCATTATACCCATTTTACAGATTGGAAGACTGAGGCACAGAACGGTGAAGCCCAAGGTCACTTGAGAGACACTATGTAACATAGAAATTCAGAGCAAAGCCACAGACAGCAGGCTAGACTAGACGCAAATCCCAGCCGGGCTACCGAGTGGCTGAGGGATCGTTTCTCGTACTCTCCAGCCTCAGTGTCCCCGCTGTGAAATGGTAAGAGTCAAGACAACTTCTCAGTTTTGTGGTGAGGAGTAAATGATAGCAGCGGAGAGCACCTAGCTCAGGGCTGGCCCTCACAGGCACCCAGGAGCTGGGCGCCTTCGTCTTTACCCTCAAGTCCAGAAAGCCGTCTTGCTGATGAGGACCCTTGTCCTCCTGGTCCCCTTTGTCCCCAGGTACGACCTCCCCTTGCCATACACGAGCTACTCGCCGGAAGACGTGTGAGTCAGAGCCCGTTCCTCTTGGGCCTGCTCTTTCCCAATCAGCAAACTTCTTCCATGTAGAGCAATCTTTTCCACTGCTCCCAGCTGCCAGCAGAGGCCGGCATTAGAGAGCGTCTTGGCTCCCATTGGAAGAAAAACAAACTTTGCAGAAAAATAAACACTTTTTTTTTTGAGTCCTGTGGTTTTACATTCAAGACCTAATAGTTTTTCCTTTCTTTTTTTTTTCCCCAGATACCACAAATCTTCTGCTGGAGGAAGAAAAAAGAGAAAGAGCCCAAGAAGAGGCTTCTCGACGGTTCGTCCATGCAAGCATGCCCCGGGATGGCCGCATCCGAGGACCAGGGTCCCGAGTCTGTGTGGGGGCCTTCGAAGACCAGAGCCCAGCTCTCCGGAGCCGATCCCTCTCCTTCCTTCCCCCGCTCCAGAAGGGGGAGGCCGGGCCGCTTTGCTCACCCACTCCCATCGCTCCAGGGCTGTCCCGGGCAGACGCAGCCATAAACATCGGGGAGCAGCCCAGATGGAGGCCCTCCTACCATGGGCCTGTGACATTTTAAGTCCCAAATACAGTCGTTTCCCCGTCTCCCCACCGGGAGGCTGGCTGGCCAGAGGCCATCCTGTTCCAGTGACAAGTCCTAAAATAGGAAGCTGTTTCTTAGAGAAACACAAAACCATCGCCTGTGAGTGCAAACCTCCAGGCCACCCTTCCGTCCCTCAGCAGAGCAAGGAGGAGAAGGCTGAGTGACCTCAGCGGTGGCCGAGGGCTCTGGCCATGCTGACCTGTGCTGGGCTCCAGGGAGGCCAGTGGTCATGGTGACTGAGAGATGACACGGGTGACGCCTCTTCCATAGGAACTGGCACACAGTAGGTGCTCTGTTCATCTCTATTGCCTTGGACCCAGAGCTCCGGAACCTGTCCCGTGGCATCGGAAGGCCCGGAAACAACGTGAGTGCTAGACAAGATTTTGTGCTTGCACTCTCGCTGGTGAGACAGTTCACTAAAATCTCCAAGGGGTCAAAGACCTCAAGAGCCTAAGAACACTGGGTCCTTAGTGTAATGTTTTAATGAGAGTTGAACACTCAGGAGGCAAAGATCTGCCTTATTTGTCTTGGTAACATCACAGCCTAGGACAAGCCCTTGCTTACATCTTGAACATTCAATGGAATGAATGAATGAGGTAAGAAATGAAAAGCAGCTTCTTACTTCAAGGAATTCAAGGGCTTGGTAGAGGAGAGAGATCCCCCAAAAATTAATAGTACAAAGCAGAAAATGATAAAAGTGGAAAGCAATGGAAAAATTAAGAGCTGCAGACACTCCGAAAAGACAGAAATTTCTCTGGCATGCCTGGGAGACAGCCGGTGGGGCTGCGGGGAAGAGGCTCGGTCGATAGACTGGGGAGAAAGCTGGGCAGTCATTTCAGGAAATGTGGAGGGAAAAAAAAAAAAGAATCACAAACTTTATAGAGACATAAACCTTTTTTTTTTTTTAATGTGGTTTTGCACTCGGGGCCTAATGGTTTTTCCTTTCTTTTCTCACACGAGCTGTCCAGTGTGGCAAGAGGGAAGAATCTGCTTGGGGCAGGGAAGAAAAGAGGTTTGGAAAGAGAGGTTGGGGCCAAATCCTGGCGGTGGCGGAGGCTTGAATGCCAGTCTCCACTCACGCAACTCTGAAGCCAGGAGCCGTCCCACTGGGGAGAAGACGGGGAGCCCCCCCATGGAGGGAAGGGCTGAAGGATGGGGCGGGGGGCAGGCCGGGTGGGCAGATGGCGGGAGAGGGGACAGGTGGGTGGTGGGCGGCAAGAGGAATCGGGCATCTGGCAAGCGAATTCCCACGGAGGATGGTGAGGACCAAGCGACCTCCGAGAATCCTCTGTCTGATTCTCCCCAGCTTGAGTAACGGGTCACGGTTAAAATTCAAATAACAGCAAATTTGAAAAGACTAAGTTAAACTCAGTTACAAGAATGTATAAAACAAGACTTTAAGGGATGAGCAAAACCAGAATGAGGACACGGCGTAGGTACACACACGGGTGCCGCCCCCCAGTCTCCTCGGTGTTCAGTGATTATTCTCCAGGTCTCTGCTTTTCTCCCAGACCTCAGTGCCCTCACTCTGCTGCCTCAAGGCCTTTGTTCATGACCACTTCCGAAATCCGTCCCCTTGCTCTTTCTCAATAGCCTTTTCATCAGGAAGCAGCCTGCCCACGCAAGGACAGTGCTGCTGACGTGAGGCTGGAGTTTTCTGGAGGGCTCCAGCCCAAAGGGACCTTTATCGTAAACAGTGTGTTACAGACCCAAACCTTCCAAGCCCACTCTCTCCTCGCTCTGCAGGTGAAACTCAGGTCAGAGCAGTAATAATAACAGCTGCCGCTGCTGTCAGTGCCTGCGTTGTGTCGGACCCTGCTCTGAGCACTTCCCCGCTGTGGGCTCCTCGGATGTGCAGAAATGTCCCCTCGGGATGGGTCCTGGCACAAGTCTCACGGACGGTGAAACGGAGACGCAAGCTTCGATGGCTGGTCGATGGAGAAGCCAAGACGCAAGCGCGAGATGCTTAGCCTGGGAGTCCGTGTTCCCGACTCTACTCCTAACTGCCTGTTGGTTGAGACCCAGCTCTTTTCTTCACACGCTCTCACTGATGCACAGAGGCGGTGGGGTTAATTTCTGGCAGGACTTCCCTGAGAAAGAGGCTGACGGGGGATTGTTCCATGCTGCCACAGTCCTATGAACACATACTTTTATTAAATGCTTGAAGAAGGAGTTCCCGCCGTGGCTCAGCAGAAACGAATCTGACTAGGAACCATGAGGTTGCAGGTTCGATCCCTGGCCTTGTTCGGTGGATTAAGGATCCAGAGTTGCTGTGGCTGTGGCGTAGGCCGGCAGCTGTTGCTCCGATTAGACCCCTAGCTTGGGAACCTCCACATGGCACAAGTGCGGCCCTAAAATGACCAAAGGCAAAAAAAAAAAAAAAAAAAAGCTGGAGGAACTGCTTAATGTGGGGAACTTTGGGGGAGCATGTTAAGTAACAGCCCTCTATGGCCTGTTCTGTTCCCTATACTCCATGGTGGCCTAAAGGGACCAGACACTGAATCACTTTCTGCCTCCACATCCCAATCTGGGAAATGGGCTTGCAAAGTGGAGACTAATGCAGGCCCGCAGCAGTAACTTGCCTATTTGAGGCAAGCAAGAGCTTCTCAAGAAAGAAGCCACGGAAGGAGACTGATTTTAAGGTAAGAGAGAAACACAATACTGGAGAAAAATCTGACTAGAAATGGAGAGAGGCAGGTTTCTGTGCTGGTTTTGCCACTTCCTAGCCATGTGACTGCGAATACAGTCTATCTTCCAGGCTTTGGTTGGCCCAAGAGGTCCATGTGAATAGTCTTTACATTGTGTCCATGCCTCAGCTCCTTTGTTGCCTTCTCCTAAGCTTTCCATCAGTTGAACTTCTACTTACTTCTCAAAGCCCCGCAGAAATGCCCCCCACCACTCCAAGCCCCCAGATGGAATTAATCTCTCTTCCACTTGGTGTGTGGAACACTCATTCATCTCTCTACCTGAGGCTTACATATTTTGCTACATTGTATTTTACATATGTGTTCATCATTTAAGGAAGTATTAATTTATTTGACATAATATCCTGAGCACCTGCTGTGTGCCAAGGGTTGTCTTGGATGCTGGAAATATAATGAATAAGAGATTATTATGGGCTGAATTATGTCCCCCCACAAAGGATAAGCTGATGTTCTAACCCCAGGACCTCACAACAGGACCTTATGTGGAAATAGAGTCATTGCAGATGTAATTAGTTAAGATGAGGTGATAGCAGAGAAGGATGGGCCCCTAAGCTGATATAATTAGTGTCCTTATAAGAAGAGAAGAGACACTGGGAGCAGCTCATGTGAGAAGAGAGGCAGAGATTGGAGTTATGCTGCCACAAGCCAAGGAGTGCCTGAGGCCACCAGAAGCTGAAAGAGACAAGGAAATATTCTCTCCTAGAAGCTTCAGAGAGCGCAAAACCCTGCCAGCATCTTCATTTTGGACTTCCCAGCCTCCGGAACTGTTGACAGAATGAATCTCTGTTGTTTCAAGCCATCCGATTTGTAGTACTTCGTTATGGCAGCCCTAAAAAAAAAAAAAAAAAATGGATACCAAAATGTTATCCACTTTCAAGGAAGAATACATAAACAATTACTGAATAGCATGAGAATGCTGCAGTGAAAAGAAATCCTCTGTACCAACACAGAAGATACGGCAAGTAATTCAGCCTTGAGGGAGGATCAGGAGAAGCTTCTCCAAACAGGTATAACTGAAGCTGGGGTTTGAAGGATGAGTAGGAGTTCTCCAGGAGAAAGCCCACTCCAGCTGAAGGAAAGGGCAGCTGCACATGCGTACTCTCCCGGTCTCTCCTGCTGGGTTATGCTCCCTGGAGCCCTTAACACGAGGCTCTGACTGTTGCAGATGCTCAGCTCATATCTCTTGAACTTGCAGGAAAACTAGACACTCTAGACAAGAAGGGAGGCACAGAGGACAGAGTGTGGGTGGCTGCCATCTAGAGACAGGAAAAACTGAAGTCGTTAGAATCCCCAAATAGAGAGCAGATGGAGGGCAGCAGCGGAGGCCAGAGAAATGAAGCAGCCGAAGCAGAGCTGACTTAAAAAAAAAAAAGGTCGGGTTGGTCTCTAGGGCTCAAGCTCAGCTGGGAAGGAAAGCAATTTATGGCCAAAGGAAGTAGGCTGACAGTAAACAAAAATACAGTGACCCCTGAGTTCCCACTGGACGGAAGATAGATGATGCCGTCGTAAAAATGAGATTAATTTTAATAAGGGCTTTCACCAAGCAGCAGACCCTGGCGGCCAGAGGCCCGTCAGAGGGCCGATGACAAGCAGCGCTGCTGATGGATTGAGCTGACCCTGGGTAGCTGAAGACATGGGGAACAACTGGAAGCGTGGACCTGGCCCCTGGCTATGGACTAGGCAGCTGCTGCTTGTGCTGTTTGTGCAGATTCTTTGTCATGAGGGTTGGCATCCCAGAGTTGTGTGCCCACGACCCAAATCTCTGACCTGTTGCTCATCCCCTGCTGGGACAAGGCGTTCCCACAGCTTCAGGTGGGACTGCGCTTGCATACCTCCAGCGACAAGAAGCTCACTACCTTTAAGGGCCATGGGGAGGCCCTCTATGCAGAGTCACTCAGAAAACACCCTTTCTCTGTTTCCTTGACCACAAGACACTCCTTCAAAAACTGCGGTGGCCCTTGATTCCAATCAGCAGAGTTCAAGTTCATACACGCTGTCTGAGAACGCAGCGTGCAACAAGACCGTGAGAAGAGAGATGGTTACGAATGGGTTTCTGCCCCCAAGAACTTTCAGAAGAGCAAGCAGACCGTGCCCTGACCCTCACAACAGCATGAACCCTGACTCTGGCTATTGGCAGAGCCCTGATCCAGACCAGCGTCTGAGCCCCATCCTCTTGGAGACGCAGCCCTGGTCCTGGACAGCCAACTGAGCCCTGAACCCTGTTACAGATTCTGCATGAGGCCCAACTCAGACAGGGCCTACAGGCAGTCTGAATTCTAATCCTTCTATAGACTGTGTCCTGATCCTGGTCACCCCTGGGCCCGGATGCTGATCCCATGGCCTCGCAAACTGAGGCCTGTCATCATGGGATGAGGGAGATGGCAAAAGAGCACGTGACGACGACTCAGAGTGTCTGGTGTGATGCCCAAATCCTTGACGTGTGAGGCAGATGTATTTGTATTTTAGACGCAGTGCTGTGTGAGGTGCAGCCTCTGCCTCTGGGGACACCATAGGCAGCCCTCCCCACGACAAGCGTCACATCACCCCTCATGTACACGCCTCCACCACTGGCCTCTGCCTGGGGGCCGCCCCGCTGTAATCAAGGCTTCCTTTGCTGCCCGGCTCATGAACACTTACTGTGTCCTGGGTCCTGATCTGCTCACAGGGACGTGGAAATGAACGGCCGATGGCCTGTCACAGACACCTCACAGACACAGCGAGGGCTCAGTTAGATCTCTAATCATTTACTTAATCAACAAACCAACAAGAGGGATCACCTTGCAGGGAAATGGTGCCCCGTGGGGTTTATGAGCTGAACACCTGCCAACCGCATAAAACCAGCCCTCGTGATTTCCCAGCACTCAGCCGCCGGCCGCAGACGGCCCAATTTCTTGTCATCCATTTCCCCGATTATGTATCAATAGATGTCACACAATCAAGTCCTGGCTCCCAAGAGAGTGTTTGAAAAGTCAAAAATGTTGGTCTAATGCAAACTGATGTCATGTCGGGAATTAGTTTGACTAATAGGCCTTTAATTAGATCCTTGTGAGGTCTGGGTCCCAAGCAGAGGCTTCCCAAAGTTTTCGTTTAGAAGATAAACTATCCCCCCCACCAGATTACCACCATAAATCTCCTCCCCGTGTGCACTCAGAATGGCAGAGCCAGGCATACGTGTGCTTCTCCCGCCAACACCGACAGCCTGGGACCCGATCACCCACAGGCTGAGTGGCTGGGAGCACCCTGGAAGCTGGGCCCCATCATGGGGGGAGCCAGCAGAGAGGCCCGGGCCGTGCCATCTGCTCCCGATGGGGACCAGGTCCTCTTCCCAACCAGCAATGGGAAGGAACTGTTCCTTTTGTCAACCTGAATCACACCGGAAGGGCCAGTTTCAGGGCAGAGCAGAGAATACATTGCAATCGCCATCCAGGGCGTGCCTTGAAGGGGAAGAAACGGGGAAACCAAGAGAAGGTGCAGAATGAGGTCACCTTGCCACCCAGGCAGGCCGGAGGGCTTTCACACCAAATAACGTCTGTAGCCCACCAGGCACCGAGCCGGTGCTTAATGTAAGAGAATGTTGTGATTTATGCTAATTCACTCCTCTGCCTTGAACTTACCCAGGAAATACCTGAGTACACACAGCCTAGGTCAGCCCCACTCCAAGGGCCTTCCCGGGCCTGGTACCTGCCAGTCCCTGACTGTTTGGTTACCACTTTGCAACCAGTTTGCAGAAATTGTAAGAAAGCTGGGGGAAATGTTTGCAGACAGTTACCATTGCCGTGACAAAATTTATTACAAAAGGGTTACTGGTCAGCAAAAGACTGAGAATAAAAAAGAGCATTTTTTTTTCACAAATAGTTTGATTCGTGGAGGCATGGAAGCTTCTGAGGTTGCTCTTATTATTACCATTTTATATACAAGAAATTGAGACTTGATGTGCCCACTGTGGTGCAGTAGGTTAAGAATCCGACCGCAGCGGCTCAGGTAACTGTGGAGGCGTGGGTTTGATCCCCAGCCCAGTGCAGTGGGTTAAAGGATCCTGCATTGCTACAGCTGTGGCTCGGACTCAGTCCCTGGCCCAGGAACTTCCATTCGCCTCGGGTGCAGACATAAAATTAAAAAAAAAAAAAAGAAAAGGAAGGAAGGGAGGGAGAAAGGAAACAAAGAAAGTTGAGACTTGGGGTAATTAATTTGCCCAAGCCCATGCATCCAAAGTGTCTAATTGGTCCTCAACCCAGATCCTCCTTGCTCTAAAGTTTCGTTACTTATAGCCTCTCTGTTCCAGGAGCCACGAGAGTCACATATCTGACCTCAGTGTGCTGACAATAATAAAAACTCACAAACCCAGGGACATTTAGTCTCAACTCTGCAATCAACTCACACGGCATGTCATCTCCTCTTTGGGGGTCTCAGTTTTTCACATACCAATGAAGGGGGAGGCCCTCAGTTATCTGGAAGGCCCCACTGGCTCTGACACCCTGAATTCCATCATAGACTTCCTCAACAGAAAGGGGCCTTGGCCGTGGCATGGCCAGCCTCTCTCCCACAGCAATGGGACTAGGGCTCCTGCACACATTCCCTGTGGGTGGCACAACCAAATAGTTCTCATTTTCAGGCTGGCCTTTTCCATGGACTCTGCCGTGAGTAACAGGCAAGGTCCCTCTGGATGCTGACCGTCAGGATGCTGACAATCGCCCTAAGGGATTATGTCCCAGAGATAGGCTTTGCCTTCACCCACAAATGCTCACCTGTAAGCCACACCAAAAGCACCTTGCACCTTCAGAGGGAATTCCATCTGTCCAGGGCAGACTTCCTCTCTGGTGCATGGGAATGAAAGGACAACCTAGACACCACTCGTGTTTCTTCCCTGGGGAAAGCACTGAAGCTTCCTTTTGTCCTCAGACACTCAGTGATTCCAACCCTCAAGGGACTGGAGACCTTGAACTCCCATCTCCTTTTATAATAGTCCCAAGGATTTGGGGAGGACCTAGCAGTTCTCCCAAGGCCTGTGCTTGCCAGTCACCCATTCGAGCTGCGCCGACCTGAGATGCAGACTGCACAGGATGCGGTGCCTATGTGCTCTCGGGCCATAAACACCGACTCCCGCCACACTCTGCCAAGTACACGGGCTGCCCCAGTGAAAACCGACTCCAAGGATTCCATCCAAATGGGCTAGAAAGGAAACGGGCCCATCCGTGTGGTATGCCAACCCTCTAACACAAGACTCATTTTAAACTCCTCTAGGCTGTCTCTGCAACAATTGATCAGAAAGTAAAAAAGTCACTTTCTGAGAATGTTGAGTGAAGTGACCAAGTATAGACTAGGGAGTGTGGGAAATCTGGAAATACACAGGGTTTCAGAGTAGCAGAATCAGAGAATCATACACCAAACATGTATTGGATGTGTACATGGTGTCGGAGCCTGGAGATTTGCAAATATAGGCCAGTCTAGAGTCAGAGACTCCTACAAATTTTTTTTTGCTTTTTAGGGCCACTCCCATGGCACATGGAAGTTCCCAGGCTAGGGGTCGAATCGGAAGTGTAGCTGCCGGCCTATGCCACAGCCACAGCAACGCAGGATCCAAGCCATGTCTGCGACCTACACCATAGCTCACAACGCTGGATCCTTAACCCACTGAGCAAGGCCTGGAATAGAACCCGTGTCCTCATGGATGCTAGTCAGATTCGTTAACCACTGAGCCACGACAGGAACTCCAACTCCTAGAAACTTAGTGTCATGGACTCTTAGGGTGTTGGAATCCTTTCAGATATCAAATAATAGGATTTAAGATGTTAGATAAATAGAATCTAAAATTACAGGACTTCAGAAACCTAGAAACTTGAAGTTCCATAGAACTAGGAGGAGTTGTTGGAAGTCTCCAGATGCCTTGCTCAGGTCAACCAGGCCAGACCAGCCCCAGGGCAGGCAAACCTTAGAGGAGGAAAGACGTATCTGGTACTATGTCCGGGGCAGGCGGACAACCAGGACCTATGCCAGGGGGAGGAAACCGGCCTGGAGAATGAGGATGGAGGCAAATGGCAGGTGCTCTGGTGAGGCACGAAGTCACCTCTAAAATGAAGAACAAGGGCAGAGGACTCCTGATAAGATAAGGCTGCATCCAGAGATACCTTCGAGGGGTGGGCCCAGCGCTGGATGCCCCTGAGCAAAGACTTGCTTCAATGGAGCAGGAGTTACCCTTGCATCCTGTCCTGGTTCTGCCCTCTGCAAATACCAGACGAATAGAAGAGGACTTACGATGCTCTGTCCTCTGTTGGCAAGGGCAGTTCTAACAGGGACTAAGGCAGAGAGGCTGGAGGCAGCAGGTATGCTCGCAGAAGGGGAACGGTTTAGGCGTCAAGGGTATTGAGGGACAGTGAGGGAGAAGATGCTGGAACATCGAGACGTCGAGATCCAGTGATGGAAGTCCTGGAGGCTTCGGGGGCTGGACTCGGCGTGTGTCTCCCCCGTCTCTGTGTGGCCTGGCCCATGAACAGCCAGAGGCCAGGAGTCATCACTGATGGCCAGGTCCGCGACAGGGCACTGGCAGGGACCTCTTCTTCTCCCAGTGGCAGGTCTATGGGAATGTCCTTTCTGTGCCCCTGGGTGGCTTGATGAGGCCCTGAAGGAGCCGTGTGGTGGGCTCAAGGTGCAATGTGCAGGCTTAAGTGTCTCTAAAACAACTAGTAAAAACCCTGACCAAATCCAAACCAGATGCCCCGGGGCGTGCAGGGTTGAGCGCTGTCAGCACCTCTGCATTTTCACCTGCTCATGTGGGCTGCACCTGTAGGTGCAGGAACTTAGGAGAGCTTCAGGCTGTCCACCGACCTCAGCCCCTACTGGCCTGCCCAGCGTGGGGGCACTGAGGGGCCTAAGGGGTAAGGCAGCAGGTCTCTCCTGGGCCAGCGCCTCCCCTTGGATTTTTCTCCAAGTTCCCAGGAGAGACCTGCAGGATTTTTTTTTTTTTTAATTTTTTAAATGATTTTTATTTTTTCCATTACAGTTGGTTTACAGTGTTCTATCAATTTCTACTGTACAGAAAAGGACCCAGTCTCTCACACACACACACACAACACACGTATGTATTCCTTTTCTCACATTATTCTCCATCATGTTCCATCATAAGTGACTAGATATAGTTCCCTGTGCTATACAGCAGGATCTCATTGCTTATTCACTCCAAATGCAATAGTTTGCATCTATTACCCTCAGACTCCCAGTCCATCCCACTTCCTCCTCTCCCACTTGGCAACCACAAGTCTGTTCTCTAAGTCCATGAGTTTCTTTTCTGTGGAAAGGTTCATTTGTGTCAAATATTAGAAACTAGATATGTGATATCACGTGGTATTTGTTTTTCTCTTTCTGAACACTTCACTTAGTATGAGAGTCTCTAGTTCCGTCCCTGTTGCTGCAAATGGCATTATTTTGTTTCTTTTTTTAATGACTGAGTAGTACCCCATCGTGTATATATACCACATCTTCTTAATCCACTCCTCTGTCGATGGACATGTAGGTTGTCTCCAGGTCTTGGCTGTTGTCAATAGTGCTGCAGTGAGCATACAGGTGCATGTATCTTTTTCAAGGTAAGTTTTGTCCGGGTAAATGCCCAAGAGTGGGATTGCTGGGTCATATGGTAGTTCTAGATTTAGTTTTCCGAGGACCTCCATACTGTTTTCCGTAGTGGTCGTACCAATTTACATCCCCACCAACAGTGCAGGAGGGAAACGCTTTTCTCCACACCCTCTCCAGCATTTGTTATTCGTTGACGTGTTGTTAATGATGGCCATTCTGACTGGTGTGAGGTGATAGCTCATAGTAGTTTTGATTTGCATTTCTCTATTAATCAGTGGTGCTGAGCATTTTTTCATGTGCCTATTGGCCATCTGTAAGCCCTCAGGTTATAACGCCTCAGTTCTACCCTCTGGCTAGGAGAAGCTGGGCCGGTCGTCTCTCCTCTCTGAGCCTCAGTTACCCTATAAGCAACATGGACACATTGACAGTGAACTCCAAGATTAGGCCGTAGGTCAGTCGTTCAGTTAGACAGATATTTATTGGGTATTTACCACGGGTCAAGCTTTCAACTAGGAGGTGCAAGGAATACAGATGAAAAAAATAGACGTTATCCTTGAATTTATAGAGTTTATGGTCTACAGAGACAGACAGGCAAAACAAACCTCCACACAAGTAGGCGTACAATTTACAGATTGGGTTGATGCTTTGAAAAGGCTATGCAGCGGGGCAGGGGTTGAAGGAGGCTTCTCTGAAGAGATTATTTCCTAAGCTGAGACCTCAGTATTGAATAAGCCGGAGGAAGGGTTTGGGGTAGAGTCCTTCAGGCAAAAGAACAGCATGTGCCAAGGCCCTGAGGCAGGAGAGCGCTCATTTCCCCGTTGTGGGCAGAGACCGTAGAGGGAAGAGGGAGGGCATAAGGTGCAGGAGCAGAGAACAGGTCATGCAGGGCCCCTGGGGCAGGCAAGGGTATGAGATGTGAATTTGGGAACAATGGGAAGCCCCCCAAGCTGTTTTCAGCAGATACTCCACGCCATTCTCTGCTTACATCTTTATACTTTTTTTAAATGATTTTTTTCCGTTATAGTTGGTTTATACCGTTCTGTCAATTTTCTACTATACAGAAAAGTGATCCAGTCACACGTCCATATTCCTTTTCCCACATTATCCTCCATCGTGCTCCATTACAAGTGACTAGGTATAGTTCCCTGTGCTATACAGCAGGATCTCATTGCTTATCCAGTTCAAATGCAATAGTTTGCATCTATTAACCCCAGACTTCCGGTCCAGTCCATCCCACTCCCTCCACCACCCCCTTGGCAACCACGAGTCTGTTCTCCAAGTCCATGAGTTTCTTTTCTGTGGAAAGTTGTGTTTGTGCCATATATTAGATTCCAGATATAAGTGATATCATATGGTATTCGTCTTTCTCTTTCTGACTTACTTCACTTAGTATGAGTCTCTAGTTCCATCCATGTTGCTGCAAATGGCATTGTTTTGTTCTTTTTTATGGCTGAGTAGTATTCCATTGTGTATATTGCTTACAGCTTTAAAAGATGACTTCAGTGGGGAGTTGAGAGGATGGAACTTCCTCACCTCCAAAACTTTGAGGCTCTGAGGCCCAAGAAGTAAAGGGATTGGCCATGACCAGTGAGTGCCAAGGACCAGGATACTGGCGATTCTTTCCTCACCCTGGGCTCCTCTGATAACTGTTATGTGCTTGCACTATCCTTGACCTCATTTGATCCCCCCAGCCCCGGGGCAGGGCAGCAGATAACGCAGGTCCTCAACTCCCTGACCCAGTTGAGAAAACCGAGGCCCAGAAAAGTGAGTGAGTCATGCAGCAGATTAGCGGACTTGACCTCAAGTCCTCTGACCTGAAATCAGACCGTATCATTCCCAAGGTTGAGCACTCTACGCAGATCCCTGTCCTGCAGGAGTTGCACAGCCCTGAAGGTGGGGAGAGATGTGGGGGTGGGGGAGGGAGCCTTCGGAGACTGAAGTCACAGCAGACCAGGACAGGAAGGAGGCCCAAGGTGCTCCACAGAGGGTCCCAGACAGAAGGTCCGGGCGAGACATGGAATGACGTAGGATGGCGTTTGTGAAACACCAGGCCGAGCGTGAAACCCCCATGACCGCCCCATCCCAGGCCTTCCCTGGGGGCCACTCCCCCACAGCACGTTTGCTCCCTCTGCCTGGAACAGCCCTGACGAGACGACAGGCCACGGCTCTGCCCTGAGCCAGTGCAGCTTCCGGCACAACGGCCAACCTCCGTGACTGTCATTCCAGGCCGAAGCCCCCAGCCCCTCCCAGCGCCTCCGAGAGCTCCCTCCCAGCACGACCCCCCCCCCCGAGCCCCCTCCATGTGGTCTGAGCCGCCGTCCACAGGGCGCTAGACGCCTGCCCCTCTAACGAGGACCCTGTTGGCGCAACCCAGGTTCAGCTCCCTGCACATCCCCTGTCCCCATGTCCTTGGAGCTGCGGCAGCCCTGGCCCTGTGCCCATCTCAGCCTCTTTCCTTGACCCTGAGGGCTCAGCTCAGCCATCTCCTGCCCATCTCCGAAGCTCAGAGCGGGCGTCCAGTCCTCCTCCAGTAAGCCTCCGCTGGCTCCAGGAGCAGTGAGCAGCCTCCCTCTGGGCTCCTTTCGCTTTTCCCAGGGGACCATGAGCCTCCTGAGCACAGCGTCCGTGCCTCGCTAGTTACCGTTCCCCAGAGCCCAGCACTCAGTAAGAGGTCAGTAAACGTCTAAATCTCTTCCACTTCTTCTCAGGGAAGAAAGTCTAGCAAAGGACTTTAAAAAAAATTAAATTACAACTTGCATAGCGGTAAAGTCTTCCGGCTCCTAAGAGGATGAAGACTTCTCGCCTGGACTGGCATTCAGGGCTCTCGCCTGGGTCACTGCTGTCCCTCCCACACTCACACTGCAGCCCAGACAATTCCAGACTGTTCTTCCCCTCCCCCACAGGCCTGCACCCTCTGCCCATCCCCCTTCCTTCTGTCCCTCTTGGCCAGTGGGGTTGGCCAAGTTCCGGTTGAAGCCTCATGGCTTTCACCAGGTTCCCCAGCTTGTGACATAAGGACCCCAAACCTCACCTATTAAACAGCCGGCTACAGAATGGGCCCCCGGAAAATGCCAACTGCCCCCTGCCTGCCTCTCTCCCTGTAGAAGTTTTTCTCCCACCAAAGCCTGGAGCTAATGCCTTTCACCCAGGAAGCCTTCTCTGTCCCGGCCCCCTCCGGTCTTTGCTGAACCTGAAATCTAGGTGGCCTCTGACTGGCTCATGAGCCCTGGAAAGCTAAGCCCGGATAAAGGTGAAATCCAACAGTTGGGAGAGGTTATTTTTGGACCTGACACAAATGCTAAATGAAGAGCCCTCAGGCTTCCAAGCAATCTTTGCTTTGTGCTCCAAGGCCCAAAACTAACATTTTCATAATAATTTTCCAGTATCAAAGTGATAGTTTTGATTCAAGACAGCTGAAGCCTGCAAAACTGTGTGGCGGCCTTGCCCGCCCTCGAGCCAAACATGTGCCTCTGTCTCTATTTTAACACCTTTGATAATCATCGAAAAATGCGCGGCCCAAGCACTTTTCTCAGCTTTCTGACCATAACAGCCGCCTCTGGAAGGAGCCATTGGGAGTCTGTTTTCCTTCTGCGTTACTCTGAGCCCTGGGCTTTAGTGCTCCCGGCTCGCCTGGCTTTTCAGCTGCTCTCTCTACATTCCACTAGTCATGTCTGATGCCGGAGTTGGCCTTTCCAGCGCTATTAAAAAGGGGGGAGCCCAAGAAATACAGTAACACAATCTCATGGAAAACTGATATAATCTTTTCAAAACTATAAAGATCGCTCACCCGGAGGAACATCTGCACGGAAAAAGAAAAAGGTTTTAAACAAACTGGAAAGGGGTCGGGTAACTGGAAAAGCCCGAGTTGTCAGGAGACTGCTGGCTCGACCAGGGCTGCTGTCACTCTGCAGGGGTAAGGCCATCCCCGAGGAGCCAGCTCCCTCACCGAGAGCTCCCACCATCTGGATTTCATTGCGGGAGGGAATACTGGCCTTCGTAAAAAGAAACCCGGCCTTGCAATCATTGTTCCTTAAATCATTAATATGGCCCGAGCCCCGGTGACAGAGAATCAAACGACAGTAGGTAGGGTCCAGGGACCCCGGTCCAGAGTCCTGACCGGCCCCACGGCCTCCTCTTCCTTGGAAGCGCTGGCCACCTCCTCCCAGGAAACAGGCTCAGCTCAAATTCTCGACTTTTGTCTCAGCCAGCATCCTGCTGCCCTGGCGAGGAAGCGGCTGTGAAACTTTAGTGGTTTGCAAAGATCCTTTTAGTTCCTCGAGCCTTCTGGGTTCGGGGGCTCAGGAAAGGCTGAAGCTAGTGCTGCAGAGTCGCAGCTGCTGGCCTGACTCTCCAAGTCCCCACTTTCCCCAGGGGCTCACGTATCTTCCATGGTGACCGTCGGCAGCATCTACCCCACCCTGGGAAACTGGACAGAGGTGAGCCCACGCAGGTGGGCCAAGGTGGGTCAGCACAGAGCTGGATTAGGCAGGGCCCAAACTTGGTACTTCGCCTGTTCGACCGCCAGAGAGGATGACCTTGAACTTGTCCCTCAGGTAGAAACCCCCCTTCTGGTCTCTCAAGGCTTTGTTCACACTCCTTTTATTATCTACTGTCTGCTCTTTCTTGGACTGAGTTCTATGAAAACAGGGGCTTGAATGCTATGTTTATTACCATATCCCCAGTGCCTGCTCAAGTGCCATATGGAAAGATAATCAGGACTGTTGAATGAATGAATGAATCTGTGAATGAGAGAAAGAGACCAAGACCCCAGAGGCAGAGCTATCAGGAGTGGCAGGGAGCCTGAAGCCTTCGAGAACCAAACCGCTCACGCTGAGTGAGTTCCAGAAGGTGGGCACCGAGAGGCTGGGTAGAGGGGAGGCTTCTGCAGTGCCCTGCGAGGAAGCATGTGCCCTGAGCAGAGTGACAAGGTGTGACTCCCCCACCCCCACAGTCCAAAGGCAGCCCCGGGTCCATGGGAATCAGTGGTGAGGAGGGGATGGGGTGCAGGCCAGGAATCAGCTGATAGAAGCAGAGTGAGTGCAGCCCCAGAGCTAGGGCCACACCCCACCCCACCCCCACATTCCTGAGCCCGCTGTCCCCTCCTCCTGCCTCCTTCACCGGCTCCAGGGCTGCTAAAAGGCAGACACCAACCAGTACATGTGACTTCTTGAATCGGAGTTGTCTCCCAGGGCAGAAATGTGTGTCTCTGACTCTCCAGAGATTAGCACAGCATTTGGCGCACAGTAGTAGCTCAGCTAATGCCTCTCGATCTGACTCTTATTCGCCAAGCCCTCAGGACAAGACAGCCTGCCGGGTATCTGCTGTCTCTCTGGTTGCCAAGATGTCAGTCTTTGCCACCTCCCCCTAACGTCCCGCCCACCCTGATGTCCTTTGGAGCAGAGAGGACTGTGTACACCGAGGGCCAAATGTCACCCTTCAAACTCCGTGAATCTCAGCCGAGGCACCGCAGCGTGGGAAGCCCTTGGGCCGGCCTCCAGGCCATCCCTTCTGAGGCCTCCAGGGCCAGACAAGACGCGGGGGGTCTGTTCAGTGTAAATGACATCAGGGGCTCCAAGCTGAGAGCCTCAGAGACAGTGTCCAGGCACTTGAGAGGACCCACTTTGGTCTGTGCTCAGAACCCAAGGGCGAATGATCACCCCTGCCCGCCTCCTCTTCCCATCCGTCGGCAAGACTCAACAGGCCCACCTCCTCATCGTCTCTCCCACCTGCCCGCTCACCTGAAGGACCACCGCCGCCCCTGCCCTACTCTCTACCCTGCCTCCAGAGTCGCCTTTCTAAAGCCCCCCCCAAATCTTAGTTCACACCCCTCCTTAAAACTTTCTGCTCTGGAGTTAAGATTGAGGCCAAAAAGATTCTCCATGCTCTTGCCTTGGCTTGACTGTCCCCTGCCCCCATCTCACCTCTTGCTACCTCGCCCTCTCGACGAACCAGCCGTACGCGCTCACCAGAGTGCAAAATTCCTGCCCCTTCCAGCTTTGCACATGCTTTTCCTTCCAACTGGAACTCGTCTCTCCTAGCAAACATCTACCCCTTTGCAATACTTGGTTCAATATCTACCCGCTCTGGGAAGATTTGCCTAAACCCCTGTCTGATGAGAGTCAGACGTACCCTCTTTTCTGTGCCTACGGCTCGATGGCTTCCTCCTATTATAACACTTATTCCCATGCTGCATGTTCATTCATTCATTCACCAGCAGCTAGAAGTGGGTGGGAGAAATCTCTGAGCCCTGGGTGATCTTGAAGAGAAGGCTTCCTTTAAGAGGAGTGGCTGGAGTAGAGCCCAGAAAGACAAGAATGGCTTAGTCAAGCGGAGAATAAACGCTGGGCCAGTTGCTCATAGGGGCAGTCTGGGCATTGATACAAGGTCTCAAATACCAATCCAATGAGTTTCGATTTTATCCTGAGGTCAACAGGGAACTGTTAAAGGATTTCAAGCAGATTATAAGGCAATGCTTATCTTTCGACCGTAATTAAATCTCCTCGTTGGAAGGGTCTCCCTGACTCTGGTGTGGTGTGCGGAGACCGGTTACGAGGCTAGACCAGACTGTGGGAAAACGACGGGCTGCACTCAGCTGGAGCAGGAGGGGTAAGATCCAGGGAGGGAGTGAGAGCTGCTCAGGAGGGAGGATTGACTGCCAGTGGGAGGGGAGGACGGAGGTAAGAATTCCTCTGAATTTTCCTACCTGCTCACCAGAACACACTAAAGAGGATTCTTTTTTCTTTGGACACGTTACGTGTTGAAGCTTCGGGTGAGACGGAAGGGCGGACATGGCCATTAAGCAGATGCATCTCCTGAGTGCTTAGCAAGGGCGAGAGCACACAGTAGGTGTGCAGTTAACATAAAGGCATGCCATATGTCTCCTTATCCCAAGAGAGCAGCTGTGTCCCCCCCACTCCTGAAGGCCCAGTCAGTCCCGGGCCCCCCGCCCGTCTGGATGGGCCTGGAGGCTAT
The DNA here is from genome assembly GCA_004024745.2 of Catagonus wagneri. Lineage (NCBI taxonomy): Eukaryota > Metazoa > Chordata > Mammalia > Artiodactyla > Tayassuidae > Catagonus > Catagonus wagneri. Next base: position 26,388,795 of record PVHT020000066.1, read on the forward strand.
GCTGCAAAGAGGAGCAGCCTCATCAAAGGCCTGCAAGTGGCATGTGCAGAGCAGTTGGGAACAGGTAGCCCCGTCCGGGACACACAGTGGGCCACCTGCCCTCTTAAGGACCCAGCTTCATTCTCTGAAGGAGCACGGGGTGTGTTCCTTTGCGTGCCAAGAGAAAGTGTCCGGTGGCCCTTGCAGACCAGAAACAGGAAAGGCAGAGATGGCATTCCTGGTGCCCTGAGGTCAGACAGTGACCTGCCTGTGGAGACCAGGCTGGGTCTCAAGGCCACTTGGCATTTACTCCTCAAGGAAGTCAGACCAGAACGGAGCATGCAGGCGGCCAGGGACAATGCGCTCCTGCGAGCCCCGAAGGTCACGGATTCCACAGAGGAGATGAGGGCTGGGACAGTTCCCGAGTCCAAGGCCGGCACACCGTAGGTTCTCAATAAATGTCTCAGATCAGACAGGTCTTTCTCTGTCCCGTGAGCCCTAAACTCCCAGCAACTGGGATGAAGAGAAGCAGGGACACCCCGTCTGTGGTGGATCTCTTTCTGCTCACCCGAGCCTCACCTCCCCGCCAGCTCCAGGCAGGTGGAGCTCACCACACTGCCCCGGGCTCTCCATGCCCCTCCTCCCTCCTGGTTTTTGTTCCCGCAGATCCTTCTTCCTGGAACATGCTCATCCTCCTCTACAGTTTTATCCAACTTAGATATCACCTCCTCCGGGAAGCCCTCCAGGATGCCCCCAGGCTGGAATCACCTCTGTCCTCTCACAGCCCCTACCTCCAGCTCCCCTAGATCACTGCAGTGATCACCCAACCATGGGTCCCTTATTTGCCACGTCCTGGCACCCTACCTGCTGCCTCCTGCTTCACAGCTCTTCAGTGTGCCATGTTCCCTCCCTTCCTTGACCGTCACAGGTGCTGTTCTCTCAGCCCAGAAGACCCATCATTCTCACCTTACTCAGGCTGCACAAGTTCACTCGGGACAAAGGTCACTTTCTCAGAGGCCATCCTTGACTGCCACCCCTTTACTGAACTGGGGTCCCCTTAACTCCCTGACCTTCCCCTAGGCGTTTGCAATTATGGCTCCCTATCATTCATGTTTCAGTGTGAAGCAATGAGGCACAGCAGTTAAGAGCATGGACCCCAGAGCCAGATTGCCCAGTTCACATCCCAGCTCCGTCCCTTCTCAGCTCTGTGTACTTGGGACGGCCCACTGACCCCTCTGCACCTCTGGTGCCGGGACTGAACTTCCCCACCCCCTCTGAAGTTCAGCCGGACTGTGCAGTTTGCTTTGGCCAGTGAAATGTGAGCTGAGTTAGTTACACGTACCACTTCCTGGAGGAAGTATAAACAATACTGTGCAGTTTGTCATGTCCCCTAGTGCTGGCTCTCCCTTAGCTTGGGACCCTGAGTGAGGGGGAGGTGGTGTATACCTCCTGCTGACCCACAATGAGCATATGATATGGATAAGAAACAAGCCTTGGTCATTTTAAGCCACTAGGATTTGGGGGTTATTTGTTTCTGCAGCGTACCTATCCTATCCTGACTGATAGAAGCATTTAGAATAGGGACTAGCAGAGAGGAAGCACGCTATAAGCTTACCTATTAATATTGTGTGTATGTGCCCGCCTGCTAGACTCTGAGGGTGCAATCCAGCTTTCTCCTGAGCGCCATGATAGCCCCAGCTGCTGGCATAGTGCCCAGCACCTAACAGTTGTTCAATAAAATATTTATTGACTTACCGGTTGATGGTGAGGCAGAGACACTGCTGAGCACACACACCCAACCCACCCGCCTGGCCAGGTGCCCCCCTGTGGGTGACAGGGATCTAGCCAGGCCCATAACCACTGCTCTGCCCTGCCATAAATCCCAACGGCCCAGTTTCTTTTGAACAGACCCCAGAGTTCTTCCATCCTAGCAACGCCTGTGAACTGTGATGGAATAATCTGGTCTTGCCAAGGCTGCGGTCTGGCCCATCTGCTGTGGCTCCCTGTGGACATTCCTCCTGGCCTGGCACCGTGGGCGGCCTTTCCCCTGGTGGTTATTTGCCAAGCTATTCCAGGTGGTTTCATTTCACTCTGCAACCCCAAACCACTCTTAGTGTCTGAGAAAAGCCTAGATTCTGACAAAAGGTATATGGAGGCATCCAGTCCAATCTCCATGCAGTAAGTTTAACCCCAGGAGGCACCAGTCCCTACTTGCTTGTCTCCACTAGTGGGGAACTCACTCCCCGAACCGTTTAACTCCACCACGCAATAGCTCTGACTGCTGGTTCTTCCTAAGATACAGCTGGCACGTGCGGGCCTGTCACCTCATTCTAGCACCGGGGGACAAGCACCACACAGACTGCAGCCACTTTTTCTGGCCTGTGACAACTCAGCACTCCTTAATCACCCTTATACTCTCACCTTCTTCTCTAAAATATCCTTAACCTTCTCTTTCCTCTAGGATTTTTTTTTTCTTTATCTCTGAGATTTTACAAGGAAACTCCCTGAATTTCTCATCTATGAGACTTTTGTTTATCATTGGTCCAGGCCAAATTTTGATTTCAAAATAATGGACTGGCCCTCAATGTGGCCACAGCCCAGTGGGCAGGGGACTGAAAAAACAAAGCCTGGAGTTCCCTTCGTGTCTCAGTGGTTAACGAATCCGACTAAGAACCATGAGGTTGCAGGTTCGATCCCTGGCCTTGCTCAGTGGGTTAAGGATCCGGCATTGCCATGAGCTGTGGTGTAGGTTGCAGACGCGGCTCGGATCCCGCGTTGCTGTGGCTGTGGCGAAGGCCGGCAGCTACAGCTCCTGTTAGACCCCTAGCCTGGGAACCTCCATATGCCATGGGTGCGGCTCTAGATAAAAGGCAAAAAGACAAAAAAAGAAAAAAAAGAAAAAACAAAGCCTAATACAAATATGCCCCATAGCTATTCCTATGCCAAAATATCCCCCATCAACTCAAATCCACCCACAAGAGACCCTTGGTGCAAGATGGTATCCTCTGTTCCTTTAGGAAAGATCTAGAAGTCCTCAAAAAATGTCTCCAGAAGGATTACTGTTCATGAAACCCTTGGATGGCATTCAAGCTATAGCCCTGACATTAACTTTGTGTGATCTCAGGTTAATCCCTTTGCTTCTTAGAACCTTAACATCCCCATCTCCTCACGATAAGGAAGTGGTACCTAGTAATCTCTAAAGGCCCTCCTGGCCGTATCAACCACTCACTCTTTAGTATAAATTAGTAGCTCTAGCAGGAAGTCTCCAAATGGACCAGTCATGGGTCTTAGATGGAAGTTACAGAAACCACCTCTAAGTTAATGAGAGAAAGAAAAGAAAAAGAGTGATCCCCAGAATTCAGGGGAAGACTGAAGAACCAAGCTCATAAAGTGAGCAGGAGCCAGTGGAAAATAAAAAGGCAGACCCACAGCCAAGGTTGTTCCCCAGGAAGGACCTGGTAAGGACAAATTTGCTCCTGTGGGAATAAATTTGACGCGGTTGGCCATTCCCTCTTTGCTGCTATTTTCTTTTCTCTTGGTTTCTGGGACACTGCTCGTGCCACTCTTCCTCATAGGCCACTTCCTCTTCTGATTTCTAAGCTTAGCCTGTTCCCCAAGGTTCTGCCCTGGGCTCGACCACCCACCTGGTGGCTGAGCACAGGTTCACAGCCAGAGCTGACACCTCCAAAGCCACTGCCCTCTCTACAGGGCTCTGCTGCCTTTGGGGCTTGCTCTCAGGTGAGCTGTTTCAGCTTTCTGAACTCAGGCTTTTTTTTTTATATAATTTATTTTTTTATTTTTTTGCATTATAGCTGGTTTACAGATTTCTGTCAGATTTTCCAACTGCACCGCGTGGTGACCCGGTTACACGTACGTATATGGATCCGTCACATGTGATTAGATATAGTTCCCCGTGCAATACAGTTGGATCTCCTTGCTTTTCCATCATTAAAGCACTAGTTATCCCCATTCCCTCCC
>PVHT020000066.1:26393751-26571540 GCA_004024745.2 Catagonus wagneri
CCCCCACTCCCTTGGCAACCACAAGTCTGTTCCCCAAGTTCGTGATTTTCTTTTCTGTTGAGAAGTTCACTTGTGCAGTGTTTTAGACTCCAGTTATAAGAGATTTCATATGACATCTGTCTTTCTCCTTCTGACTTGCTTCACTCAGTATGAGGGTTTCTAATTCCATCCATGTTGCTGCGAATGACATTATTTTATCCTTTTTATGGCTGAATAGTATTCCATCGTGTATATATACCACATCTTCCTAATCCAATCATCTGTCGATGGACATTTGGGTTGTCTTCATCATTAAACTGGTGATGAAGCCGATCCCTCCCTGTGGGCTGGTGGGACAGAATTACTCAGGACACCAGCTTCGCCACCAGCTTTATGCTCCCTCATGCGGGGGTGGGGTGAGAGTTGGGCATCCCCCCCCCCGGCCCCCGCTTCCTGTCTCTCCTCCTGGCTAGTGACACTGGCTTTACAGCTAGAACACAGAGCAGAATTCCACGCCCCACCGCAGCCTTCAGTCCCTGTGTTTGAAGGTGGCCACCAGTAACACAGGAGGGGTGGGGGGCGGGGGTGTCACCCTGTTCTCTTCCTCTTTGCATTTTAGCTAAGAGCCCCTTCACTACGGGAGCTGGGGGTGGGGTGAGACCCCCCAAGTCCCGACTGCACAGTCCCTCTCCTCTGAGGTCCCCGAGGCTCTCCTGACCTTCACGGAGGCCACTTGTGTCAACCTGAAACGAAGCAGAGGGGGAGCGGGCGGAGGAGCAGGGCCTTGGGGGTGGGTTTCAAAGCGCCTCTGGCTTTATTACAGCCTGCCCTCTCCCCTGCGCCTTCTCATCCTGGAGAGCCCACCCTTCGCCGGCCAGAGGGACATTATCCCAGGTTCTAATGGGAGACTGAAGGAAAGCGTCCCTTCTATTCACCCCAGCAGCTGAACAGGCCTCTTGAACCTCCATTGTTCAACCTCCATCCCGCCTCGGCCTCAATTGCGATCAGGTGGTCCACCGCGATACCCCCCGGCCCCCCGGCCGGGACAGGAACGGGCTCAGGCAATGGGCTGGCCCACAGGGTTCTCCGTCCATCCTCTCAAGGGGCTTTTGTTGAATAAAACAGCACCCGTCACTCGGCCACTTTAAACCAAGGCCAGACACTTGAATGTGAAAACGGGGCCCAGGCTCCGGGATGCAGGGACAATGGCCACCCTCAATTAGCTCACTGAGGTGCCCCAAATGGACTTGAGGAGGGGGCAAGACCACAGCTCATTCATGCATATTTATCAAAAGCTGCTGCGTTTGGGCCGGTGCCGTTTCCATGGCAGCGCAGGCGCAAGACACAGGGAGCTCCCTGGGTCCTGCAGGGTGGTTGAGGGCTGCTCTGGGCCCCACACCAAAGGACTGGAAGCTTCCCCCAACCCCATGTCCCCTACCTTTACCTGACTCTGAGACTCAGGAGTCACCATAACCTGGAAACCCTAGAAAATCAGAGGAAAGGGGACTTGGCACTCCCATTTGACAGGTAAATAAGTAGAGGCTCAGAACAGAAGAAAAGGAGCTTTTTCCTTTTTGCAGTTTACATCCAGGATAGGAGGAGACTGGTAAAAATAAAAGCATTTATTGCATGTTTACTAAGTGCCAGGGCCTATGCCAAGTGCCCTCAGCGCTATGACATAAATGCTGTCTTGTCTTCACTCAAGAAGATGGAAGCTCAGGAGAGGGCAAAAACTTTCCATGATCACGCAGATGGTTTAAGTAGCAGGGCTGCACTACTCAGCAGGAAGTCATTCTCCACAGCCAGGTGCCTGGCTGTTAATTAGGAAGCTGGGTGCCATGCTCTGTGCTTGGTGCCAAGTTCAGGCCACCTCCTTGATGTAAACAGTACCATGAGAGAGCGACGTCTGACAGATATGGAGACTGATATCCAGGGAAACAGTGCACCCTGCCCCAAGCCACTCAGAACACTAACAACCAGCAGGGCCAGGATGGACCCCACGCATGGCAGGGGGCTAGTCTCCAGGTTGCTCCAGAACACTTTCTTCCTTCTTTCCTGGAGGCCCTGGAAAAGTAAAGCAACCTCAGCTTCCACATTCTGCCGAGCTGTGGTTCCCCCAGGAGAGCCTGTGGTGGGGGGTGTGGTGTGGCCGGAACTTCCTTCATGATATCTGCCTCAGAAGCCCATCTGAGGTCCCAGCAGCAAGTGGCTACTTCTCATGATTCCCAGGCGGAACTCCAAGGATCTCCTCTCTCTGGGGGCCAGGCTCTTCCAAAGATCCCCCACCATCAGCCAGAGAAGGTGGGCAGAGCTCCTCCCCCTCCCAGCATGGCAAAGCCCCAAGTCCCTCTCCATCTGTGTCATCTTAGCACTTTCCGTTCCCTTGAGCTGGCCAAGCTTACTGTGCTCCCATCCCCATTGTCCCCCATGCAAGCCCTCTGGCCTCCTGATCTTTGCTTATGCTCTTTCTCCTGCTTTGATTGCAAGATGAGCTGTGAGTTGAGCTGAGTTGACTGGAGTTTGACTCATTGGTCTGAGTTGTGTTCTGGCACATTTGTTTGGGTTGGGTTGGGTTGGGTTAGGCTGAGTTGGTTTTGTGGTATGTTGAGATAAGTTGAGTTCCATGGCATTGAGTTCCATTGCTGAGCAGAGTAAAAGTCAATGGGGCTGAGTGGAATAAAAAGGAATTAAAGAAACAATGTAGGCAAGCCTCAAGCTGGTGAACTCCAAGGAACCCTCCAACTCTGAAAAATGAAGATGTCAAAGATCAAGTCTCCAAAAGCAGAAACCATGCCTCTTCTAACCATGCCTGTCCCTCATTTGCTTGCGACTGGATGCAACACCTCCTTGGGCTGGAAAGTGGGCATGGGCCTCTGGGACAGTTTGACAGTTTCCTTATTATTATCAGCAGCAGATCCCTTCAAGGTTGGAGGAGCGAATGATGGATCCTGATAGGTATCTGACAGAAGCCCATGTAAATCCTTAAACTCCTTGCCTCTCGGGAGTGGAGATTCACAGGAGTCCAAGAGTCTTCCAGCAACAGAACAGTAGAGACACGAGTCATCAAGTCTGATCTTCTCCCCTCTTGTGCCCAAAGCCAGGACCTCTCCTCAGCTCCCCTGAAGGGGCCACCAGCCTCTGCTCAAGTGCCAGAGGCAGGACACCCCCCTCCCCGGGGCGGGGGGGTCAGGGTGTCATCTCGTGGGAAAGAAGTCTGAATCCAGTTGCACACTGGCTCCTTGGCTCCCCAGCGCTGTAACCGGGGGCAAACAGCTTTCCTCTTCTGTGATGTTTGTGAGGAGAGGGCTTTTGGGGATGAATGAGAAAAAGCATGGAGAACACTTAACACAACACCTGGCACTCAGGGAGACCTCCATCCAAGGTTGTTGCTATTGCCATCATTAATCCTGTTGCCCCTGACTGTTACTATTATGGCTGGCAATTGTTACTATTAGTACTGTTAGTACTGACAATATTGGCCATTGTTTAACAACCTAATTGTCAGAAAATGTTTCTTCACTTCTGAGCCCAGGGCAGGCCCTGGGTAAATGGATGAAAAGGTAAATGTACCCGCAGGCCACCTCTCCCCTTCCTTCTGTGCAGTTGCCAGCAGTCCGACTCCCTCTGCTCAGGAACTGGTCCTAGTACTGGCTTGGACACCGCTTTGCTGGGGGAACTTGGATACATCCATTCTCTTCTCTAGGCCTCAGTTTGCAAAGCTGAGGATCTGGCTAAAGTGTCTTGGAAATGGATGCAGCTCAGACACCCCCAGCCTTGTATCTGAGCCCCCCATTCCTCCCTTCTCCCTCTGGTCAGCTGGGTAGAACACTTTGCCTTGGCCCCTGCCTTTTCCTGTCATTTCTAGAGAGGGATTCTCTCTAGAAAGGCTTAGCATCACTATTCTGAACCTGCACAGGTTTGGCTCCCAAGGAAAAGGTGTCAGACCCAGCCACCACCACCCACACACATCCGCGGAGGCCGGCACTAAAGGCCAGATTCAGCGTCACTGTTTACTTTGTGGTAACCAGCTGTCCCCGAGCAGATCAAAGGCAAAATTCAGGCCTCAAACCCCAGGCTCCTGACTTCCAGCCCAGCTCTCCTCTCTCTGCCAGCAGTCCGCCCATGCACTACGTAATAATAGAGCACCAACTGTACACCAAGCGCTCTTAGGCACCGAGACTATCAAGGTGAGGAGAACTTGGCCCATGCTATTGTGGAATTTGAAGGAAGTTCCTGGAAAGAGATTCGTTCATGCATTCATTCAACAAACACACAAACGCCAACTCTGGAAGGTCAACATAAGCTCGGACCCAAAGCCCGGCTCCCACTCACTCCTCCCACAGCCTGGCCCCAGTGGTGGCGATGAGGCTTAGTAGCTGCAGGCCACCCACTGCCTCCCAGAGGGACGGGCAGGCATGAGCTCACGTCTGCCAAGCCTCTAGGATCTCAGAGCAGGCTCAGAGCACAAGGCCTCCTTGTAATCAGAGGGATGCGGTGGGGCTGCCGAGCCCGCGAAGCCCTGGGCACTGCGGGGCTGTCAGCAGACACTCCTGCGGCCCGGGGTGCCGCGCTTTGATATGGCATTAGTGTTCTAATATCTTAATCCGGCCACCACCCGCCAGCTGCTTGGCCACACAGTGGGGCCCTGGGGACCGGGTTTCCAAATTACGTTACTGAATGTTTACCTAGTGAGCTGTCCAAAGAGTGTTTAACACCAGCTGAGGGGAGCGCGTGTGCACAGGACAGCCCCACACCCGCAGCCCGCGTGCATGCCACACACGCTGAGCCAGAGGCTGGACTCACAGACACAGGCGTCCACAGGGACAGATGAGCCACAGGCTCCTAAGCAACACACGTGCGTGTGTACATGTGCTCACATGCATCCACATGCAGACCCATACCAAATACGCATGCACGCACGTGCGCACACACACACACGTGCCATGTGCCCTCACATACCCTCACTGCTGCCACACCGGAAGCCCTGCTTGTTTTCACCTGTCACCATCACCCCCAAGGAGACCCCCATAGGTTGATCCCAGGAAGGAGTAGTGGCAGAATGTTGTCCCCGAGCTTACCCTGGAAAGTCACTGCTGCCAGGCCTCCCAGGCTCCTCGGCCCCAATTCCCAAGTTCAGACACACCCCAGCCCTTGCTGGGTGGCACTGGCCAGGGGTCCTGCCCTCAGGAAAAGCAGGTGAACTTCACACCCGGCCCTTCCCTCCTGCTGGGATCCTCCTCCACACACTCCTTCCCCCCTTGTCACTACTTGTCCCTGCTAAGCCTTTCTCAGGGCTGTTCCTTCTACCTGAATGCCCTCCTCATCCTACCCTCTCCAGGCCAGGCCTCTTCCTGCAAGCGAGCTCCCTGCCCCGCTTCCGGAAGCTCTCCTGGCTCCAGCTGTCAGATGGGAGGCTGCTCCCCTCCCCGCCCCGGCCCCCATGCCACCCGGATGCAAAGTCAGAGCAGCCACTGCCTTGCCAGGTGGATGGTGATAAGGCCCATCTCACAGGACTCTGGTGAGGGGTAAACGTTAATTCAAAAGCTGGCCTATAGTAGTCACTCAACAAAAGCCATCATGTCTCCTGTTACTAGGTGACCATGATGATGATGATAATGATTGCTTCCCGGTGCCTGTGTCCCATCTCTGCCCCGCCCGTGAGCTCGGAGGAGCAGACCTGACACCACCTTCTAGGCCTTGGCAGGAAGTCAATACTAGTTGAGTGAGTGACTAAGAAGTCCGCCATCTGCCCTGCATTTTCATGACCAGAGAAGGGAATTTTCTAGAAAGACCCAACGGAGAGGCAAGTCTGAAAAACTACTGAACTCGATGAGGTCCCTCGAGCCACCTCCTCCTGCTTCTGCCACAAGACTGTGACCTCAGGTAGGTCTGTCCCTCTTTCTAGAACTCGGTTTCCTCTTTCGTCAAATCAAAAAGTTGGAGGATGAGGCTTCCAAATTGCCTCCAGCAATTGGAGGCTCTGGAATTCTAAGTCCCAGGCCCGCCCTCACCGCTAGGATTACAATCCAGGTAGGAAACAGGACGTGTTAGCAGATGTGGTCAGCGCTGGTCGGGACCGCAGGGTAGGGACAGGAGACGGGAGTGGGAAGCCAGGGAGCCACAGCGGCCAGGGCACAGAGGCCGGACCCTGAAAGGATTTTCAGGCAACAGTGAGTAGACTGGTTTAGACCTAATAGAGGCTGGCCAGGGGGATAGATAAGGCCAGAGAGGTGGACAAAGGGTGCTGCAGCAAAGGCCTTGCAGGCCAGACTGAGTAGTTGAGGTTTTATCTTATAGGTCAATGTATTTCCAACTCGCCTGCTCTCCAAAATCATCCGTGGGAAATGTTAAAAATGCAGATTCCCTGGGAGTTTCCATTGTGGCTCAGTGGTAATGAATCCATCTAGCATCTGTGAGAACTTGGGTTCCATCCCAGGCCTCACTCAGTGGGTTAAGGATCCAATGTTGCCACGAGCAGGTCTCTGTGTAGGTCACAGACGTGACTCGGACCCTGTGTTGCTGTAGCTGTGACGTAGGCCGGCAACTGCAGCTCTGATTAGAACCCTAATCCAGGAACTTCCATATGCCGCAGGTGCAGTCTTAAAAAGATAAAAAAAAAAAAAAAAAGATTCCCACTAAAAAATCATACAAGTGAACTTATTTACAAAACATAAATAGATTCACAAACAGAAAAAAAACTTACGGTACCAAAGGGAAAGGGGGGAGGGATAAACTAAGAGTTTGGGATTAGCAGGTGCAGACTCCTGTATGTAAAATAGATCGAGGTCCTACTGTATAGCGCAGGGGACTACATTCAGTATCTTGTAAGACTGTAATGAAAAGAATCTGAAAAAGAATATATCTCTGTGTGCATATGTGTGTGTATAACTGAATCAGTTTGCTACGCACCAGAAACTAACACAACACTGTAAATCAACCATACTTCAATTTTTTTTAAAAAAAGCACATATGTGAACAACAAAAAATACAGATTCCCTGATCCCCGCCTCAGCCCTGTTGAGACAGAGGCTCTAGACAAGGAACCTGGCAGTCTGCGTTTATATTACGCGCCTGGCTGATTTTTCTGAATCAGGCAAGTTTGGGAAGCACATTGGAGTAAGAGGCTGAAGTGGCCGGACGGTACTGCACAGGGGGCGGAGGGCGCATACATCCAAATGCTCCTCACTGGGGGCCACGGGCTCCAGCCTCAAGTGGTCTGGGTTTGAGTTCTGGTTCCTGCACTTTCCAGCACAGGCCTTTTACTTTTATTTCCTACCTGTAAAATGGGAACAATCCTAACACCCACCTTAAAGGTTAATCAAGTAGCTTAAGTGAGCTCTTGAGCAGGATTGATGAGGCTGCTGCAGGAAACACGGGCAAATGTGCCACCCGAGGATCTGAGAGAGGAAAGGCAGCCACACAGAGGGACTGTCTGCGTGGGGGGTGGGCCTGGTGGGCTGGGAGAGCACAGGCATCCACAGTCTGCCTTGGCGTCCATAGACTCCCTTCGGTTATTTAGATTTCATTCACTGGCTCATCCAACAATATTCATTGCATCTCTACCCCGTGCCAGTCAAGGTTAGGTGCCAGGGATACAAACAGGAATCAGAAAGACACCATCCTTCTTCCTGCAGTTTATGTCCCAGAGGAAAGATTAAACACAGACACATAACAGATAATTCGAAGTCATAACAGGGAATATGAAGGAAACCAAGAAGAGGGTGACCAGAGAAGACTACTCCAAGGAGGTGATATTTATGAGAAGGCGTTAACCTCGGGAAGGATGAGAGACAGCTGTTCTAGGCAGAGGCAACAGCATGTGCAAAGGCCCTGGGGAGGATAATCCCGTGGTGTGCTGCGGGAGCTGAACCAGCCTGTCTGGGGCATGGGGACCGAGGAGCGAGTGGCACAAATGAAGCTGGAGAGGTTAACAGGAGCCAGGGCATGCAGGAGCTTCAAATCTGGATTTTATTTAAGTACAGTGAAAGTCTTTAAGATGTATAGTGATGTGATTTGATGTAGGAGTTCCCATTGTGGCTCAGTGGTTAACGAATCCGACTAAGAACCATGAGGTTGTGGGTTCGATCCCTGGCCTTGCTCAGTGGGTTAAGGATCCGGCGTTGCCATGAGCTGTGGTGTAGGTTGCAGACACGGCTCAGATCCTGTGTTGCTGTGGCTGTGGCGTAGGCTGGAGACTACAGCTCCTGTTAGACCCCTAGCCTGGGAACCTTCATATGCTGCGGGCGCAGCCCTAGAAAAGGCAAAAAGACAAAAAAAAAAAAGATCGGAACAGTGATGCGATTTGATGTATATTTTAAGGAAATCCCTCCAGCGGCCGTGTCGAGAATGGATGGGAGTGGGGAGAGGGAACACAGGGAGACCCGCTGGAAGGTATTAATCCACAAGGGTGGCAGAGGGCAGGCAGAGAGAGGGGAACAGAGTCAAGCGGTCTCTGGTGCAGCACTGGCTCCACCTGCAGATGCGTGGGCTGTGGGGGAGGAGAGCAAAGCGCCGGGGGACAAGGGTTCTGGCCAGGTTCCTGGCCATCAAGACAAGTGAAAGATGGTGATTCTTAGACAGCTGGGGAGCCTAGGAGGCTGGGGGCGCCCTGCCCTTGTCAACTACAGGTGACACATGGGGTCCCGCAGCACCGAGAGATACAAGCCTTGAGCCAGAACTGTGCTGCTGCCTTTCGCTCCACAGGTCCAGGGCTTTCCAGCCTCCCTGCTGCGAGCTGAACTCAGGAAAGAATGAGGCAGTCAGCACCCACCACTTTCCTCCAGGAAGTTCCCACAGCACCTGTCCCCCAAGGAGCCTGCGCAGGGTTAGTGTTTGAGAACATGGTATCTGGGGCCAGACTGCCTGGGTTCAAATCCTGGCTCTGCCACTGCCTGGCTGTGTGACCCCAGGCAAGTTATTTACCCTCTCTGTGCCTCCGTTTCCCCATAAAACATGGGAGGATAACAGCATCTACTTCACAGTGTTGATGGGAGAACTGAATGCAATGCTTTGTTTGGCGCTTAGAAGAACAGCTGGCACAGAGCAGGTGAAGAGAAGTGTTGTCCTGGGCTGTGAGTGATGCTAGCACTGTCTGTGGCTGTGGGTCACCTTCATTTGTTAGGGAACCAACAGGCCCTGTGGCCAGAAGGCTGGCCTTTGAAGTCAGGGTTCCAGCCCTGCCTTTTCCACTTAGCAGCTGCATAGCTCGAGATAAGTTGCCCTCAGAAGACAGAACAGGTCTCTGCCAGTCTGTTTCCTAGGCAGCAGGCAGGGACCCAGTGAGATGATGGATGGGTGGAGACTGGACATGAGAAGTGATACAGTGGTGGGAATTCTGCGTATTCCCATGTGGCTAGGTCAGTAACCGGCCTGGACAGTGAATCTGTAGGACAGGACCTCGGGGCGAGGTGCCCACTCAGAGCTGTGTGGTGGGCTCAGGCCCAGCTCCCTCCCCGCAGAGTTTCCTCCAGGACCCAGGACCAAGCTTGATTGTCCCTTGGGAACATTGACAGTGATGCTCAGAACGCTTCCCTTTCTTCAGGAGAGCTTAGCAGGATGCTGCACACCCCGTAATCTCCTTCCGCTCTCCTCGCCCTTGGGGCAGGTCCGGGAGCAGCCTCCGCTTTGGGGAGTGAGGACACTGAGGGTGGGAGGTGACTGCGGTCCTGCAGAGTTGCGGCAGAGGCTGGACCAGTCTTCCGACACCCAGCCTGGGCACTCCATGCCCCTCATTGCCTTTCATCTCCACCTGCCCCACCCTGTGGGGCTCGCTTGTTTCCAAACTCTGGTTTCACGTGGAATCTCCATCACTGGCTCTCTCCTTGACTTCTTCCACATCTTGTCCTCTTCCTTACTAAGGAACTGCTCAGAGGTGTTTCTGAGGTCGCAGACCCAGCTGCCCAGGGTGAGGGTCCCCAGCCGCCGCCTCCGTGGATGCCCAACCTGCCCAGCCTTTTCCAGATGTGCCTTGGTGCTGCCCACTCCCCACAGTTTTCCACCATTGAGCCCTTGCTGCCTTCGCTTCTCAGGACTTTACAGGGCTCCAGACGATGCTAGTGCAGCTCTTAAAAGAGAAAGTCAAAAGAAATGGAAAAAGAAAAACAATTTCCCTACCCACCCACCCCCAACCACACGTTTTTATAATCTGCTCCAAATTTCTCTGCTATAAATGACTTAATTTTGACTCTTTTACAAGCAACTTGCCCTTAAAATGGGTGGGAGGAGATGGGATGTGAAGGGGTCTCTCCAGAGACCAGCTGAATCCCAAGAAGCGACACAGCCCACACAGCCCCCAGGCGCAGCCCCCTCCTCGCTCCCCGGCCAGCGCAGCCAGAAGGCTCCGGCTCCGAGAGGAAGGGCACAGGGTGGGCATAGAAGACCCAGGCCTAGTTCTGAAGCTGCCCTTCTCTGGATATCGGTTTCTCCATCTACGGAACAGGGACTTGGACTAGATGACCTTTAAGGACTAGTTCTACCCGGGACAACACGGCGTCTGGGGATTAGGACAAGCCCCTGGAGGCCAATCGGGGATGGCCATGAACCAAAGTCCGTGCCGCACTGTGGATTTGGGACACAAAATCTATCAGATTGACTTGTGATGATCTTTTGTACATCTATAATTGAAATAAAATTCATTAAGTTACAAAAAACACAGAAGTCCATGCCGAGCATTGGACTGGCTGTGAAATACCCAGAGAAAGAGTGCTCACAGCTCCTGGTGACACTGCCTCCTCCTCCATGGATGCCCATCCTGCCCAGCCTCCAGGAGGGAGGGTGGCCCGTCAGATGTCACTTCCCAACACACCCGAAAACCTTCCATGGCTCCCCATTGCCCTCAGGAAGAAGCAGTGCAGATTCTCCAGTCTGGTCCCAAAGCGGTTCTCCAGCATCCTTCATCCGCACCTCGCCTTGTGCTCCATGAGCCTGAAGCACCAAAGCACTTCCATTCATTTCATTGCGTGCACGCACTCCTCTGCGTCCTTGACCGCACTGCCCCGTGGCCTGGGGTTCTCCCCCCTGGGCCCCTCCTGGGAGTCCCATCCCCCTTCTCGGGATCCACTCAGGCACTACCAACTGCGGGAGGCACTCAGGGTCCCCAGGCTGAGCCTCACGGCCCAGAACTGATCTCCCAGTGTGTGGCCTGAAGGAGAGGAAGCGCCCGGTGCCTGGCTGAAGGGGTGTGGGCGCAGGAGGAAGAGGGAGAGCATTCTAGACAAGGTCGCCACACAGAGACAGGATGTTGGCAGAGAGCGACAAGGGGTTGGGAAGGGGGATTAAGATGAGGCTGGAGAAGGGGCTCCCCTCCCACCCCAAGTCCTCCTTTTTAAGATGCACACAGCGAGAGATGCGCTCCCGTATCCTTCTGCCTCCAATGCAGGATAAGAGCCACGGTGGGCATCAAAATCTCAGAGCTCTCGGGTGTCCTACAAAAAGTGCTCTCCCTCTAAGCCAAGCAGACCCGGACAGGGGACAGGGCAGGAGAGAGACAACCACAGTCCCAGGATGGAGAGGTGGCCCAGGAAGTTAGGCCACTTGCCGGGATCATACTGCGCTTGGGGGCAAAGGGTTCGTTTAAAAGAAGAATGCTTTAAAATAATACTGGCATCTAAAAATAGCTCGGGGCCTGGCTGGCTGACTCGAAGGGGTCAGGTTTTATGGCCGCCCCCATTTGCTTTTCCGGGACGGTACAGCTCTGGTTATAGTTTTTCCATAGGCTCAGCTCAGATTTCCTTGTCCCAGTGGCAAGTCCACGGGTCAGTGCCTAATTTTCCAACGTTTATCTTTCCCATTTACAGCTTCCCCACGGGAGCGGCCAACCCCTCCTGTCCCCTGCATTTCGGATCCGGGCCTAGGGATTCGGGGTAACCACGCATGCAGCCTCCCACCCGTCTCAGGAAGGCCTCAAGCCATTTGTGAAGACCCCCAGTCAAGTCGGGGCCCTAGGGGAGCTCCTCCCCTTGTCTGCATCCACAGAGACACCCGCAGCCTCCCCCGGGGCCCCGCTCTCCCACCGCCCCCTGCCCCTCGGGGCCTGCTGCCTCACCCCAGGCTCAGTACCCCCTCTGTAGCCCAGCTCCACATCCAGCACCGGACCCCGCGCCAAGGAAACGCACGTGGCTATGGCAGCACCCAGTCAGGACCAGGAGGCAGAGGAGTGGCGTCCCTCTCCGAGCACAGAAGGCGCAGCGGGCACGTGGCGGAGGCGATGGGTTCTACTGCGGTCGTGTGAATCCGGAGATCCCACGGCGATGCCCCCGCAGCTTGGAGGTGAGGGTCCAGGGCCCACAGTAAGTTCTGGCTCAGTTCACTCTCTCCCCACCCCCGGGAGCCCCGGCTGCACACTCCAGCTCTGGGTCGCATCGTCTCTTGGGTCTGTTTCCAGTTGTCCCCCGTGTGACTGTCTCATCTCCACAAGCCCACAGGGGTACAGATACAGCTCTCCCAGTGTCTTAATTCTGGACTCGTCTATTTCTGACACAGCTCCTGGCCACCAGGCACATCGCCTGGCTTCTTCTCTGCTCCGATTTCCTGCAGTCAGGTGTTCCAGCCCCAGCAGCAGGGCCAGGCCACGATGGAGGTTGACTGGCCGGCTGGACAGTGAAGGCGGCAGCTCACACCTCACAGTGTGAGGACTCAATGCAGTATTCTGAAGGGACAGCACAGTTCCCACTTCCTGCCACGCATACGTGGGCATGTGGTGTACATGACATCCACAAGAGAAGGAGGGCCTGCGAGGAATTTACTAATGATGTGACCTGGGAGGATTTGGTTAATCCTTCTGAACCTCCATTTCCTCATCTGCAAAGGGGGCAGATAATACTGAGAGTGTGAGGATGAATGTCTGTAAATCACCAACGACAGCGGCTGGCACGTAGCGGAGGAGTTCACTAGACGGCATCTATCGTTACTGTTCTTTGTTCCTACCCCACGCCCCTCAGATCCCTTGCCCCATCAAACAAGCCCAGGGACTCTCACTTTCACTGTGTTTTGCTTTGAAAACAGAAAGGGCCAAGATCAAGCCCTGACTCTCCCACTTGTGATCGCGGACAAGTGTCTCGACCTCTCTGAGCTCCAGTGCTTTATTTCATTGTGTCTTTTTAGGGCCGCACCTGCGGCATAGGAAGTTCCCAGGCTAGGGGATCATCGGTTCCACAGCCACAGCAGCACTGGCTCCAAGCTGCGTCTGCGACCCATGCTGCAGCTTGTGACAATGCCGGGTCCTTAACCCGCCGAGCAAGACCAGGAATCGAACCCACATCCTCAGGAAACTATGTTGGGTTCTTCACCCGCTGAGCCACATGGGAACTCTGAGTCTCTTTATTTTAAAATAATGCTAACAATGGCCCTACTCCTAGCAGTGTGAGAACCAGATGCAGTCCAGTAGGGAAGGTGCCCAGCACTGTGACAGGTGCACTGGAGGTGTCTGAAAGGTGACCACTCTTACCATCTGTCCATACACACCCTCAGGTGCACACGTGCACACACATACGCACGCAACTCTGCTCTTGGCTGGGTCCAAGAGCTACCGATTTGAACTCTAGGGATGGAATCAATTAGAATTATTTTTAAAACCTCATCTGTTTTGATTTAACAGGAAGCTTCTGTTCAATGAAATGCAGCATTAGTCAATGAGATATCAAAGGTCCTGGATTTGGGGGCCCGGCTGTCCATGAGGGCTGACCATTTACATGGTGTTTCTCCCTGGGGCCACTGAGTCCTCCGTGAGCTCCGAGAGGAGAGGGTCTTATCTGCTGTCCCTGAGCCATGTCCCTCTGAGCACTGGGCATCCCCTCCACGAGGGGTGTAATTACCGGTGTGTGTGTTGGCCTCCCCTGATCCCGCCCATAACGAGGACTAAAGCTTCTGATTTATATCTGTGACGCTATGGCCAGCTTCTTGCCTAACACAGGGAAGGCACTAGCTGAAATATTTTATGGGAAATAACTGAGTGGTGATTGAGTAAATGAATAAATCATTTAGTTACAACAATAATAGCTACAACTAATATTTACTATGCCACTTAACCATGCACCATTTTTTTTTTTTTAGGGCCACACTTGCAGCATATGGAGGTTCCCAGGTCCAGTCGGAGCTGTAGCCGCTGGTCTACAGTGCAGCCACAGCAACGCCAGATCTGAGCCGTGTTTATGACTTACACCCCAGCTCATGGCAACGCCGGATCCTTAAGCCACTGAGCGAGGCCAGGGATCAGACCTGCAACCTCAGATTCGTTTCCCCTGTGCCACAACGGGAACTCCTCTTATGAGGTTTTTAAAATTGCATTAAAGCATTTAAATATTTGAATAGGTAATACTTTGATACAAGACAAAATAAAAAGGCATAAAATAAAAAGTTTGCCTTCCACATCTACCCCATCCCACTTTTAAACAGATAGACACAGTCTTTTTAAAGTATATTCAAGCAAATAGAAATATATATTCTTCCTTCCTTTTTTTGTCTTTTTTTAGGGCCACACCCGCAGCATACAGAGGTTCCCAGGCTAGATGTCGAATCAGAGCTATAGCTGCCAGCCTACACCTCAGCCACAGCAACATGGGATCCAAGCCTCGTCTGCAGCCTGCACCACACAGCTTGCAGCAACGCTGGATCCTTAACCCACTGAGCATGGCCAGGGATCAAACTCGAGTCCTCACAGAAAACCAGTCGGGTTCATTACCACAGAGCCACGGGAACTCTCTTCCTTCCATCATTCTATACAAACGGTAATGTACCAAATACACTGGGATTTTTTCACCTATCACTAGATCTTAGAGCTCTTTCCTTGTCAGTACACTGAGACTTGCCTCATTCTTTTGTATTGTTTGATGTTTCCTTTATGTAGAAATAAGGTGTGTGCCATTGTTTTGTTGTCGTTGTTGGGTTTTTTCTCTTTTTTTAGGGCTGCACACAGGGCATATGAAGGTTCCCAGGCTAGGGGTCAAATCGGAGCTGTAGCTGCTGGTCTACGGCACCCGCAGATCCGAGCCGCTTCTGAGACCTACACCCCAGCTCACTGCAACACCAGATCCTTAACCCACTGACCGAGGCCAGGGATCATACCCACATCCTCATGGATCCTGGTCGGGTTCGTTAACTGGTGAGCCACAAAGGGGAACTCCCTGTGCCATCGTTTTTTAAAAACCATTCTCCTAGCGATAGACATTTGGGTTGCCTCCAATCTTCTATTACAAAGAGCTCTGCGTGTGTCATTTCCTTTCTGTACAAATTTATTTTTAGAGAAGATTCTTAGAAATGGAATGGCTAGATCAGAGAATGTGATGATTAATTTTCTGTGTCAGTTGGGGTAAGGGATGCCCAGATAGCTGGTAAAGCACTATTTCTGGGCGATTTGTCAACGTGTTCCTGGAACACAGGCCTTGAGCGTTTGGTTCCCTAGGCTGAGAGAAGACGGTGCCCAGGTGCTCACGTGCGGGTGGGCAGCCCCTGATCCGTCCAGGGACCAAACAGAATGAAAAGGTGAAGGAAGGGCCAGTCTCGTCTCCCTCTTCCTGAGCTGAGATGTCCATTTTTTCCTGTCCTTGGACTTTGGAGCTCCTGGTTCTTGGGCCTTTAGACACTGAGACTTACACCAGTAGCCCCCTGGTTCATAGGCCTTCAGCCTCAGCCTGGGAGTCCCACCACCAGCTGCCCTGGTTCTCAGGCCTTCGGATTCAAGCTGAATTATATCACTGGCTTTCCTGCTTCTGCAGCTTGCAGAGTAGATTGTATTTTGTTCTCTTTCTCTGGAAACCCTAATACCAAGAATACGTACATTTGCAATTGGAGTAGGTTTTTGCCAGATCGCTTTCCATGGGGACGATACCAATTTGCCCCTCCGAGTGCTGCTTTCGGCCTTGCCAACAGAGCATGTTTTCAAACTCCAGTATATTTATCATTCTGACAGGTTTTAAAAAATGATGATATGGTGTCTTTTTTTCCGTTATTATGAGGGAGGTTGAACCTTTTCCTGTGACCCACTTGTTCATAGCCTTTGCCTCTTTTTCTACTGAGCATTTAGCTCTTTCTCATAGATTTCTAGAAGCACCTTATAAGTTGGGAAAATGAACCTTTTGATAAAATATGAATGTCAACTAGTATTTCCCATTCAGTTCTCTTTTGATCCTATTTGCATTTTGGCATAAAGTTTTCCTTAATGCAGTTTAATTTTTCTATTTTTTTCTCTAATGTCTTCTCTATTTTTTTTTTTTTTTTTGTCTTTTTATGGCCACATCCATGGCATACAGAAGTTCCCAGGCTAGGGGTCAAATCAGAGTGGTAGCTGCTGGCCTACATACACCACAGCTACAGCAACACAGGATTTAAGCTGCATCTGTGACCTACACCACAGCTCATGGCAAGGCCAGATCCTTAATCCACTGAGCAAGATCAGGGATCAAATCTGCATCCTCACGGATACTAGTCCTGTTTGTTAACACTGAGCCACGATGGGAACTCCTGTCTTCTTGCTCTTGAGTCAAAATTCAAAAGATCTTCATCATTTCAAGATTATAAAAGGATTCTCTCATGTTTTCTTCTAGCATATTTGTGGCATCACTTTACTCTTAAGTCTTTGATCCATTTGGAATTTATCCTGGCATATAGTGCAAGGTATGAACCAATCTTTATCCTTTTTCCACATGGCCAACTAGTGACCCCAACTCCACGTATTGAGTAGTTAATCATTTCCACCACCAACTTTAGAGGCCAGATTTTCCATGTGCTAAACTCCCATAGGTGACCCCACTTCTATTTCTGGATTTCTATTATGGTTGGTTGACCTGTCTTGCTATTCATGCATCCTTTCCTCACTGTTTCAACTATTGAGAGTTTTAATATGTTTTAATATCTGGTAGAGCTAGTCCCTTGATATTACTCTTCTTTCCAAAGTTTTCCTGAATATTTTGTTTATTTTTTTCACATGAACTTTAGAATCGGCTTTTCTAGTTAACAACAACAACAAAAAAGAATGTTGGTATTTTATTGGAATGGCATTAAATTTAAAAACTAACTTAGAGAGAACTGACATCTTTACCACGATGTCTTCTTAGCCCAAGCCATGGTCTTTGCATTTATTGGAAAGTCTTCTTTGTGTCCTTAAAAATGTTACATTTTCTCTGTATAGGTCTTGCTCCTACATGTTATCTTTGTTGCAGAGTAGCTGATCTTGTCCTTGTTGTTACTGTCATTACTCTTGTGAATGAGATCTTTTCATTCATTATATCTTCGTAATGGTTATATTTATACATGAAAGTAATGACTCCTGCTTACCAACTTTATATATCCATCTTACTAAACCCTCTTATTCTTGGTAATAGTTTTTCAGTAGGCTTTTTAGGTTTTTCAGGACTACAGTCTTCTGCAAATAGTGATAATGGACGTTCTCTTTTCCAGCTTTCATACCTCTCATTTTTCTTTTGTCCCATTGCAGCATCTAGCAGTACTGAGGTTTTGGGGAAGTCCACCAAATAATAGCTTTTCTTTGTCCAAATTCTGAACCAATTTGAAGAACTGTCTGTTTAGATCTTCTGCCCATTTTTTGATGGGGTTGTTTGTTTTTTGGGTATTGAGCTGCAGGAGGTGTTTATAAATTTTGGAGATTAATCCCTTGTCAGCTGCTTCATTTGCAAATATTTCCTCCCATTCTGTGGGTTGTTTAGGGTCTCCTTGGCTGTGCAGAAACTTTTAAGTTTAATTAAGTCCCATTTGTTTATTTTTGCTTTTATTGGCATTAATCTAGGGCGTAGAGGGATCCTCTGTTTTCTGATTTTAGAATTAAATTTTTATCTCAACTTATTATAACCAGAGAATATTATTCAAACACTTTTTACCTTTTTGTGATCTTTCAAGTTTTTCTTTATGGACTGTTGTTAACTTTAACAAATATTTACTGGGCAATTGAATAAAATAGGTGGATTACCTGTCTTTAGAGCATAGATTTTAAAATAATATTTAGCATTTTCTATCCTGAATTATTTCTTATCCACTTGCCTTATCATGTACTAAGACTGCTACCTCGTATCTCCCATTACTAGTGTATTTGCAGTTATTTCTCCTCATGTCTCTTGTAGTTTCAGTTGTCTGAATGTCAATACTATACTATTTTGTATATAGACAGAGTTTCCTAACTCTATGGCCAGTGCTTCCTGGTATTCACATGCTTGTGTAGCCCCCTCCCACTCTAGACCAGAGTTGGCCTTTAGGATGAACAGAATACAGCTGAAGTGATGATATGCATCACTTCTGAGAATAGGTTATAAAAGATACCATGACTTTCATCTTGGGCTCTCTCACTTTCTCTCCCTCCCTCTCTCCCTGCCCCTTTTCTCTGCCCAGCCCTTGCCCCCCTGTCATTGATTATGGGGAAGCCAGCCGCCCCCTTTGAAGAGGCCCACAGGATGAGGAGCTGAAGGTTTCTGCCAACAGCCAGGTGAGGGAGATTTTAGGTGAATTTGCCAGTCCCAGCGAAGCCTTCAGCTGCCCTCAGTCCTGAACCAAGTTTGACTGTGGCTTCTTCAGAGCCTCTCAGCCAGAACCACTCAGCTGAGCTGATCCAGATTTCCCGGTCATCAGAAACTCTATGTGGTAAAAAATGCTCATTGTTTTTAAACTGCTAAGTTTTAGAGTAATTTGATATGCAGCCTTAGATAACTAAAAAATATATTCATTGTACATTGTAAACCTCACATTATGATTGTTTCTCTTTGACTCATTTAATGCTTTTGATCTGAATTCGTTCTTGTCTGGGATTATGTCTACTTTCTTTGCACTTGCATTTAACTGATATATATATATATATATATACACACACACACACATATGTCTTTTTGTCTTGTCTTTTTAGGGCTGCACCCTTGGCATATGGAGGTTCCCAGGGTAGGGGTCCAATCAGAGCTACAGCTGCCAGCCTACGCCGCAGCCATAGCAACTTGAGATCCGAGACATGTCTGCGACCTGCACCACAGCTCACGACAATGCAGGATCCTTAACCCACTGAGCAAGGCCAGGGATCAAACTCGCATCCTTATGGATACCGATCAGGTTCATTAACCACTGAGCTAAGACGGGAACTCCTTAACTGGTATATGTTGCCAAAACACATTTTTGGCAAACTTATTTTTGGCCTCTCTGAATGGCTTTGCTTTAGGTGTGTCTATTTTTGACCTCTCTGAATGGCTTTGCTTTAGGTGTGTCTCTTTCACACTACATAGAATTTTCTTTGAGGTCCAATCTGAAACTCTCTTTTAATAGATGACTTTGGCCTGTTGTCATGGATTGGTATGACAGGCTTAGTCTTGGTTTCTGCACCAAGACTTCTGCATATTGCAGTTATTCTTAAATTCTTTACTACATGATCCCTTTGCATTATTTGTGTGTGTGTGAAATCATCTGGTAGTTAGAAAAAAGATTTATTTTCGTATTAGTGATCACACTATAACTTTATGTAGCTTCTTTGGTTCTCTGTTTCTTTAGATGGAATTAGTTGCCTCCTATGAACATGACAAAAATTAATGTACTGCTTTTTTCCTCTTTTCCCTCCTCTCCTCCACCCCTCAACTTCTGTCAATATTATTGTCACTTTAGTGTATGCTCTGTGTGGTCAACTACTTCGATTATTTAATTTTTCAGCTTCAAAATATATGCCTCTATTGTCAGCTATAGAAGTGGGGACCAACAGCAAATACTCTCCTTCCAACGTTTTTGCTCCTATTCCCCACATCGTTCATATCAGTTGTGTCATTTCTATATTTTTAGAATGTAAAGTATTATTTGTTCTTCAGCCTAATCTTCATAGTTTTTAGTTTTGTCGCTTTTTTTTTGCTCTTTAGTGTCACACCTGTAACATATGGAGGTTCCTAGCTGCCAGCCTACTCTGCAGCCACAGTAAAGCCAGATCCAAGCCACATCTGTGACCTATACAGGATCCCCAACCCACTGAGCGAGGCAGGGATCAAACCCACAACTTCATGGTTCTGGGCAGATTTGTTTCTGCTGTACTATGATGGGAACTCCAATTTTGCAGTCTTTTTGCTGTAATTCCTAATTTACTAGTCATTGATCATCCTGAAATCATGAGCATTCAAATTGTTTGTCTATAGTCTTTAAAATTAAGGGTTATTAATTAAATGTCAGTGGGATGGATATAAAAATTCTTGAGTCTCATTGTCTTTCTTTGAAGATCCTGTAAATGTTATTCTGCTGCCTGATAACATTAAATGTTTACTTGAGGAGTTCCCATTGTGGCTCGGCGAGTTAAGAACCCAACATAGTATCCATGAGACGCAAGTTTGGTCCTTGGCCTTGCTCCGTGGGTTAAGGAACCAGCCTTGCCTCAAGCTGTTCCTTAGGTCACAGATGTAGCTCGAATCTGGTATTGCTGTGGCTGTGGCATAGACCTCAGGTGCAGCTCCAGTTCGACCCCAAGCCTGGGAACTTCCATATGCCGCAGGTGCAGCCCTAGAAAAGAAAAAAAAAGTTTACTTGAATAAGTCAGATTTTATTCTCATCTTTTTTTCATCTCTTGCATGACCCAGACTTATCTCGGTTACCAAAAGATTCTTTACTGTTAAAGTAGAAAACACGTATAAAACTATGTCTTGGTATTATCATTCTGGATTAAAATATAGAATCTGGTCAAATTTATCTCATGAAAAGTTTTCTTGAATTAAACCTTCAAATATTTATTCAGTGCTATTATTTTTATTGCTTGCTCTGGAGGCTTCAAGAGTATGTAAGTTGGACCTTCATTGTCTATTTTCTATATT
This sequence comes from Catagonus wagneri, assembly GCA_004024745.2. NCBI lineage: Eukaryota > Metazoa > Chordata > Mammalia > Artiodactyla > Tayassuidae > Catagonus > Catagonus wagneri. The sequence continues at coordinate 26,414,493 of PVHT020000066.1, forward strand.
AACCATTTTCCTTCAAATCCTATTTATTTATGTATTTATTTATTTATTTTGTCTTTTTATGGTTGCACCTGAAACATATGGAAGTTCCCAGGCTAGGGATCGAATCAGAGCTGTAGCTGCCGACCTACACCACAGCCACAGCAACTCTGGATCTGAGCTGCGTCTGTGACCTACACTACAGTTCACCTCAATGCTGGACCCTTAACCCACTGAGCAAGGCCAAGGATCAAACCCACGTCCTCATGAATACTAGTCAAATTCATTACTGCTGAGCCATGATGGGAATTCACTAAAATCCTTTCTAAAAATAATCTTTATTTTTGTTTCATTCTGTTTGCTTTTCTCTTCTCTAGTCTCTAAGTTTCTTACTGTGTTTTTCGATGTTCTTTCTCCTGCATGCTTTTTCTAAGCCATCTTCATTTCCGAATGACTTTTTTTCCTTCTACTCCTTTCTTGAATTTTGCCAGCTCATGTCTTATTTTCTTCTGTGACATTATTTTTTCTTCCCTGGGTTCTTTCATCTTTGTTTTGTTGTCTTACTTCATAGAAACAATGGCTTTATTAAGATTTTTTAAATTTAAAATAAAAGGCTTGGTCCCAATTTTCATCTGTTCTGTGGCAACTTTGGGGAGAAGTCTTGCCTTTGCCCTTTAATAAAATTTTCTGAATATTTTTCTCTTTTCCTGCAGTACCTTTGTATTGATGTTTTATTACATTCTTGTTACTACTCCTTATAATAGCATTAAAGATCCTTATTAGCACTATATGAGTTGGATCTAGTTTTCCTGGATTTTCCATTAACAGAAAGATGCTTTGGTCAGGGAAAGAAAGAGGGTAGCAAGATAGAATTGCAGCGTGGCTGATTTTCACAAGAACAGCCTTTCTCTGCTGCCACAGAAACAAATTGCTTCCACAATCATCCTTATGTTCCCTATGATTCTTTGTGTAGCCATGGCTCCTCAGTTTTTCACAACGATATCGGGTCCAAGAAACCTTTTCCCTTTAGTCCATTTCACTCTAGTCATTGCACCTGTTTTTGAAAACTGGAGCTAGAGTTTTTACCTCTCTGGATATACCTCTTACCTTTAGGAAGAATATGTTTGCCTGGCTATCTCATCAAAGAAATCTTTCTCTGAACTGTGTTCTCTTCATTTCCTCCTATTTATTTTCTTCCTAATCTCAGCTGCTTTGGACCGTTCTTACACATATTTGGGAGTCTTGGATAATACCTGCCCTTAAGTTTTGCCAAAACTAGAGTTTATTTTTTCATTCTTTTTTGTTGCTTTTGGATGGTTTCTAGGAGAAGGAGAAAAAAGCTGATTTACACAACCATATCTATTCCAGATGTACACAATGTCTTAATTACTAAGGTTTTAAAATGTCTTACATTTTGCTAGAGAAAATTTAACTGCCTTATCCTTTTTATTCAGTTGTGTCTTAACTGCTGCTAAATCTTAACTTTCCATACATATTTCAGAATGAGCTTTTTAAAAATTATACACACACACATGCACACGATGTTGAGAGTTTATTTTAATTTCAAGAAATGTATTATTAATTTAAAGAAAACTGATATTTTTATGGCATTGATTGACTCTTCCTATCCATTAATATATCTCTTTATTTATCTTACTTAATACAATAAAATCAAATTTGGGGGGTAGTTTATTTTATTTTTGTTCTTCCAAACATCTCTTTTTCAATTTGAGATATATTGATATATAACATTTTATTACTTTCAAGTGAAATTATTTGTTATTTGTATAGACTGTGAAATAATGACCACAATAAGTCTAATTAGCATCAGTCACCATACATACCTACAAAAAAATTTTTTTCTTGTAATAAAAACTTTTAAGATTTAGTCTCTTAGTAACTTTCAAATATTCAGTATAGTATTATTAACTATAGTCATCATGATGTACATTACATCCCCATAACTTCTTTATTTTGTAACTAGAAGTTTATGCCTTTTGACCACCTTCATCCATTGTAGCCCCCCCCCCCCCCAATTCCCCCGATCTCCTTCTCTGGCAAACACCAATCTGTTCTCTCTATCTCTGAGTTTGTTTTTGTTTTGTTTGGATTCTATATATAAGTGAGATCTACAGTATTTGTCTTTCTCTGTCTGACTTATTTCACTTATCATTGCAAGCCACATTGTCACAAATTGCAACATTTCTTTTTTTTAATGGCTGAATTATATATATAATATATACATATACTATTGATTATACACACACACACACACACACGTTATATACTATGTATATGCACTGCTTTTTATTTACCTATTCATCCGTCAGTGGACCCCAAGATTATTTTCACGTCTCTCCATTTATTGGATTTTCTTTAATATCTTAATGTAAGTTTTCATAATTATCTCCCCAAATGTCTCTTACATCTTTTGTTAGATTTATTCCTAGGTACATTTTGTTTTCCGTTCACACTATAAACGCAATCTTTTTAAAATTTTATTTTTAATACTTTCTGTGGTCTATAAAAACACAACTGATTTTTGTATTTTGATCTTATTTATATCCAGCAAATTTGTCAAGCTCCTACTCATTTAAGAGTTTGTCTGCAGATACTCTAGATTTCTACATAGATCATTATATTCCGGCATAATCACTCACAATCTGGTTTTTATTTCTTTGTCCTACCTTACTGTTCTGGCTAGGAATTCTAGTACAGTGGAGAATAGAAGCAGCAAGAGCAGACATCCTTGCCTAATTCCTGGTAGAAATAATTTTTCCACTAAGAAAATATCCCTTACAATATTAGTTTATTGAGAGTATTATCATAAATAAGCACAAATTTTTACCAAATGCTTTTTCTGAATCCATTGAAATAATCATATTTCCCATTTAATTTGTAAATATTTTAGATTGAGCTAGTAGATTTCAAAGTGCCACACTATCTTTGCATTAATAGAATAAACATAACTGGTCACAACGTGTTATTATGTGTTAAACACTGCTGGATTTAGCAATTTAGGGATCATTCATCAGTCATTTATTTTCACAATATCCTTTTCACACCCTTTATTCTCAGTATTTCTGGGTCCGTATGTTTTCAGTGTGCCTTGGATAAATAGCGCATAGCCATGGTAGGGGCAGAAAGTTGTCTTTTTTGTTTTTACCCAGTATGACAATTTTTACCTTTTAACTGCAGGTTTTAGTTCATTTATGTTTACTAGAGTTCCTGATATATTTGGATTTATGTCTGCCATATGATTTTCTGCTTTCTACTCCCCCTGTTTCTCCTCTGCTTCTTTTTAAATTTTCTCTTTCTGAGTCTTTTTGAATTTATCAGTTTTTCTTTATTTTTTTCTTTACTGATTAATAAAGTATACATTCTATTTCTAATTTTTTTACTAGTTACCCTTAAATTTTTAATATGCATATTTTAAAAAAACTAAAAATAGCATTTTTCCCTTTCCTCCAACTATATAGACTTTAGAATTCAACTTAAATCAACCTTCCTCCCATTTTAAATAATGTTACTATACAAAAGTTGTGTTCTACCTTGATTTTTTAATCCCCAAACTGGTAATAATTCTCAGCATTACACTGTTATCATTTGGTACAGTCAGCGTTTAAATTTTCTTCATATTTTCCTTTTCCAGATTTTTTTTTCCACCACATTCCTTTCTTCTGGGTTCAATATCCTTCTTCCAAATACATCCTCTAGAACTTCCTTCAGAAGATTTATGGTGACAAACTCTCTCCTAAGATCTCCTATTCTTTCTCCTCTACAACAATGTGAACCTGCACCAGGCTCCCTATAGCCCACCTCTTTGGGGACAATCACTAGGTCTTTTAAATTCTCGTTCCTCCTAGTCCATTAACTGTCTCCCTCAGGTGCAATCACATATGTATCAGAGTGAGGACAGCAGGGACCAGGGAGATGAGAGCTCAGGAGCTGCCCATCTCCCCCACCCACATGTGTTATCACTGTCACTGGGGTTTTCTGCTTTGCGGTGGCAATAGGATGAGCAGTGACCCATCAAGGGCAATGTGGGGAAGACTCAAGGATGCCACATAATCCTCTCCCCAGCCTGCCCCATCCACGCCCCCCACACTCCCCTGCTTCAGGCTGCTACCCACCCCCCACCCCTCCAGGATCAGACCACCTTCTGCTTCCCCAGGGGTTCCCACAGTTCTTATCATCTGAAAATAATCCACATCTCTCTGAACCTGTGGCACCTCCAAGGCTCAGTTTGGGGAAGGGACCCTGGCATTATTTGGTCATCTTTTCAGCTATCAGGCTGCGTGTTTGGATTTGTGTGTCCCCAGAATATCTATTTACACACATCCCCCCCACTCGGTCACAAGCTCCTGAGAACAGAGGTCATGTCCAAGTTCCTGAACCCTCACATCTGATACAGACCCTGACACATGTAAGAAGATGGGAGAGCGAAGGGCTTGGGAGAAGCCAGTTACTAACTCCAGGACTTTGGGAAGACTAGTTAACTTCTCTATGCTTCAGATTCCTTGTCTATAAAATGAGATTAGATGAGAACCTGTACATAAAGTAGTTAACGTTTGACACACAGGAAGCTCTCAACAAATGATAGCTCTCATCATACAATTCTCAGAAATGTCTGTTAATTAAATAAAATATGTATTAAGTGTCTACTGCTTGAAGAGAGCATTGTGAGGCCTTGGGGATATTCAGAACATGTGTCAAGATTTTTGCCCTAAGGAGTTCCTGCTGGCGTTAAGAATCCAACCGCAGCAGCTCCATCCCCAGCCCAGCACGGTGGGTTAAAGAATCTGGCATTGCAGCAACTGTAGCGTAGGTCACAGCTGTGACTTGGATTCAGTCCCTGGCCCAGGAACTTCCATACACAGCGGGTGCAACCATAAAATGAAAGAAAGAAAGAGAAAGAAAGAAAGAAAGAAAGAAAGGCAGGCAGGAAGGAAGGAAGAAAGAAAGAAAGAAGGGGAGAAAGAAAGGTTTTCTGTCCTAATCTGCAATATTGTCAGAGACCAGGCTCATGACACATGTAAGCAGTAATACACACACATTTTTAACAGAAGACTGAGGCTGTTATCAATGGGTCCGTGGCGTTGAGGAGATAAGAGGCCTGAGTTCTCATCCCATCGGGTCATTCTCTTGCTTTGTGATACAACTTCATCGCGTTCAAACTTGGGCCACTTTCTCCTACTGGCAAAATGAGAAGTTGGTCCCAATCGCAAAAATCTGAGCTGTCCCAAATCCACAGAATTCATCTCTCAGTCTTCTGCAGCTTCTTACAGGGACAAAGCGCTAGGTCAAACCAGAAGGAGCGATCGGTGAGTGTTCATTAGGGACCTTACAGGATGCAGATGGCTCAATCAGAGGGTTAACTGCTGAGGATTTAATGAAGGGCTCTTTACGGAGGTGTGGGCAGGGTAGAGAAACCAACATGGTACTGTGAGGTCTTCAGGAACCGGTCTTTCCCATCCCTGTTCCCTCAAGGGAGCTACTAGTGACAGCTACAGCCATGGAAGAGGGGCTGCCTGCCAGAGAGAGAAGCAACGAATAGCCCAGCCTCTCTCTCCAGCTCTCCATTGCTTTCTGGAATCTTCCATGGACTGAACACAACAGGAAGTCGTGGGACAAGGGAGCCCAGGTGAAGCAGCCGATAGTCACATTCCTGGGGCACAGTGCAAGGCAGGGGATGGATTGGGGGTTGTCGCAGAGAGGGTGGGAGAAAGGGGGAGATAACTAGCTCAGCAAGGGAGCACCTATTTACTAAACGCCAGCTATGTTCCAAAAATTGTGCTGCACATACCTTGGGTCCTTCATTCCTTAACAACCATACGACAGTCCTGCCCGGCCTGTAGACAGGGGGCTAAGGCAGGGGAGGATACACCTGCCCAAAGTCACATACTGAATGAATGACAGAGCTGGGATTTGAACCCAGGACTGCATGGCGCAAAGCTCATGCTCTTTCAAGAACATCACAGCATGACCCCAAAGCCTGGCTGTGGGAGCTGCTGGGCGAGAAACAAGAGTCGTGCCTGACGCTAGGACCGGCTCCATGCTCTCGCCTCCCTTGAGAGAGGTCCTCCGTGAAAGCCAGAACTTTCACATCCGTCGCACCAGCATTCGGGGCTGGTTTCTTTTTCAAGCAAGAAGTGGATCGGAAATGGGTCTCGTTTGATGGTCTGTTTTCCAATTCTTGCCTTTTCATCAACCCAGACCTCAGCTCTGGGGTCATGAGAGGGTCGTGTTTCTTGTATTTGTTTAGTGTCCTAATCAGGACCCCACCAGCTTGGCAACACAATCCCAACACACCTAGCCCTCTAGAAACACACAAAAAGCCCCCAAGGGGCCTGTAACCCACATAGGGCTTCACAACCCACATTCCAAAGTCACCACCCAGGCTCCTAGGACCCCATCACCCCACACACCCAGTGTGAGGTCAGACACCCCACACTCCCCACAAGCACACATACAGGTAGGTATCACACACACTTGTGCTCACATGTGCACAGACCTACACTGACTCTTTCTCTCTCTCACATACACACACACACACACACACACACACAAACACACACAAGGCAGCACCCACTCTCACACACATCACCTCGAGATAATAAAACCCAGAAACCAGAGCTGCAGGTCCTGGAGCCAAATGGTCAGATTCCCTGGAGGGGAGCCCAAGGCCGGCCTCGCCCATCTCTGAACCAATGACACGTTCCTCTGCCTCGCCTGCGAGGGAGGGAGACACACAAGTTCAACAGTGACTTTTAAACACCTTTCATTACAGACATTTTGCGGTCATGTTTTTCTGTACAAAATACAAAAGTCTACAGCTCACGGCAACACCGGATCCTTAGCCCACTGAGCAAGGCCAGGGATCGAACCTGCATCCTCAAGGATACTAGTCAGATTCATTTCTGCTGCACCACAATGGGAACTCCTAGACTGAGGTTAAAAAGCGAGGAAGTAACAGAAGCAATAGGTGTGACCGACTCTTCCCTCTCTGCTTGGAAATGTGGAGTTCCTTGGTTTAAAGTGGGCAAGTGGGACCTGGCAAACCCTGCTTGTGGTAGGCCTCCCTGCGTAAGCAGTGACCAGTCACCTGGCCTGTGCCTTAGAGCCTAAACTCTAAGCTTAACCAAGGAAGTCCACTGTCAGCGAACTGGACCACCGGGGCCCCCCGCCAGCCACCCTCACCTGTGCCTTCCCTGGCGCTCCACTCCCTGGCGGACCTCCCACTCCTGCCCAGATGCCAGAGGTGAAGCTCAGGGCCCTGGAGCTACCTGTGTGCATGGCTCTGCCGGCTCTTTTCTCTGTGCCCAGGGCCTAGCTCAGGGCCTAGCACCAAGCTGGCTCTCCATGGAGCTGCACGGCCAAGTGAAGCAGTGATTAAAGGACCCTCTTCTGGCTGAATGCTACAGAAGACATCATGGAAGGCCTTGCAGAGCCTTAAGTGACACAAATAGGTGGACAAGAGGAGGTAGTGGGGAAGGTGCTCTTGGTGCAGGTCACAGCCTAGGGCCGGGGAAAGGCAGCCGGAGAGTGTGTTGTTTCAGCCCCTCTCCACTCCTTATAAGAACTTCAGAGATAGATTTGGCAGTCACCGTGGAAGGTTCAGATTGCCAAAAGGTGGGGCAGGGGGTTGGGGTTTATTCTATAGGTGGTGGGGAGCCTTGGGGGGCATTAGAACTGGAGGGCGTTGGGGTCATATGGAGTCTTGGGCTGGAGAGGGCTGGAGCAGCTGCTCCCGGGTCCCCTGGCCTATTCTGCTGCAACTGCTCCCTGCCGGAGGACCACCCACTTTAAGAGCTGAGGCTCAGAGCTCCCCTAGCTGAGGGGCGCACAGCTAGGAAGCGGTGAAGCCAAGTTGGCACCCAGCTCTGAACGACTCCAGAGCCCAGACTCTCGCTCCTCCCCTAAGGCCCCATCCCTATCTGAGCTGCCTCCAGGGCTGGGCCTCCAGCCCTGGCTTCAGACCACGGGGAAGCAGAGGTTTCCTGCCTTCTGTCCAGGGTGTGAAGTCCGTGCTGAAACCCCAGTCCTCACAGACACGCCCAGGCAGGGAGCCTGGGGAGGGGCGGAGGGCGACGGGGTGATGGAGAAGCCCCGGGAAGGAAGGTCTGCAGCCTGGAGGAGCAGAGCCGGACCAAGAAGTGAAGCATGTCCCCAGAGCCTTTGGCATGACTTCCGGGGCGAGCGCTCTGTTGTCCTGACGCTGAGCTCCGAGCCCTGCGCTTCCTGAGCCTCTCAGCTCCCTGAGCCCAGCACCTCCGCTCCCCTGCGCGCGAAGGCATGCCTGGCGCCCACTGCGGGGGAGCGCCAAGCGTGGGGTCGGGACCCTCGTGTCTCCTTTCAGAGGGACCAGAGACCGCAGTGATTTCTTGGATTCCCTGAGATAAAGAAACGGGGAGGGGGAAAAAAAGCGACAGACTGAGAGCCACAGAGACAGGACGAGAGCGGGACGCGGGGAAGCTGGAGAGAGGCTCGGAGGTGCGCGCCCCGCCGTCCTGCCGGCGGCAAACTGGAAACAGCTGCGGAGGTTTTGGGTTTCCGCCCGGCCTCCCCCGGCCCCTGGCTCGGGCCCACCCGAGCAGTTCCCCTTAATCCCGCTCTGTCTCAGGAAGCTGCGCTGTGAAAATCCTCAGCTCTGCCTGGGCAGGTCAGCCCTGGGCTGGCGGTGCGCGGGGCAGGAGGGCGCCGGCGGAGGCTGCTGCTCCCCTGCCGGGGCCCTTCGTGTGCTGCCGGCTTCCCCGCGCTCCTCCCTCCCCGAGCACCCATGTCGTCATCCCACCGCCGCAGCTGATCGTGCCTCCCACGCCATCGGGATCTCAGGGCGGCTGGGAGGGTTTAACGGAAAGTGCCAGAGGCCTTCCCTGGCACTGGCAGTTGCTCCCAGAACCTTCCGTGGTCTCTTTCTTGCTATGATACCTCCACCCCCAGGGGGCGCCTTTTCTAGTTGGCACGAAGATACCCTATGGGCTAGTGGTGGCCCTGCCTCCCCCTTTCTCTCACCCTCCAGAGCCTGGGGTTGAAATCTGTCCCCAGCCCAGTCCCCTGGAGCACAAACCCAGTGGCCTCCCCCCAGAGAGCATGCTCACTATTCCAGCTCATCAAGCACTTCCTGAGGCCCTACTGTGTGCCACTCCTGTGCTGGATCCTGCTCAGTACCTGCGGTCAAGAGCTTAGAGATATAATTTTGCTCAACTGGGTCACAAGCTTTTGCCTCTGGAGCTTGGAGCTCAGATACTCTTTATTGTCCATTATGAACTCAGGGTGAGAGGGCTGGAGCCAGGTTCGTCTATCATCCAGAGAGGGCAAGGGGCTTCCTCGAGGCACACAGCAGGTCTGCCACAGAGCCGGGCCTCTGGGCCATGCCTCCTGCTGTCCCATCAAGGCTTCGTTGTTTTGTTATGAGCACTGGGCTGTCTCCTTCACTCAAAGAGCCTAAGTGGGGAGTTCCCATTATGGCTCAGTGGTAACAAACCGAACTAGTATTCATGAGGATGTGGGTTCGATCCCTGGCCTTGCTCAGCAGGTTAAGGATCCGGCGTTGCTGTGAACTGCGGTATGGGTCGCAGATGTGGCTCGGATCCCGCATTGCTGTAGCTGTGGCGTAGGCCAGCAGCTGTAGCTCCAATTCAACACCTAGCTTGGGAACTTCCATATGCCTCGGGTGTGGCCCTAAAAAGCATTAAAAAAAAAAAAAAGAGCCAAAGTGGGATTGAAGCCCCTGCCGCAGCCAACAGCCAGGGCTGCTGCCAGCTCAGAAATCACTCACTTGTGGAAGCTTTCCTGTGTCCCTTTGCCCCCCGCCCCATCCCCCTACCCCCACCCCGGGCCCAGCTACCCAGCTGGAGCTGCACAGGTTAGGGGCTGCAGACACAGTGGGCAGAGCCCCTGGCAGGGAGGCAGCACCACAGGTCATCTCAGCCCCCGTGGCCCTGCTGGGGACCAAGGTCAGCATTAGTCCAGGAGTGAGGACACTCCGACTCCAGAGAAGGGCTCTGGGCTGGGAGCAGGGCCCTCCCCTCCACTCGCAGTACCCCCACCTTCCTGCCACCCACGTCAAACCAGCATCGGCAGAGAACTTCCCGTGGGAGAGAAGGGGGCACCGGAGAGCAGGCCTGTTCCCCCAGACCTCCCGCCTCTACATTGCTCCTGGGCACACACACACAACACGGAACCTGGCCACACCCCCCACGGGGTGACACTCGTGTGACTTTCACCTCACACACTCGGCTACACACACAATCACTGCAGTTTCATGCTTATTCAGGGTCATACACGTCCTCTTGTTCACACACGGCCTCACACTCTTACACACCTCTCCTGGGCACCCCTGTTCATCTCGCTCTAACTGGGTGCCCTGAAGCCTCTCTCCGACACCCACTTGGGGCCCCGCAGTGCCTGTGGCCTGGCCCTGCCTGGCCCTGGGGGAGGTGGCTCTGGGGGACGTAGTGCCGCAGAGCGTGTGGCTCCCAGTCCCAGGCCAGATGTTGGTCTGCTGCTGCTCAACGCAGCAGCTTGTTCTTCCACAGGCCGAAGGTTGGTGGCGCCTGCTTAGAGATGTCACCTAGGCCATGCCCCATCCTGCCCTGCGCACAGCCTGCCAGTGCCCACCCCACAGAAGAGAGAAATCATCCCCACACACCCCCACATCAGACTCACACCAAAGGGGCCCTCCCCAAACCCCGGCTCAGACACCATCCGTGGCACCCCTTCTGCCGCTGGGCAAAACCCAAAGTCCCTCCCCTGGATACCACGTCCCCCGTGCCTGACCCAGCCTCCTCCTTCCCCCTCAGCTGAGGCTGTCATCGCCTTCCTAGCTCCCTCTCTCTCCCTCTCTCTCTCTCACACACACTCACACACACACACTTTCAGAAGCAGACTTACCATGACATGGGTGAAGCTGAGGTCTCGGGGCCCCTGATCCTCTGAGGTGCTTTCTATGGGGACTCGGGAATGAAGCAGCAGCCGCCGTGTTCAGGTGCCCACACACAAGGCACCTGAACCCTGAGGCTGACCCACCCTGCATGCTTGCCAACCTTACAGAGCCGGCATGAGGATGCAGCGATGGCCTTTTGGAAAATGCAAGGTGCTGTGCACGTGGAGGCATTGCTTATCATTATCAGCAGCTTCTAGCAAGACCCCTTCCCTTGGACAGCCGCTGCCAATGGCTCCTGGTCAGGACGAGGGGCCTCATGGAACCCAGGCTTTGTCGCTCTCTCGCCAAGGGATTTCAGGCCAGCTCGTCCTCCTTGACACTCGCCAGCTCTCAGTTTCCTAACCTGCCGCGTGGCCAGAGGGCTTGCAGGAACTCTACCCACTGCCGTGCATTGCTCCTTTTTTTTTTTTTTTTTGTCCTTTTTGCCTTTTCTAGGGCCTCACCTGCAGCATATGGAGGTTCCCAGGCTAGGGGTCTAACAGGAGCTCTAACTGCCGGCCTTCGCCACAGCCACAGCAACGCAGGATCCAAACCGCATCTGCAACCTACACCACAGCTCACAGCAACGCCAGATCCTTAACCCACTGAGCGAGGCCAGGGATCGAACCCACAATCTCATGGTTCCTAGTCGGATTCCTTAACCACTGATCCATGACGGGAACTCCCATTTCTCACTTCTGAGGGGTCCAGGGATCCATGCTGCAGACAAGCAAGCCACAGGAGCTGGGAGACTCCCTCAGAAATTAAGTTACACCTCACTTCCCACTCAAGGTCACTCATCTGTTCAGCCCCAGATCGCAACCGCCTGCCCCTATGCCCACTCCACGTGCAGGCTGGAGGCCAGGAGCCGAGGTTGTAGCAAATGACCACAGAAGAACCACCCGTGTCTATGGCAGTGAACAGTCCATCAGGCCAGGAGAGAAACTGAAGAAGTACATGACCAATGCCTGTGTGTCATGGAAAAGTGTGAAAAGCGACTGGAGTCTATAACAGGCTGACCTCTCCCGCGCGGGGTATCGGGGAAACTCCCCAACCTCCCTGGAAGAAGTTCGCCCCAGGAGAAAGTCAGTAGATGAGTCAGGCAGTGGCAGAAGGCGAGGAAGAAACTCAGGAAATGCAGAGAAGGCCTGCAGGCTGGAAGCAGCGGGGACGGAGGGTGGTGATGGGGAAGCAAACAGACTCCTAGCTGTGGGCCAGGAAGATGAGCGGGACCCCACGCGCTGGGCTCTGTTTCTCCACAAATAGGAATCTGTTCAGGTTGGAACAGTCCCCTAAGACCGTAGCCGCTGAACCTATAAGGGAGTACGTATAGTGTTCCATTAAAGCCCTTTGCTTCCCACTCTCTCCCAGGCCCTGCACTGGGCACCAGAGCTCGTGCGTGAAAGTTCTTTGAAGACTCCGCTCTACTTACCTGTTAATTTTTGTGGGAATAAGATTAGCGGTCTGACCCCTTCGTGCAGGGCGGTACATCAGTCCGCCAGGTACAGTTGCACAAGCTGTTCACTGTCAAGATACCCTGCCAAGGATGGAGTGGAGACTGAAATTCACCTCTTGTTCTGCTCCCCAAGCTCTGTGTGCTGCCATGAGACTGTATCTTCTGGGGGGGAAAAAGGGCCCCTCTTTCCAATTTGCCCAGAGGCGCCATTCACTCTCCACCAGCCAAATGATGAGCACCCTGGGCTGTGCCTGCTCCGGGCTACCTTTGCTAATTCTCACAAGCTGTGTGGACACCACCAACTTTGGGGTGACTCAAGAAAGCTGAGATGGGAGTTCCTGATAGGGCTCAAAGAGTTAAGAATTCGACAATAGTATCCATGAGGATGCAGGTTCCACCCCTGGCCTCACTCAGGAGGTTAAGGATATGGCATTGCCACAGCTGCAGTGTAGGTCACAGATGCAACTCAGATCTGGTGTTGCCATGACTGTGGACTAGATCAGCAGCTGAAGCTCCAATTCAACCCCTAGTCCTGGAACTTCCATATGCCATGGGTGCAGCCATAAAAAGTAAAGAAGAAAAAAAGTTGAGATATATGTTCCCTTTTTTTTTTCTTTGCCTTTTTGCCTTTTCTAGGGCCACACACGCAGCATACAGAGGTTCCCAGGCTAGGGGTCTAATCGGAGCTGTAGCCGCCAGCCTATGCCAGAACCACAGCAATGCCAGATCTGAGCTCCATCTGCAACCTACACGCAACTCCAGATCCTTAACCCACTGAGCAAGGGCAGGGATCGAACCTGTAACCTCATGGTTCCTAGTCGGATTCGTTAACCGCTGAGCCACGACGGGAACTCCAGATGTACGTTCTTTTGAGGAGGTTAGGTGTCCAGGAAGCTGGGCATCTCCCCGGGGGAGAGAAATGTAAGCACGTTCTGGAGGTTTTTCATAGAAACAAGCACTTTGGTACCCAGGATAAGGATCAAGACATATGATCCTGAGAAACCCTCCAGTTTGGAGTCCCTTACTATTAAAATTTGGAAGGACCACTGGGCCACCTTATTTTCCTATGAGACAACAGAGTATGAGGAGTCACGTGACTTCCCTGGAGTCACACAGCAGTATTCAGAGGAGCGCTAGGGCTCTCAGTTCTCAGACCTGAGTTTCTCCACTGCATGCCCTGCCTGGCCCATCCCAGGGAGCCGTCATCTGAGCCTCTCAGTGCAGGGGTCAGGCTTGTTTCTTCCAGGGCACCAACACGCATGCGCGCACGCGCACGCGCACACGCACACGCACACGCGCACACACGCGCGCACATGATTTTGGTAGCCTGGTGGCCGCCTCCAGCACAGGACAAGGGCCAGGCTCCCTGTTCACCAGACTGTAAACTTGGCTCCACTGAGTTGGCTCCAGAGCCTCCTGCACCACCCCCTAAGGAATTTCAACTTGATTTTGTTCTTATCTAAACATGTTCCTGTGCCTTATCTCACAGGAAATGGATTAGCACCTGTCCCAGGGGGCTAAGCAGGCCAGGGGACATGCTGAGCTTCTCAGGGCAATACTGCCGGGGTGGGGGGGGGGTGTCGAGGGATGGAAAGGGTGGGACAGCTTCGGGGTCCTCACAGACCCCGGCTCCCACCACCCTCTCCTCCTTTCCCCAAATGAGACCCACACCAATTCTCACTTGAAGAGGGATTAATTAGGAAGGGACAATGTAATTGAGCAGGACATCTGAAAGTTTGCAGATGGGCTTCTTTCTTATTCTTGCTGTCACTGGTGTTTTCACGGAATGATTTTTTCACCATCTCAGCCATTTTTCTCCATTCTCTTTATTTCTTTAGCTCTACATTTTAGGATGTCTGGGCGGCTGGAAGAAAGAGGCCACCACCAGTGAGGGTCACCGAAATTAGAGCAGCAAAACGCTGCCAACATATTGGCACACAAGGAGTAATACCAAAATAGTACATATGTGACTTAATTCTTTTTAACCTTTTTATTGTAAAATAACAGGAAACCACACAAAGCAAACATACAGCTTAATGAATCCTTCCAAGGTGAACACGCCTGTCAGATTACCAAGATCAAGAAATAGAGCAGTGTCAGCCGCCCCAGGAACACTTGTGGGTGGCTTGTCCCAATCACAGCCCTCTTTTTCCCCCAAAAGTAGTCACAATCTGGAGTTCCCGTGTGACTCAGAAGGTGAAGAACCAGCTATAGTGTCTATGAGGTTGTGGGTTCAATCCCTGGCCTCGCTCAGTGGGTTAAGGATCCGGTGTTGCCATGAGTTGTGGCTCAGATGGCAAATGCGGCTCAGATCTGGTGTTACCATGGCTGTGGTGTAGGCCTCAGCTGCAGCTCCTATCAAACCTCTGCAGCCCAGGAATTTCTATATGTGACCATTAAAAAAAAAAGGTAAGAAGTAACTACAATCCTAATTTTTATAACTATCAGTTTCTTGCTTTTCTTTCTAATTCTGTCACTCAAGTGTACACCCCTAGACACTGTCACTTAGAGGCACCCTTTTTCTCTATTTGGTTTATCTTTTTTTTTGTCTTTTTGCCTTATCTAGGGCTGCACCCGTGGCATATGGAGGTTCCCAGGCTAGGGGTCTAACAGGAGCTGTAGCGGCCGGCCTTCGCCACAGCCACAGCAACGCGGGATCCGAGCCGCGTCTGCAACGTACACCACAGCTCATGGCAACCCTGGATCCTTAACTCACTGAGCAAGGCCAGGGATTGAACCCGTGACCTCATGATTCCTAGTCGGATTCGTTAACCACTGAGCCACGACGGGAACTCCTGGTTTATCTCTCTTAATTCCCAGCTTTCCTCCTCCATCTCTTACTTTTCCTGACAACCTGTCTGCTAAGAACTCTAGCTCTTTGACCTGTAGAAATTCCACACCCTGGATTTTTCTGATCGAACATTCATCGTGCCGTTCTCCCTGTGGATTTTTCCCTCGCTTTTCCTTCAAATTGGTGGCTGGATCCAGAGAGTAGATCAGGCTCTGGCTCAAGCCCCTTTGGCAAGATGGCAGGTGGGACCGTGCTGTTTCATCAGAAGCAGATAATGTCTGGTTCTGTCTCTTTCTGGAATTGTTGGTACCCATTGCTGCTCTGTGCCTGGATCCATTCATTCCTTCGCTATTACAAAACGGTGGGTGATACCAGACTCTGTCCTCTTCTTGTAAATTAATTGGTTGGAACACTTTTATTATGACCTATTCTTGAGGCTTCAGTTTTCAACATTCAAGGTCATCAGGTTGGGTCCTCAGGTTGGGGGAGGGGCAATGGCATGACATGTTTACTCTTGAAATTTGTTTAGGAGCTTAGGATATGAGCCCTGGAAATAACTCAAAAATGAAGTCTACTCCAACTGCCCACCCAGAACAGGAAGCCCCTCTACAGCCTCCCTAAGAGTTGGCTGTTCAGCCGCTGTTCCCATACTTCATGGATCAGGAAGCTTACTTTCCTTTTTTTTTCTTTTTTTTTTGTCTTTTGTCTTTTTAGGGTGCACCCATGGCATATGGAGGTTTCTCAGGCTAGGGGTCGAATCAGAGCTGTAGCTGCTGCGCCACAGCCACAGCAATACCAGATCTGAGCCATGTCTGCAACCTACACTACAGATCACTGCAACACCTACTGAGCGAGGCCGGGGATCAAATCTGCAACCTCATGGTTACCAGTCAGGTTTGTTAACTACTGAGCCACAATGGGAACTCCTGGAAGCTTACTACTTTCTAAGGCAAAGCATCCCATCCTTGGAAAAATCTGATTTTTTAGAGGATCCTTCTTTATACTTTAGAACTTCCTCCCTGTGTCCTCCCACGGGGCTCTGCAGGGCAGGTCTGCTCCCTCTGGGAGGAAATAGCTCTTTAAAGACTCCTCCTCCAGGAAGTCTTCCCAGCTGCTCCTCTTCCTCTTCCTCCTCTTCTGGCTGTAATTTCCCATAAAATCCATAGCTGTGGAGCTGTGGTTGATGTTTGCTCAGAATTCCAAAGCAGGCTTATCTATAATTTTCAAAAGATGGACCCTCATTTAGAGGTAATCAGGACCAAGTGTCAAACACTAAGGCTTCATCTCCCAGCCCGGTTTCACCACAGCCATGCTGACCACAGGAAGAAAAAAAAAAGTTCAGGAGTATGTCTTCCATTGTGTAACCCACCCCCATACCTACACCGATAAACCGCATTTCACCAACAGCCAGATGTAAGATAGCAAGCAAAGATGATGAGGCAGCCAAACAGCCTCCTCTCTTGGCACTTGGCACAATCAGACAACATGAATCAAAAATAAAGTCATCACAAGGCACACACAAAAAAGGTCAAGTTGTAAAGGAAAGTTGCTTTAGAAAGGGAGGTCTTTAAAGCCATCATCTGTCCTTATCCTCTTGAAGCCCCAGTGTCTCCCTTGGTTAGTGACATCACCCTCCACCCAAAATCTCCAATGAGTCACCCTCAGATCTTCCCTCGTCCTCAGCCCCCACCAAGTTCAATTACTCACCAGATTCAGCCATTAGGCCTGAGGAACATCTACGTGAACACCATTGACGCCTTCACACTTGTTCGGCACCAGCTCTCCCATCAGCTTAGAATGTACATCAGCCATCTTATCTCTGTTAACACAGTCATCCCCAGCCTTCCACACTCAGGCCACAGGCCACCATCCAAGTATCTGAACCCATTCAAAAGCAGCCCTCTCTCCAGCAGACTCTCAGGGCTGGATTTATGGAATAAATCAGTGGAGTCACTAATTCCATAAATATTTCTTTAGCCCTTTATGTGCCAGACACTATTCTAGGCACTCAGGATCTAATAGTAAAAGCAATTGACAACCTCACCGTTTATTAGAGCCGGCAGAGTCAGATAATGAAAGAAACATGTAAGTAAATCAGATGGTATATCAGGTGGGTGCTATGCAGGAATTCAGAACCGGGGAAGGGCTTCTCCTGTGTCGGGGGAGAAAACGAGGGGCCTCTCTGCTGAAGTGACATTAGAGAAAAAAGACTTGAAAGATGGGAGGGAGTGAACCTGTGCAGGTATCTGGGCAAATGAATGAGTGAACAAATGAACAAACCGTTCATTGAATACAGTTATTAGTGAATGAATTATTAGTGAATGAGCGAATGAGTGGATGAGAAGGTGGGAATTGTGTCTGGTTGTCTCTTTGTTACAATGAAGGGAAGGGCTCAGAGCACACTGGCTGGGAAGAAACCACTGGCTATTTCTGTGACTTCCTGGAGCCCATTTAGGGACTCGGAAAAGTGTCTAATGAAATTGTGAAGTGGTTTCAAGGTCCTTCTTTCTATTTAGTGATCTCCAAGGGTTCTGCAGGCTGCATTCTACTCGCTTACAACAAGATGGGCTCCGCTGGGCTGACAGCATGGGACTCTGGAGTGCCTCCCTGGGGGAGGCTGTAGGGCAAGGCTGCAGAGCCAGGTTCAGCTCCACGTTCTGGCCATCTCAGTGTTTATCTGTACCGACCCACACCCCGCACCCTGCACCTCCCGGGGCGAGGGGATGGGGGGGCGGCAGTCGTCCTCCAAGATGCGCCAAGTACCAGGGGAGGGAAGGTGCTGCAGGAATTGCTTCTTCCGCCCCAAGGGGAGCTGTGACCGTGCACATCAGTGTGGCTCCCGACCAACCAACAGCTGGGTAGGAATTATTACTTCGGCTGGGCAGAGTCCAGAGCGGGTAGGAAGGAGTCGGCCTCCGACAGCCCACCTGGTCAGAATTTTGTCTGTCAGGACATAAAGGGCAGGCTGAGGACACTGAGGAAAAGTCCAGAGTTGCCGACCGGAGCGTGGTGATGTGGGATGGCAGAATCGAAGGCACAGAACAGGACCTAAGGTATAGTGTGCCCAGGGCTCAATGCCAGCCATCTAAGGCCACAGCAGGCAGCATAGGCCAGACAGACAGCACTCCCACCCCCACCCCTCACCCCCAGCAGGGACAGTCACCTGGATGCAGGACAGAACAGAGCTTATAATCAGGGACTTAGAAGTCGGACAAACACAGGTTCAAATCCAAGCTTTGAGGCATTGAATGAGCTTCTTAACCTCTCTGAGCTTCAGCTTTCTCTAAAATGGGTACAGTAATGACTAACAGAGAATCAAATGAGATAATGTTTATAAAGTAATGAGCATAATACTGGCACACAGTAGGAGTTCTCTGGTGGCCGAGTGGTTAAGGATCTAGTGTCGTCACTGCTGTGGCTTGGGTCACTGCTGTGATACCAGTTCGATCCCTGGCTCAGAACTCCACATACCTCATGCATGGCCAAAAAATATATGTATATAGGCACACAGTAAACATGCAATAGATGATACTTCTCATCATTAATATATTTGAATATGTTAATAATACTATTTATTAATAAATAGCAATGTGTATTTTGTGATAATGTTAATAATTATCTGAGTATGCAATGTGTTGGGGCTAAATAAAAAGAGCTGATGTGAGTCCAGACGAAATTAATAGAGGTCAAGGGTGCAAAAGAAGGGAGGGGTGGGACCAGCTTTCTTTTGAGCTGGATGTTTAAGTCCCAGTTGTTGGACTGTGTGCAGACGTGCCCTGCCCTTGGCAGAACAGAGACAGCTGGGATGATGCAGAGGAGGCAGCTAAGACGTGAGGGACTGGAAACCCACCCAAGGGGAGAGGGTGCTGCCAGCCTGCAGGAGAGGAAGTCACACCCAGCTTCAGCCTCTTCATCCCACAGTCTCTAGGGCTGGCCCAGAGCACATGAGGCTGTAGCACTGGGTGGGAACCCAGAAGGCAGATCTGGGGCTAGGACCGAGGGGGAGCTACAAGGAGGCAGATTTCAGCTCTGTATGAGGAAGAATTTTCCTTCAGGTCAATGAAACCCCTCCCCAGGGACCAGCTCTGCAGAGAGAGCTCCCCACCACCAAAGCTATTGCAAAAGCAGCCAAGATCTGGCATTGTCTCTGTGGCAACTCAGGTCACTGCTAAAGGTTCAGTTTTGATCCCTGGCCCTGGGAACTTCCATATGCCATGGGTGCAGCTGAGAGAGAGAGAGAGAGAGAGAGAGAGAGAGAAAGGAAGGGAGGGAGGGAGGAAGGGAGAAAAAAAGAAAGAAAGAAAGAAAGAGAGAGAGAGAGAGAGGAGAGAGAGAGAGAGAGAAAGAGAGAAAGAAAGAAAGAAAGAAAGAAAGAAAGAAAGAAAGAAAGAAAGAAAGAAAGAAAGAAAGAAAGGGAAAGAAAAAAGAAGCAAGGACAAACCCCGCCCTTCCAAGAGGGTATTCTCCCCAGAAGACAGGTTGTCTCCATTAACATTTTCAGAGGCTCCTGAGAGAGCCTCTGAATGACGTATCTTCCCTCATTGGAATCCTGAGGGTGTAAACATTACTCAGTCTTCCATTCATCCATTTATTCATTGCTGTATTTCTGTGTTCACTGCCAAGAAGAGCAGATATGAACTCTGCCTTCCTGGGTTTATATTCTAGAGCAGTGACTCTCAGACCCTACATGCATTACTCAAGAAGGGACAATTTGAATATCGCTGGGAAAAAAGAATGTAGGTTGGACCCTTATTTCATATCATATACAACTCAAAATGGATGAAAGGCCTAAGTGTAAAAGCCAAAACTATAAAGCTCTTAGAAGAAATACAGGGCAAATCTAAAGACCTTCTGATTTGGTAATGGTTTCTCAGATATGAAACAAAAAGCACAAGTAACAAAAGAAAAAATAAATAGGACTTCATCAAAATTTAAAACTCTTGTGCTTCAAAGGACATTTTTAAAAGGGAAAAAGTAACCCATGATGTGGGAGAAAATTTTTGTAAATCACATAACTGATAAGGCAATGTTATCTAAAACATATAAAGAACAACTGAAAGTCAAAACTAAAAAAAAAAAAAAAATTTAAATGAGTGAAGGATCTGAAAAGACATTTCTCCAACTATCATATACAAATGGCCAAAAGGCACTTTAAAAGATGTTCAAGATCATTAGTCTTCAAGGCAATGCAAATCAAAACCATAATGAGCTACCACTTCACACCCACTACCATGCCTAAAATCTAAAACTCAGATACTAACAAGTGTTAGCAAGGATGGGGTGAAATCAGAGCCCTCGTGTATATACTGCAGGTAGGAACATAAAATAGTACAGCCACATGGAAAGCAATCTGGCATTTCTTCAAAAAGTTGAACATAGAGTTATCGTTTGACTTAACGAATCCACTCCTAGTTATATAGCCAAGAAAAATGAAAACATATGTCCACACAAAAACCTGTACGTGAATGTTCATAGTAGTACTACATCAAAGATACATCAACAAATGAAAAAATGAAAAACTGTGCTTTATCTGTTCAATGGAATATTATTTGGCCATAAAAACTCAGGAAGTACTGGTACACGCTGCAACATAGATGAACTTTGAACATTTCATGCGAAGTTAAAAGAAGCCAGACACAAAGAACCACATATTATATGATTCTGTGGATATGAAAAATCCAGAATAAGCAATCTACAGAGACAAAAAGCAGATTTATGGTTGCATAGGAACGGTGAGGTGAGGAGATGTTCTAAAATTGATTGTGGTGATGGTTACACACTCTGTGATTATACTAAAAACCAGTGAATGGTATCCTAGAAATGGCTGAATTATTATTTGGTGCATGAATTATCTCAGTAAGTTACCAAAAAAGAATCACCCAAGGAATATTCTGAAGCATCATCACCAGAGCTACAGGTTCACAAGTTTGGATTTCAAGCTGCCTGGGCTGAGGTCAGGGCATCGGTGGTTTCAGAGCCCCCAGGTGGCCCCAGTGTATAACCAAGGTCCAGAATCACTGGTCTAGGGAACCAATACCTCCATTTCCCGAAAGTCCACAAGCTGCCTCACCCCCGCTACTTCCTGCCGTCTTCACAACCTTATCCCACAGACATTACAGGTGCAGTTTTTTATCCACAACTCTGAAATCCAAGAAGCTCTGAAAAAGAAGAGCTTTTCCATGGATTAGCAGAAATTCATTGGGCGTCAAAAAAACCTCAAGCTGAACCTACATAAGGCTCTGTATGGTCTTTACTAACCCCACTTAAAAAAAATATTCACACATTTCACGGCAGAAGTCATCCCTTGTTTGTTCACAGGCCGCTCTCCTTACCCCACTGGGGGTGTTTCATTAAGCACGGTACACACAACATCGCTTTCTATTTTTTTTTTTTTTCGTCTTTTTGCCTTATCTAGGGCCACATCCGTGGCATATGGAGGTTCCCAGGCTAGGAGTCTAACAGGAGCTGTAGCCACTGGCCTATGCCACAGCCACAGCAATGCGGGATCTGAGCCATGTCTGCAACCTACACCACAGCTCACAGCAACGCCAGATCCTTAACCCACTGAGCAAGGCCAGGGATCGAACCCACAACCTCATGGTTCCTAGTCGAATTCGTTAACCACTGAGCCAGGACAGGAACTCCAGCATCGCTTTCTAAAAACCTAAAAAACTCCCACCTCCAAACCACATCTGGGCCCGAGCACGTCAGATAAGGGACAGTGAACCTAACACTTGCTCCCATTTTCCCAATAGAGGAAACGGTGTCTGAAAAAATCCAAACAAGCTGCAGGAAAGCGCAGAGAGAGGACTCCCACCTGAGTCCTTCCATGCAGCCAGGAAGACCTTGAGGCCTTGACTGAGTCTTTTCCTGCTCTCCCTGTTGGCCTTCAGGTACGCGGGGACTCCTGTGGGCCCAGACGTGTGGGTGCCTACTGCTCCAGGCCCATCTCGAGCCAGCTCCTGGCAGGGCCTCGCCCACCACACCAGGGGCCTGCCCCGCCCGAGCAGGAGCGGGAGCCCCGGCCTGATGTGCAATTTGCTTTGCCAGCCGCCCTCCCGGCTGCAAACGGAAAATCCGAGAAGGTGGTCTGCTTTTCTGGCAGACGTCAGCCCCAGCCGGCCAGGGGCAGGGGAGCTGCTAGGTTGAAAACACATTTTAGTGGAATTCGCAGAAAGGAAGGACGTTAATGCTGCCACACGGAGATGCTGTCGGCAAGAAAAAAACCGAGAAGACGACAGACCGAGGACTGCTCCGTCCACGCCTCCCGCCCGCCCGCGGCGTTTCTTAATGTGATTAATGGCAGTGCGGGAAGCTACTGTGCGATGGGTCCCTGCTCTGGGCCAGGAGCTGGACCGTTTTTCGGAGCTTGAAAGGCTCCGGGGCATGAAACATTATTGTCCCGTTTTTCAGGACCAAAGACAAGGCTCCAAGAGTGAAACCCCTTGATGGAACCAAAGTCTAGGGACCATCTCCTCACTCAGTGGGCCAGAGAGAGTTATGGCCACAAGGACCCTCGAGGAAGGACAGGTTTTAAGGGTGGCTGTTACTTCGGGGACACCAACATCCTAAGCAAATGGCCCTACCAAGGAAAGGACCCTACCCTGAGCCCTGAAGTCCAGGCAACCCCTGTGGCTTTGGACCAGCCGGTGACTACTTCTCTCGGTCATGAATCGCAGCATGTGCTAATGTTTGATAAATTGCCCAACAGTTGCATTAGCTAATAACTCCCCGAACAAAACCAGAGAGTTCATCTGTTTTTATAAGACGCCCAAGAGCATCCTGGGAACAGGCACGGTGGTCGTGAATAAAAGAGAAACATTCATTTATGGTAATTGGTTTCAGCTCCTCACTTGGCTGCTTGTCCTGACCTAAATGTATCCAGTTGTTCCCTCTGCCTCGCTCTGGTTTGGGGGTCACTCCTAATGGTTTAATTCAACAAAAAATGTCTGCCATTTCCTGTAACCTCTGTCTCTTTTCACCCTCCTCCCAAACGGCTTTCTCGCAAAGCAGCATCCCTGCAAGTCCCTCCCGGAGCCGTTTCCTTCTCAGGGAACAAAGTCAAGATTGTCGACAGAGAAAAAAGGTCTTAACTCCAGGCCAAGAAAAGAAGGTGGGGGAGGGGACAAGTGAAGGTAATAATCATTTGTTTGTCTTCCACCCCGGACTTCACAAAGCAGGTTTTGTCCAAGGCTGGTGGTCAGGGACTCTGACACAGAACATGGCCCCGGTGACCAGGGGCAATTTATGGGAGGGAACGAACACAAGTCCTCATTCATGGAGCTGCCGCGGAGGAAGTGACTGAGGCGGCACATTTGTGCAGCCTGGCCTCCCTGGTCCCTCCTGTGTCCCTGAGGCTCTGCAGGGCTTGGGGGCAGGCTCACTGGGTGCTGAGGGCTAGGGACAGGCTCACTGGGTGCTGAAGGCTAGGGACAGGCTCGCTGGGTGCAGGGCTAGGGACAGGCTCACTGGGTGCTGTGAGTTTTGGCCAGGCTTCAAAACCCAAGTGCAGCGCTGCCTTCCCAGAGAAGGAAAGGTTTTTCCCCTCCGTTAAGGGTCACAGATCATCTCCCCTCGGGCCAGCGCCCAGAGTGGGCGGATGGTGGTCTCCCGGCGCCCAGCTGTGCTCTCCATCCCTCAGGTGGGTGCAGGAGTCTCTCTTGGGGACCCACGGGTGAGAGGGGCGGGAGGCGGGGGCGGGCAGGGGCCCGGAGAGGATCTGGAACACATTGCGCCGTCAGCGGGGACAGCTTGTAAACTCTGTTGGGATGCATCTGGTAGAAAGGCGTTGTATAAATATTAGATCATTATCGGCGTATTGTGTTTCCCGTGTGGGCGGGGGAGGGGCTGGCAGGCCCCAGATGGCTTTCGTCAAGAAGACAAGGATGCCTTTGGGAGTCCTGCAGAAGGATGGGCGGTCCCCAGGGTCAGCGCACAGGACCTGGGGTGGGGGGCGGGAGGGGGGGCGAAGTGACTGCCGGTCCAGCCTGCCAGGCTCTTCCCAAGAAAGACTCTGAGCATCAGGACCGACTGGGTGGGTGAAACAGGGAAGGCCAGTTGCTATAGGCAGGCAGGGGACACTTCGTCTCACTGTGCGAATTTGTCCCTCTGTGTGGGTCTCTGTCTCCATCTGAATAGCCGTGAGGGGATCTGACTCTGTGACATTTATGACTACTTGCTCGGGGCCACCATGTGACAGGCACAGGGGTCACAGAGGTGGATACTGTCCCATGGTGGGGAACTCAGGCTGGAACGTGGAGACAGGGACACTCTCGACTGTAGAGCTCCTTCCTGCCTACTTAGAGGTGGGGACAGCATCTCCCAGCGCCCGTGCACCCTGAGCTGAGGGAGTAGGTGTCAGCCCATTGCAAACACAGCCTGAACAATATCACCTGCGACATCACAGCTATCGCACCTGCTTCATCACCATCATCTTCTTTTTAGCATCAAAACCTGCCCCTCCTGGAGGGTCCTTGTGGCCACGTTTCTCTGGCCCCTTGGGTGAGGAGATGGTCCCCGGTCTTTGGTTTCACTCTGTGTTCCAGACACCACAGCTTGCGTAGGGGTCCCTGTCATCTCTCCCACCTTTGGGCTGTGGCGAATGCTGTGCCCTGGGCCTGGTGGCCTTTCCCCAGCTTGCCCACCTGACCCCAGTCAACTCATCCTTCAACTCTCAGCTCAAATGCTTCCTTGTCTGGGAAGCCTCCTCAACTCCTAGGGGCAGGCTGGGGGTTCCTTCCATATTTCCTCTGGGTCTCAGAGGACCCGCTGCCTCTTGCACTGTGTTGGATTTGGACTGGAGGATTCGTAGAGTGTTTACCTAGCTCCTGAGATCCCAGGAGTCAGGGGCTGTTTGAGCCTCTGCTGTGCCTCCTATGCCTGGCTGGAATTCAGACAAGGATGTATCCAGGGTTTCGGAATGAATGAATGGGTGAATTAATGAATGAAAGAATGACATCTTCATCGTCACAATGGCTGCCCTTCGTTTTGCACATCCTCAATATTTAACCAAACATTTTATTTTCACAGCATATCCATGAGGCTGCCTCCGTCAGTGCCCATTGCACAGCCGAGAAAACAAGGCCCGAGGTCATACAGCTAGTGAGGCATTCCAACCCAGATCTGTCTGTCTCCCCCACAATCTCAAAGCGGCTTCACAAAGTGCAAGGGAGCCCGGGCAAAGGGGCCAGTTCTGCTTGTGCACAAGGAGAACTTCTAGAAGAGGCAGCTTTGAGCTAAGACCTGTGGCATGGGTAGGAACTGGACAATGGGCCAGCTGAAGACACTGTACCCTCCTCTCTCCAAGAAGTCCTGCTGACTTCGCAGAGCGCTCCGCTTCCTGCCTCTGAGGATGCTCAGAACTCCCAGCCAGCCCGCTCCGTGCTGCCTGCACAGCCTGCGCCTTGGAGCCAGCCTCCTCCCCATATGATCACGCTCAATGCCCTCAGCCACTCTGTAAGGCGACGCTGCAATGTACTGATAGGGGAGCTAAAGCACAGCAGCAGCATGGTTTGCCCTGAGCCTCATAGTCGGCTAGTGGCAAGACAAACTCAGGTTCACAATCGTGATGTTTGACCCGTGCAGTGCTGAGTGCAAGCCAGGGACAACTCCGAACCCGGGGAACCTTGATTCAAGAGCTGGTTCTGCTGTGCTGTCTCACCGGTCCCCTCTCCCAAGTCCCCTGCCCATCCTCTCTAGAGCAGGAGAATGGGACTTTGTGGGAATGGGACTTTGTGGTACCTGAAATGCTCAGCTGACGTTACCTTGTCCCCACTCAGGCCTGCGAAGCTGGGGTGCCAAATGTTAGCATCTTCAGTTTGTGGGTGGGGAAACTGAGCCTTGGGGGCTTCCGTGCTCAGAGCATTAGAGCATGCCCAGAAGAGTAGGCACTGGGGTGACAGGGACTGGACCCTGAGCACGGAGGGACAGGGAGGCTGCTGAGTTTAGAGGAGCAGAGCAGAAGGGCTGAGTCTCTGCCTCAGATCTGGACAAGGCACTCTCACCGCAGAGGCAGCAGTGGAGGGTGACCCTGTGGACAGATGGCCAGACTCTGAGAGTCAGGGGAAGTTGAGCGGCATCTCGTCTAAGTCATAGATGATTTCCCTGCCCAGAGTTGTCTGGCTCTGTCTTGAATACCTCCAGTGACAGAAAGCTCACTACCTATAAATGCAGCTCATTTGATGGTCGGGGTGTTCTGATTTTAGTTACTCAAAGGAAGCATTTTCTATGAAGAAGCAACGAGGGACTTTTATAAAGAGAGGCCGGGAGCCACGAGAAGGCAATGGAAGCTCTCATCAGAGAGAGCTTAGGCTTGTCCCAAATACCCAGAGACCATCATAAAAGTCCACCCTTCCAGGGTGCTCTCTTTGTAGTGACAACAGACATGCAGCCACTTGACAGTTTACATTTATTTAAATCCATCCTCCTAACCAGCTTACCAGGCGGCCAGGCAGGAATTATCAAGCGGCCAAGGCAAAAGGAGCAGTAGGGCCCCGAGGGAGGCCAGGGCCTGCTCTGCCCACGTGCTCAGCCAGGGAGATACCATACCGGGACCAGGCCTCCGATCCTCCCTGCCCCAGTGCTGCGGCCACAGTGCTGAATAAGCCACCCACGTAGGGTGCCTGCTACAGAGAACACACTGGGCCACGTCCAAATTTGGAACGGGGCGCCCTCGAGCCCCTCGGAGTTCCAGGCTGTGCTATTTTTAGGCCGATCAGCTGTTCCACCCCTGCTCCCCTACCCCAGGCCCCCCGAGCAGATTTCCCAAGCAATCAAATCCATGTGCCGCCAGTTCCGGGCCTGGTGCTTTTCGAGGTGAGCCCTGGATGGTCCAATGCCACCACAGGATGTGTGCCCCTGCCCCCCAACCCCAGGCTGGAATAGCCCCGGTTCCTGATGGGCCGGACCCAGGATGGCCTGCCTCGCTCTCTCGTGGGGACAGACTCTAGGTTTCAATTCCAGCTCTACCACTTTCTCGCTATGGGACTCCCAGCATGTCCCTTAATCGCTCCAGGACTCTGTCTCCTTATCTGTAAATCTATGAAGACTCGCAGCTCGCAGGGAGAGCTTTGGAGGTTAAAGAAAGCAGCCGTGAGGCCCTCTATTAACGCGAAGACCTGCTTCCCCGGGAGTGGACTCAGTGGCTCTTAGGACCACAGGGAAGTGGAAACCTGAGGAGGGCAGGGTCCCTGCAAGGTCATGCAGAGAATCCTCAACCCGGGACCCAAGAACCAGATCCCAGAGTGGAGCCTATCCACACGCGATGAGCAGAATCTACAACAAATGCAACAACAGCAACAAATATCAGAGGCTTCTCCCTGGTCCCACGAGGCCAGGAGGCCAGTCAGGGAGAAAGGCTTTCTGGACAGTGGCCTCAGGACAGTGTCTGCACAGCCAGGGCCCACTGCCCGCGTCCAGCACACACAGTGCTGGTGTATCAGAACTGACGCACAGTCCCCGCCTTGGGTACCAGCCCCCATCCTCTGCCAGCCGCCCTTAATTCTTCCAATGTGGCCAAGAGCTGGTGAGATTCAGGGAGGGGAGAGGGGTGGGGGGGAGCAGGCAGAGTGAGACCACCTCTGCTGACAGCTCTTGTATAGCCCGCCCATCAAAGGCACTTTTCCTGCAGGACCAGCCCCTGGGAACAGAGAAACTGGGGGGCAGTGGCGGGGGTGGGGTGGGGTGCACAGCTCACAGCTTACCAGTGACATGCCGCAGACAAGGGTGGCATGCCTGACCCCTGTCACTCAGAGTGGCCCTGGGGACTGCCATAGCGGGCCAGAACCAGGGAAGAATGGGCTGGCCCGGCCAGCCAGCAGAGACCTGAGCTGAGAAATAACAGACTCCCCACCCACCGTCCAGCCCCCATCCAGCCCCGCTGTCTGGCCGGCACAGCCAGTGAGCCTTGGTACAGCAGGCCGCCCGTGCTGGTTGGGCAGGTTGGGGAGGAAAAGATGGAGAGGGAGGTCAGTGATTCAGAGCTGACCGCCCAGGTGGCAGGTCTCCCTGGGCCGCTCTCGAATGAGTGAGACCGTGTGGATTACTAACTGGCCTGAGATGCTCCTGCTTCTGTTTCAAGGCTCCCCCTCCACCCTCAGCCCAGCCCCCAGGCTTGCTGTGTATCTCTGAGCTGGATGAGATATCTCTGGATCTCTGAGCGAGAAAGCCTCTCTCTAAGAAGAATAAAACTAAGACCCCAAAGGGAAGACGATATCAGAGCAAATGTTTGCCAGGCACCCTCCTCACTCTGGTCCAAACCATCCCAGAAAGCTAAGGATGAATTAGGATTTGGGTTGGGCTGGGTTCAACAGCTGTGAACTCTGAGAGCAACCACTGATGCTGAGCGCTGGGTAAGGCTGAGGACCCTCGGATGGATCAGCTGGAGTCATCACTTTTCAGGACCTCCCTGTCCGTGAAGAGCTCAGTGTAACAAAAGGGGCAGACACTGTCCAAGAGAAAATAGGGATGGGCAGTCCGTTTCCACAGGGAAAGTGGAAAATCACCTGGAGGAGATGGGAGTCGAGCCAGACCACAAAAAATATGGTCTTTCTCTTGTTGTGCATGGCACACAGCAGTGGTGACACAAAGGGCAGATGGACGGGTGGGTGGGAGGAATGGTGAATGAGGAGTGGACAGAGAATGGATGGATGGATGGATGAGTGGATAAATGAGTGGAAGGATGGATAGAAGGAAGGAAAGATGGATGGATGGATAGATGCAGTGGGTATTAGTCAGGTGGGTGAGCAGATATGACAAAAAGTATTACTTCATTGAATTTGTTCTTACAACAATTCTCTCATGTATAAGGATGGAAGTGACAGCCCCTTGTCGCATATTATTCACACAACCACCTGAGGCTGAGAGAGGGAAAGAGACTTGTTTAAAGTGACAAACAGAGTTAGTGGCAAATCCAGGACTGGAATTCGAGGCTCCTAACTCCTAGGCAGTATCTTTCCACTACATCACGCCCGCCTACTCTCTTCTTTTATTCCCTTCCTCCTCCACATATATATTTGTGTAGAGAAGAAAGAAAAGGGGAGTTCCCGCTATGACAAAACAGGATTGGCTGCCTCTCTGCAGCCCTGGGATACAGGCTGGATTCCCGGTTCAGCACAGTGGGTTAAGGACCTGGCTTTGCCAAAGCTGCACCGTAGGTGGCAACTGCAGCTCAAATCTGATCTTTGGCCTGGATATTCCACATGCTGTGGGGCGGCCAAAAAAGGAAAAATAAAAATAAAAGGGAGGAGGGGGAGAGGGTAAAGGAGGGGAAGGAGGAGGAGAAGCAGAAGGGGAAGGAGAAGAAGAGAAGGAGGAGGAGGAAGAAAAGGAAGAGAGGAGGGAGGGAGAATGAAAGAGAGGCAGGAAACATCATGATTTTGAGATCCTGCATTCCAGCCCTCGCAATCCGGCCTTTTCCTCTGGTGAAATGGGCTGTAAAAGTCTCCTTAGGTCACAGGCAGGAAAAGCCCCTACAACGGGAGCGGGGCGGGGAGTCACTTCTGCACGGCTCCTCACAGCCTGAGCGTTGTCCCCCGGCTTCCAGAAAGAAATGAGTCCAGGGGCCAGGTCAGAAGAACAATCGCACTGACTCCTGGTGTGGAGGCCGGGAGGCTGGTGAGGTAAGAAGAATAAACACGCTGGGCTCTGAGCTCCGAGGCAGCAAGGAGAGCGGCACATCCAAGCAGATGCCACCAGCTCTCCGCTGCCCAGGTCAGCAGGTGGGGCAGAAGCGGGACGAGCCCACAGCAGCAGCACAGGGACTCCATCCCCCTCCATTTCTTTTTTCTTTCTTTCCTTTTTTTTTCAGGGCCACACCTGAGGCATATGGAGGTTCCCAGGCTAGGGGTCCAATCGGAGCTGTGGTTGCGAGCGGGATCCGAGCCGTGTCTGCGACCTACACCACAGCTCATGGCAGCGCCGGATCCTTGACTCACTGAGCGAGGCCAGGGATCAAACCTGCATCCTCATTGTTGCTAGTCGAGTTCGTTAACCAGTGAGCCACGATGGGAACTGCTCCCACATCCATTTCTAGGTGATTTCTACACTCGTTCACTCATTCATTCACTCATTTCCTGAGGGAAGAAAAGAGAGTACGCAGGTACCGAGCAGGTGTCATGGGCGGGCCTGGCACTGGGTGTCTGACAAAGTGTTCCTATCTGATTCTCACTGTGTAGCAGTGCCCAGGAAATGGCAATGGTGGGTATCACCATTGCTAAGGATTCCGATTTCAGAATCTTGGCTTCGTTGCCACTTTGGAGACTGCTCAGTCCTCTGGGCCTCTGTTCCTGTGAGGTGTGGACAGCAATGCTGCTTCTGCCCACCCCGGGAAGTTAACACCAGCCCAGCCACGACAGCCCGGCCAGAGCAGGAGGCGCTGGGCGGGCCCCACAGAGATGGCCTTGCCTGTCCCAGGTAAGTGGAGTTGAGCAAGGGTCCCCCAGCCTGTGAGGCCCTGAGGGCACGGCCCTGTGCACAGGCACAGGGAGGGACTGAGGCATCCACGCACATTGTGTTCTAAGCACAGTGATGTTTGCCCCAGAGTCTAAGCAGACCCCACCCTCCACTGCTATTGCCCGTCCTTCCCTTTTAATGACAAGGTGGTTCAGTGTGGATGCTGGAGTCAAGTGCCTGCGTTAGAATCCAGGCTTTGCCCCTTCTTAGGGGCTTGTATGACCCCAAGCAAGTTACCTCATCTCTCTGGGCCTCAATCTGTTAATGTGTAAAATGGGGATCATGACAGTGCCTGATTTATAGAACCGTCTTAGGGTTAAATGACCTTACACATGCGGAGGGCCTGGAGCAGCATCTCACACAAAGGAGGCAACACGCAAGTCTTCGCCATTAATAAAAATATCATCCGATATTAGCAGCCCCCGTTCATCCCACTAGTGGGCCACCGCGCAGGCATCCCCGCTTAGGAGCCTGGGTCGGAGGCAGAGAGCCCTTCGTCCTGGGAAACGAGACATGACCAGAAAGGCAGACGCCCTCTCACCAAGCACTGCACGTCCGTGTTCACGAGGAATCTGAGGCCAAATCTTTCCTCAACAACCTGTTTCTGGGTCAGGGTTTCATCGTAGCAGAGCAGCTCTCTCACTGCCAGCTACTGAAAGTCAGCCCTCAGAGTTCCCTTCGTGGCTCAGTGGTTAACGAATCCGACTAGGAACCATGAGGTCGCGGGTTCGATCCCTGGCCTTGCTCAGTGGGTTAAGGATCTGGCATTGCCGTGAGCTGTGGTGTAGGTTGCAGACGCGGCTCGGATCCCACTTTGCTGTGGCTGTGGCGAAGGCCAGCAGCTACAGCTCCTGTTAGACCCCTAGCCTGGGAACCTCTATATGCTGTGGGTACAGCCCTAGATAAGGCAAAAAAGACAAAAAAAAAAAAAGAGAAAAAAGAAAAAGTCAGCCCTCAACACAAGGGTTTGAAAAAAAAAGAAACAGAATTAATTAATTAATTAATTAAAAGTCATTAGCACTTCCCCCTTGGCATTAAGACCTCCAGGAAGCTTTCCTGAACCCACAGTCTGCTTGTACTCCTCCTCTTAACCCCCCATAGGCTGCTGTGCTTCCCCCTAACAAGGCCTTTATCCTCCTAGACTTAGGCTTGTTCTTGGGCCCTTTTACAGGAAAGGAACCTGAGGCCCACAGAGGGTTAAGATCCCTGCTCTGATCTCCCATCCTTGGCTCAGACATCTCCAATAACAGGAAACTCCCTCCCTCCCCAGCCTGGGGAGGCCATACCCTCTGAAATGAGTTAACCAGGGAAATCTTGAGGGTGAGAGAGAAGGTATTGCTGCAGGAGATTTGCAATGAAGCCAGGGAGGCGAGAAACACCCTTGTGCAGAAGGAACCTCCCGCAGTGGCTAGTGCTGGAGCGTGCAGCGGGACAGGTGGCCGGCTGGGGATAAGGATGCAGAGGTGGGCTCCACCGCACCACAGGGGCTTGGATCCCAGGCCAGGAGGGTCGGCTGTGATGCTACAGCAACAGGGAAGGCACTAGACCGCTTTCGGCAGACATGGAAACGGTCAGATTTCCATCTGGGGCCCTCAGTGAGCTATAAACACTGTGCAAAGCTAGTTATTATGGCTAATAATGGTTTATCGCCCTGCGCCATAATTGCCATTTTCACGTCCATCTCTCTCTGGAACACGAAGCCCACAAGGGCAGGATCTGTGTGTCTTGTTCACCCCTATGTGCCCATGCTTGGCACAGAGCAGACGCTCGAAAGTTGTTCTATTGAATTAATTAATTAAAATGAAGCACGTGATACTGACTATTGTGGATTGTTTTGCAGAAGGAAAACTATGAGGTCAGGCAGCCCTCAGTCTAAACCTTGACGCCAGCTCTTACTGCAGAACGGCCTTGGCAAATTGAGTTTGGCCCTGGATCTCAGCTTCCTCCTCCTCCAAATGAGTTCAGTGATTCCTTCCTCCAGCTGTGGTGGAGTATCAAAAACAGTGACCAGGAGTTCCCGTCGTGGCTCAGTGGAAACAAATCCGACTAGGAACCATGAGGCTGTGGGTTCGATCCCTGGCCTCACTCAGTGGGTTAAGGATCCAGCGTTGTCGTGAGCTGTGGTATAGGTTGCAGATGCGGCTCGGATCCCGTGTTGCTATGGCCGTGATGCAGTAGGCCAGTGGCAACAGCTCCGCTTGGACCCAACTGGGAACTTCTGTATGCCACGGGTGAGGCCCTAAAAAGCAAAAAAAAAAAAAAAAAAAAAAAAAAAAAAAGCAAGGACCAACACAGAAGTTCCCATCGTGGCTCAGCAGTAATGAACCTGACTAGTATCCATGAGAATGCAGGTTCGATCTCTGGCCTCGCTCAGTGGCTTAAGGATCTGGCATTGTGTGAGCTGTGGTGCATCACAGATGCGGCTTGGATCCCACGTTGCTGTGGCTGTGGCATAGGCTGGGGCTACAACTCCGATTCAACCCCTAGCCTGGGAAATTCTGTATGCTGCATGTGCGGCCCTAAAAAGACAAAAAAACAAAAAAGTAAAAAATGGATCTCCCGCTGTGGCTTAGTGGTTAACAAACCTGACTAGGATACATGAGGACTCGGGTTCGATCCTGGGCCTCACTCAGTGGGTTAGGGATCAGGTGTTGCCGTGAGCTGTGGTGTAGGTCGCAGACGCAGCTCAGATCCTGCAATGCTGTGGCTGTAGCTTAGGCTGGCAGCCACAGCTCTGATTGGACCCCTAGCCTGGGAATCTCCATATGCCACGAGCGGCCCTAAAAAGACAAAAAGACCAAAAAAAAGTAAAAAAATTAAACAATGATTTAAAAAAATCCAAGGGGGACATAATCCTTAAAGGTATTAGCCTGCTATAGCCCCCTTTGCCTGGCAAAGCAATAAAGCTATCTTTTTCTCTTTTACCCCCCAAAATAAATAAAATAAAATAAAAAATATTTTAAAAATTTAAATAAAAACAGAAACAAAAACAATGCCCTAAACACACAAAGCTCCTCACTCAGCAGAAGCTACAAGAACAACATGAAGATCCTTGGCACAAAGCACCACAACCACTGCCTAGTACATATCAGCAAGCAGGAGGGAGAGTGTCAAGGGGCAGAATTTTAAATATAAGGATCTAGACTTGAATCCTGACCCTACTCTTTCCCAGCTGTTCAACCTCAGGGAAGTAAATTAACCTTTCTGGTTTCCTCATCTGTTCCATCTAAGTGTTAACAATGATACGGATCTCAAGGGCTTGTGGCATGCATGAAATAAGATAACAGATTTGAAAGCGCTTGGTGTATACAAATGTGGTTGATGATTATTACTATCATGACAGCTCATAAAACTAGGGTGGAGCTTCCTGTTATAAACAAGTTCTCCCTCACCCCGCCCGTAGACCAGGGGTTAGCTCAGTGCTTTGTTCCCAGGAAGAGCATAGCTGGAGGGGCTGGGCAGGGGCAGAGGCCAGGGCGGGCTCCATGCTCCCATCTGCAACGCGGGGTCAGCCCATCTGTCCAGCAGTGAGCACACATGTGGCCTCATCTGAGGGTGTAGGGTCACTGGGGTCAAGAAGGAGAAAATTGGGGGCAGATGAGGGGAAGGTTCCAGCTTATTTTTAGAAAAGGGGAAAAGAGGGGAAGACAGGAAGGCCCTTGTTCCTCAGCGTTTCCACCATGTGGATGACAGGCAGGCGGGCAGGTCTAGAGACAAAGATGCATCCACTTGCGGGGCCGCTGCCACGGCTGCTGCAGGACCTCAGATGACCGTCAGCACAGCGTTCTCACGCGCAGACCCGCCTGTGGGAACTCCTTCAATGTACAGCCCAGGACCTGAGGGCTGTGTCCGCAGGACCCTGTGGGCTTTAGGAAGGATCCTCCACCTGCAGAGTCAGGGAGGGCTTGAGGGGTGGAATCTGGGGGTAGGGCAGCCAGTGGGCCCTCTCAGCACAGGGCCTGGCACACGGTGGGGCCACAAGAGGTACAAGTCTGCCCCTCCTGAGGTTCTCAGGTCCTGGCACCTCCTTGGGTTAGACTGCCTGTGTCTGGGGAGGCAGCACAGTGGGGTTGAAGACCCAGCATTGCTTCGTGCTGTGGCGTAGGTTGCAGAAGCGGCTCGGATCCCGCATTGCTGTGGCTGTGGTGTAGCCCAGCAGGTACGGCTCCGATTCGACCCCCAGCCTGGGAATCTCCATATGCCGCAGGTGTGGCCCTAAAAAGACCAAAAAAAAAAAAAAAAGGACAATGATTCTGCAGCCACATCGCTGGGGTGTGATTCCTGGTTCTTCCACTTCCTGGCTGTGTAACTCTGGGCCGGTTGCTTTACCTCTCTGGGCCTCAGTTTCTTTGTCTGTAAGATGGACATAACCATAGTTCCTACCACACAGGTTTATTGTGAGGAATTAATTAATATGTAAGCAAGCAGAACACTCAGCTTGCACTCGGTGTCAGCTGCTCTTATCAGCCTGTAGTAGGGTGGCAGCCTGTAGTAGAGAGGCGGGGCTGGGCGTGCACAGGGCTCTCCAGCAGGACCCCTCCTTGGGGTGAGGCAGTGAAATCGTGGTGGGCTTGGTGTCAGCAAACCAGCTGGTGGGTCCGGGGAGGCAGCAGGGGGCCAGCCCAAGGTTGGACATCAGCAGACCCCACTGTGGCTCCCAGGGGTGTCTTTGGCCCGAGGTCAAAAATGACAGGAATTTTCCAAATCGCCTGTTTTTCCACTCTCAGGGTCCCGGCACCCCACTCTCTCAGACCTTAGTCTGAATAGAACTTTGAAATATGTCAAGAACCAGAAGGTGAAAGACCCCAGAGAGGGTTGTTCGGCCCGAGGCCGGATGGCAGCATGCCTGTCAGAGCTGCCTGTGGAAAAGTAGGAGAGAGAAGGCACGTGTGGGGGTGTGCACACGTGTGCCCATGTGAGTGCGTGTGTCCTTATCCCTGGGCACGAGAGCTGGTGTGCACATGGGTTGACCCATGTGTCACGCCTGTGTGCGCGCTGGCGTGCTCAGCTTAGCGCGTACGTCCCTGCATCTACCACGGCTGGGGTCTCACAGGCACAGCTGCCCGCCTGCAAGACACACAGGAGATGGCACGAGGCAAGCATTCAGCAGCCTGACACACAGTAGGTGTTCCTCACCTGTACTCCCCGTGGCCACCACCCTGCCCGCGTGTCTGCCTGGGCTGTGCCTGGCCAAGGCACCACGGCAGCGCCTCGACCTAGGGCGAGATGGAAAAGGGAACTGAGACCCACCCTGTTTGCGGCTTTGAAGGAGTCCACCTGGTCCCGGGCAGGAGGCTGGGAACGTTTCCTGGGCTGGGCCCCAGGTGTGAAGTTCCCATGATGACAGAGGGACTAGGGGTGGGCAGGGGTCCGTACAAGGTATCCAGGCCGCGGGCTCATCCACGGCAGAGGTATCCTCAGGTGGGCAGCAAGCTCAGCATCCCGAGCCTGGCGAGCCCTTGGAGACCCCCCACGGCAGCCCAGGGGAAAGGACTACCTGGGACCACATGGGTCCAGGGCTGGGGCGGGAACAAGGCATCTCACCAGAGGGCACAGATGCAGGAACCCGACAGGCCCAGGTTTGAATGGTGGCCCCTCTTTGACAACTGGAGGACTCTGCGTCGGTCACTTCACCACTCCCAGCCTGTTTTCTCGGCTGGAAATGAGCATTCTAAACCTCAAGGGTCAGAGCAGGCCTTGATGTTCGGGTTGCCAGCTCCCACTCCAGTGATCTCGACGGGTTCGGAGGAACCTCGCCCACCCCAGAGGACAGGTGAAAGCTAAGGGACAAGGTTCCAGGTGCCCCCAAGACTCTTTCTTCTCCAGAGTACCCTGGGAGGGACCCAAAGCCCTGTCTTAGGAGGCTAGGGCCAAGCTTCTAGCCCCTGCCTGGCCTTATACACGTGTCTGCTCCTCTCCGGGCCTTGGTTTCCCCAGCTCTGCCTGGGGTGGGGGGTAACAAAAGGATCTCTCGGCTCCCCCCACCCCAACTCCAAAGACCCCCCAGCTCCACAGAGGACGGTAATTGGGAGCAGCTGCCTGCAGAGCAAGCGTGGGAGCACCGGGGAGGGGGTCTTCCCCAGCCGCCGGACACTGCCCCGTGGTTTATGTCAAATTGTCAGCCCCAATCCTGCTTTCCTCCTGGGCAGGACCGCCTCCAGCGGGGCTCAGGAGAGGTGGCCTGTCCAGCCGCCGTGTTTACAGTGCTCAGACGCCGCCGGGAACCTGATCTGGGCAGACCAGGGTGGGCCGCCCCACTGGGCCCAAGCCGTGTCCACACTCATTTCCCGGAGACTGAACACGGCCGGCCCGCCCGCCTCGCTGAGTCCAGCTGCCCGGCCACCCGCCCACGGAGGGCCCAGCTTCTTGCAAGTAAGCACTCGGACTGCCGCAGCATGCGCCAGGGCCTGGGGTGCCAGAGCAGGGCTGGGGTGGGGAGGGAGAGGGAGAGAGGACGGGGCCTCCTTCCTCCAGACAGATTCATGCTATGCTACCCAAGAAAGTGGGCTTTCCTGCCCCCCACCCCCGCCCCGCCCTGTGTATCTTAACTTGCTGATGGGCTGACAGGCTCTTCCTTGCACTTGATCATCTGGATCAGAGTCAGCAAACTATGGCCCAAGGGCCAAATCCGTGAGTGAAGTTTGCCTTTTTTATGTTTAAATGGTTACTAAAAAAAAAAAACCAAAAGAAGACTATTTTAAGATACGTGAAAATTATATGAAATTCAAATTTGTGCCCATAAATGAAGCTTTTCTGGAAGACAGCCACATTGCTCATTTACGTATGTCTGCGGTTGCTTTCTCCCTGTAGCCATGGAGTTAAAGCTGTGATGGAGACCGTATGGCCCGCAAAGCTGAGACTCTTAACTACACGGCCCTCCACAGAAAACATTTGCCAGCCTCTGATCTAAATCATTCATGAGTGGCTGGTATAAGCCTCAGATCTCCATCTCAGGAACCAGCATGGTTTCCTATAACTTAATTTCTTACCCCACGTTTCTGGGGTCATCCAAGGTTTCGGGGATCTTATATGATGTCAACGTGTGGGACAGGGGGCAGGGCACTTCGTCCCCAGGCGCTGGCCCGCACTGACTGCACCTGAGGCTCCCTGCCATGACCCTGCATGTCTGGCCGCCCTCTGACCTGGCAGTCAGAGGCATGGCACTGTGACCTGGCGTCAGCCCACAGCCCTTCCCTTTAAGGCTCTTACTCCATCCCAGCAAAGCCTGGCCGTGCCTCTCCTCCACTCCCTGTTTGTTTCTTCAAGGCACTCTGTTGATCCCCCTTCTCCCCTTTACTTCCTCTGTAACACTCTTTTTTTTTTTTTTTTTGGTCTTTTTGTCTTTTTAGGGCTGCACCCGAGCTATATGGAAGCCCCCAGGCTAGGGGTTGAATCGGAGCTGTGGCCGCCAGCCTACGCCACAGCCACAGCAATGTGGGATCCAAGCCACGTCTGTGACCTACACCACAGCTCACAGCAACACCAGATCCTTAAGCCACTGAGTGAGGCCAGGGATCGAACCCACGTCCTCGTGGATGCCAGTCGGGTTCTTAACCACTGAGCCACAACAGGACTCCTCTCTGTAACACTCAGTTCCACAAGCTCAGAGACTTGGAGAACGAAGGCCAGG
The DNA here is from genome assembly GCA_004024745.2 of Catagonus wagneri. Taxonomy (NCBI): domain Eukaryota; kingdom Metazoa; phylum Chordata; class Mammalia; order Artiodactyla; family Tayassuidae; genus Catagonus; species Catagonus wagneri. Next base: position 26,452,723 of record PVHT020000066.1, read on the forward strand.
GAGGCTGGCTGGCCTTCTGGGTTCTGCTTGTCTCATACCTTCTAGGGGCCACGGGGAGCTGGGAGGAAGAGGAGAGCCCGTAGGAAGAGCAGACACAAATGGAAAGTCCAGTGTCGCCAGGCGTGTGTTCATTCACTCACCTCCCCAGGCCTCGTGGAACACACAGTGCCCCGCCAGACCCCACAGGGAGGCAGAGGCAAGCGCAGCACACCTGGCCCTCACGCTGTCAGCACTCCAGGGCGGTGGCTGATGCTTGACTGTCTCCAACATCAAAAAACAAAGTATTTACGTTGGAACGTAAATACTCCAGCCCGGCCAGTTTCAAACTGCCCACATGGTGCCCTTGACTGTGGAGCTGGGAAGTGATGCATGCCATCAACTCTCACCAGCCGGCTCCAGCATCCACACACACAAACAGACATCACACGCAGCGTGATAGGTGTGGAATGAGAAAAGCATAAGGGCGTGGGGGCACAGAGGGAGAGCACCAATCCTGACTCGGAGGGTCAATCCCGATGGGCTTCTTAGAGGAGGTGACTATTCGATTTGGACTCTGAAATAAAAGAGCTCCCTGGAACGGAGCTGGCTTGAGTCCCCATGGTGGTTCTGATCTGTGATAGGTTGTGTCACTGCTCCTGGTTATTCAGTCCCCTTCCAAGTCCCCTCCCACTGCCAAGCAGCTTACAGTACCTCCCATAGGAAGGCTTTACATTGCACTCAGCCATTGTTGTGCTTTAGCCAATGGAATGTGAGTGAAGAGCTGTTGTGGTCTGGCCCTTTCTCTTTTTGCTGTCTGCCCTGAGTAGGTCGCGTACCAGATAGGGACAGCTCCCTCACAAGGATCTTGGAACAAAGAAGACGCATGGAGCAGAGCCACAGTCAACCCACAGCCACCACAGACAAAATATAATGTAGGCGAAAAGTAAACTTGTTATTGTAAAGCCCCTATTTGGGGCATGCTATGGTGTGTCTGTTACCACAACATAATCTAGAAAGAAACTGACTAATGTTGAGCCGGTCCCCATCCAGAATTGGCTCATGCCTCAACACCCCCCAGAGACACGCTGGGCCTCCCCCAGGTCTGAGCACAGATTTAGCCAGGCCAAGCTGTTGAGGCAAGCACAGGGTCCGTAAAAGTTCCAGAACTCTACAGCTCTAGCATGACCCCATGGTCCTGGGAAAAGCAAGGGAAACCACTTAGCAGAGCCTCCCATTCAGTTCTATCTCATAGCACGTTTTCGGAAGTGGCTCTCTTGCCACCAAAAAAAAAAAAAAAAAACCTCTCAATTTCAACCCAAAGTCATTCCAGACACTGAAGATTCTCTCCCTGAGGAACAGACCACATTCAAGAAAGCTTCTGTGCAAAGAAAAGTCAGGCCGAGGTGGACAAGAAGCAGACTCTGCTGAGCAACGCCAAGGACAGAAAGAGTCCCTCTGTCCTTGTCCCCAGGGAGCTCCCAGGCTGGTGATTGGACAGGTGTGTGAACAAAGGCGTGCAGGCAAGTGTGGTGGCACCCACCCGTTTACAAAGGGCTGCGGAATCACAGAGGAGGAGGCAGCTGCCATTACCCAGAAGGCCAGAATCCTGTGGAACAAGTTAAGAGCTAAAGGGGATGGATGGAGGAGGACGGATGGAGGAGAGGTGGACAGAATCTCCCCGGAAGGATCCAAGAGACTTTCACAAAGGACACGTGAAACAGACCTGAAAAAAATAATCAGGTTGCACCACGTAAGAACTATGGCCAGAAGAGACAGTGCGGCAGACAGAAGAAGAGCGGGTCGTAACAGGTAGGGAAGCTGTTCACAGCCTTCAGGGAAGGCGGGAGGCAAGCAATGCAAACAGCCCCAGTGGCACGCTGCAAAGAGAGGGGACAGAATGGGTCGGGTCTCAACAGTGCCACTTTCTGACTGTGTGCCCTTGGGCAACTTGCTTAACCTCTCTGTGCTTATGCCAGTACTAGCAAACCCAGCCCCAACTGGGGCATGACCATCCCTGACAAGGTTATTGGAGGTTTTATGGGAGAATGTGAGCACAGCTCCCCGCCCACTAACGAGGACTCCCTCTCACTTCCCTTCCACCGGCTCCCCTCCTCCTGGGGTCCCTGCACCTGGGGGTCTCTGCCTCCTGGCTGACATACCGCACACCTCCCTGCCCTGGGTCTTTCCTTCCCAGAGCCCTTGCCCCAAGGGTCCTCTCTGCCCTCCGGCCCCTGCAACCACTCCGCTCAATCCTCTGCACTAACCCCACCCAGCCCAGGGTGCTCCCCTAAGAACAGCCCTGACTCCAGCCTACAAACACCTTCCCGCAGGAGCAAACACATGCAGGCGTGCGAGCAACCTGGGAGACCCGTGAGGGGGCAGCTCTGGGCAGAATGAGGCTGCTGGATCTCATGCCCTTTGGGGGACACCGGCAGCCAAGGACAGAGAACAGAAGCCAGATGGAGAGGCCAGCTGGCCAAGCCACGCCCTCGGCTCCCGCCCTTGTTAACTCACCTCTCCCGGACTGCAGTGTCCCTCGTGCCAGTCCCAGTCCCCGGCCAGTTTCCTGTCCCAACTCCCTCTAGAGCCGCTATCCCCAAGGGGAGAGGGAGGAAGCCAAACATAATGAACTAAATTTAGAAGCAAATCCTTATCATAAGTGCTATGGTCACAAAGGCCAGGGCCCAGGAAGGGCAATTTAGGATTTGAGATGGTCACTCAAGGCCTTTCACAATTTGGCCTGGTGTTTGGTAGGTAGTCAATAAATATTTTTGAGCAAAAGAACGCTTGTCCCTGCTGACCTCCCATGCTGCTCACACCCACAGTCCTGTCTTCAGTCCACAGCTCCACCCTGTTCACTCCTTGCGACTCACTCTGGCCCCTACAATTGGGCCTTTGCTTGTGCTGTTCCTTCTACTAAGAACACATTCCCCAACCCCGCCCACCTTGCCAAGCTCTGCCTCACCCTGCAGGCTTGGCTCGGGCATTCTCTTTGCAGGAAGTCTTACCGGGCAGGTTCCCCTGCACTCCCCTGGACAGGGGACGTCCACATCCCAGCCCCAGCACATATGCTGCTTTCGGGTGGCCTCCACGCACTTCCAAACTCTGCATCCACTGGGCTGTGAGCATCTCCAAGGGAGGAGAAAGGGGCCTGGCCCAGAAGTGGGACTCAAAGGGTATTTGGTGAATGAGAACATGTGTTTTCAGATCACATGGTCCCCAAGAGCCCAGGACCCCAGGAGGACAAAGGAAGCAAGTCAGAACTTGCAGGAACCCTCCCGGCCACCCAGAGGTCAGTTCAGAAGTTAGTTAGGTAGGAACCATGCAGAACACTCCCTCTCCCCCTGGTGGTCCTGGCAAATTACTGCAGCTTCCCGTGGGAGGGACTCACCCCAAGAAGCCTGGGAGCCTTGGGAGAATATGAGCTGAATTTGGGAGCATAGAACCCTGGAATCTGAGACCCAGAAGGGACTTTGCATCTTGGGGAGATTAAGCACCATGCCTGTCCTCATTTAACGGATGGAAAAACTGAGGTCCAGAGACAGGACAGAAGCTGCCAAAGGAACGAGCTGGAACCAGAACCCAAATGTCCTGAGGAAGATGGAAAATATTTTGAGGCTGAGGGTATCCAAACTGACGGACTTCCAGCCTGCCCTGCTGCCTGACTGGTCCCCAGATTCTGTTTTATCTCTTCACCTACACTCCAGGCAGCTGGACCTGGGCACGTGCTCTTACTCATCAGATATTTGCTAATTAATCCATTCTAAGTCTTCTCGTTTAACCTGATGGCATGCTCTGGAAGGTGGGCTCGGGATCTTGTTCTGTCCATGACTGGCTGGGTTGCCTCTCCCTCCCTGTGCTGTCAGTGCTCTCTTTTGCAAAGTAGAAGGTGGGCTCGTTCAAGAATGGCAAAGAGGCTTTCTCTTGGTGCCAGTGTTGATGGCCTGGCGGTGACTGCTTGAGAAGGGCTGTGGGGCAGGAGAGCTGTGACTGATGAGTGATGCTTATCAGGGGAAGCAGCCAGCGGAGAGCAGAGATCCAGAAACCAGTTCTAGCCATCCAGGCCTCCGGTTTGCCCCAGCTCTACTGTGAACATTGAAAGCAGTACCACGCTCTGCGCTGGGTGCGAAGAATCCAGAGGTAATCCAACAGGATCCCTGCCCCTGAGAAGCTCGCAGGTCAGTGAAAGACACTTCCCAAATTCACAGGAAAACAAGTGGAGATATCCGAGCTACCGTCTTAGGGACAAAGGGGCTTTAGAGGTCAGGTGCCTGACGCTCCTGGAGCTGCAGGAACCCTCCTGATCATCAGTTTGTCTTCCCCCCTCCCCACCCCTCATAGGCATTCCTGTCAAGGAGACATAGCATTTCTTATTGGTACAAGCATCGCCCAGTGTTTGGTGGTTAAGACTTCAGGCCCTGCAGGCTCTGCCACCTCCCAATTATGTAATCCAAGGCAAGTTAGCCTGGGCAATTTAACCTCTCCAGCCCTCCATTTCTACCTGTTCTGTGGCCTGATGGGACTGTCATAAGGAGTAAAGTGAGTGCAGGTAAATTATTCGGTACAAGCTGGCAGGACGACTGCAAGCCAAAGTCCACCTCCTTAGCTTTTCCCTGGCTTTGTGCTCTGGGAGACAGACATGTCTGCTCCCCCTGCCCAAAGACAGCCCTCTAGGGAAGTGGGGACACCAGCAGGCCCCACCAGGTCTTCCCCTCTTGGGACCCCACGACGGACCTCCACCAGCTGCTCCCATGAGCACTTAACTGGCCACGGTGGCACGGAAGCCAGTGCTCTGGGCCAGCCCGTCCGGGAGGGACCAGATCCCTGGAGAGTGAAGGATGTGCTCTGAGATGCTCCTGCCTCCCGGCCCCACCGCTACCCATTCACAGAGGTCCCTTCCGTCCAGCAGCCAGTCTGCACCCACTCAGTTCTGGGCCGAACATTTGCTCTCCCCCCTCCCCCGGAATCATTAAATATTCTACAGTGGAAACGCAGCCGGTCACGTGGCCAGCGCGGCCCGCCAACCTTGGCACTTCTCCTCTGATCCCGTTTGTTTTTCTAACATAAAACTAATATGACATAACGTATAATCTAATTTGGAAATTACCATTTGCTTGGCTGGCCCACACTGCCAGCCAATACCAACAGCAAGAGAAATTATTTAAGAATGTTTCTTTTCCTTCGGAACACGGCCGATAATTTATTTTTCCGTCAGAAGATTACTTTTCTCTTTACGACATTTCCTGCCCGGGTGATCTGCGTTAGCGTTCAATAAAACGGTCTGTGCCCGAACGCCGGGAGTGGGTCAAGGCCAGCTGCTCCCTGAACGAGGGGAGGTGTGGACTGTGGTCAGTGCTGGCTCAGACCCGCTGCCGGCCCAGGAGACAGACGCCAGGGGGCTTTCAGTGGCGAGGACGGGCATATCTCAGGGGGTCGGTCGCCTGCCCCTTTGTCCTATAAACCAGACCTTGGAGCTGCCTGTGGGTCCAGGTGCCCCAGAACCTGCTGGCCTCTGGGGCAATGAATAACGTCTGTCGGGCATTCCTGAGCAAGAGGGTTTAGCACCAGGGTGGGATCTAGGTTGCGAGTGTGCTTTACTGAAACACAGGCTTCCAACCTGTCTACACCTGGGTTTCCACCAGGATGAAGTACCTCTTCTCTTCCAGCCACCACGAATCAGGCACACACAGGTTCCTGACGCATGTCGCGCCTACACCTCCAGGGCACTGTAGCTCTGACCAGCTTGTCCTTTGTCCTCTCTTTCAATAAGCAGTCTGAAGACACAGCTGGCTCCTAAAGTTAGAGCTGGTTTCGCATCCTGGTCCTGTCACTTACCAGCTCTGTGACCTTAGACAACTTTCTTCACCTCCGTGAGCCCCCAGAAACCTCATCTTTAAAAATAGGGGTAATAATAGTGCTGACCTCACTGAGGTTTTGGAAAGATAATGTGCAATGAAGTACAAAAAAGGGTTCTTAGCCCAGTCCGTGGCGTGCAGCAAAAGCTCTATAAGGTCACGGTCACTATTAAGTTCTGAAGTGTGGTACTCTGGTGGTACACAGAGCTCCTGGACTTGAGGAGAGTTCCGGTCCCAGTGAGAGCCTCAGGCCTTGGAAATCAGACTCATGCCATAGGGTTATTGCCTTGTTCTGAGAATTAACCAACCCAACACACTAGGTTCAGTTGGCTGATCACTGGGGCACTGCAGATAACGAGGAGTCTCGCCACTCGCAGTCTGGTCACTGGGAAGAGAGTATTCCCATCACCAAATCCTCTGCAGTGAGGGACACAGGACCCTACTTCAGGCTGGGGGAAGGGACAGAAACAGCCCTCTCAGATCTTTCCCCCCTCACCCATGACCACTCTCTCCAAGAAACCCAGTCTCCAAGTGAGAGAGTTTATTTATCCAGTCGCGTGACAGGTCTGATTTCTTTCTGGATGTTTGAGACTGAACTGATGGGCATTCTGGTGAAGTATAAGGAAGCGAACCATTCACTGGGCTGTGTTGACCATCTCTTCTGGCGCTGCCTGCCTGGGAAGGCTGGACAGAGCAGAGGGCTTCTCTAAGCACTTGGCCCTGTCATTAACTCAACCAGGTTAAGTGGTTGTTTTGGTTTCACAGTATTGAGGCAACTGGCTCTTTATAGGATTGACTGAATGTTTAGACACAGCCTCTCCTGCTTGAGAGGTTGTTTGACAGAACGGAGTGGGTGTTTTGTTACAGCTCGGTGACCAGGGTGACCTGTGGCTTTTGCTTAGTTTGATTGGGTTGACTGCTTGTTTGGCTGTGGTGATTGGTGGTTTCACCAGGTTGACCAGTTGTTCTGTCACAGTGAGACCCATTTGACTGGCTGTTTAAGTTGGGTGAGGGTTTTGGCATTCGTTAACCGAGCTGGCTGAGTTTGAACTGACTGAGTGTTTGAGTGAATTAATCCAAATATTTTGACATTGTTTGAGGCAGTCAATTGGCTGTTTACAACAGACCAAGTGTGTTGCTATCATTTGACCCAGCTGACCCATTGTTTTGGCATTGTCTGACCTAATGGCTAGTTGTTGAGTTGGTTTGGTGTTTTGGCTTTGTTTAACTCTAAAGACAGGTTGTTTGTGAGTTGTTTGATCAAGCTGATCGCTTGTTTGACTAAGCTGAACAATTGCTTTCATATTATTTGACCGAACTGAGTCGTTATTCAAACTGAGGCCATGTGTTGCTAAGGTCTAACCCAGTTGTTTTGAAGATACCCATTTCCCGGGCCACGTCGATGGGTTGTTCGGCACTATTTGGGCCAGCGATTGAAATTTAACTAAGCTGACCAGGCGTTTGGGCTCTGCTTGCCTGTTTCAGCTGTCATTTGGCCAACTTGCCTTTGCATCTCGCTGAATAAGGCGTTCAGACAGGGTTTCCAAAGCTGGCCAGGTTTTTGCCAAGCCGCCCAGCTGTTTGGTCTCAAACAGACAGGGAGCGGTGGTGGCCAGCACAGACCTGAGGGAAGTCACTCAGGAAGGTTCTCTCATGTGGGAGCGGAAGGAAAGGGACTTGGGGGACCTTGAGTCTCGAGCTTGGGCTCAGGCAGGTGAGAACAGAGAGCTGGTGGCAATGTAGCTGCTGCGTGCAAGAGAGCTCAGGAACCGTGGTCTCCGGAGCCAGGAGATGAATGCATTTGGCAGAACACTTCAAGAATGCAACCTCTGGGTTAAGTGGTTGAAATTAGGCCCAGTGGGGCTGTTTTACTGGGAATTTACAGTCGCTCATAGAACTCGGCCCCATCAAGTAAGAGTCCCTCCTGCCAAGATGAAGATTTGCTCCCAGACCAGGGGGACGCACTGACAAAAATGCACATCTCCCTGCCTTTGATTAGCCCTAATCTGTGTGTCGTGACCACATGGATGCAAATGTCTGTTCTCCCTGGGGTTGGGGGCGGCACTCCCTAAAACCCACAGGCGGTTGGGGGAGGACGCTTCTCCCCATCGGCTTCCTGAAGGAGGCCTCAGCTGAACCGCCCAGGCCGTGTGTGATGTGACTGGTGCCAGCAAGACCTTGATCTTGCCGGTGGGTCATGGAAGCGGAAGTGCTCACGTCATGCCATCAGCCCATACGCTATCGGGACCGGAGTGGGCTGCAGAAGGGAGCTGCACTGATGTCATTTTACACATGGGGAAACTGAGTCCTAGAGAAAGAAAGGGACTTTGTGAACTGGGCCATAGGGCACACCAAATAATTGACCAAGTTGAAATTGGAAAGCCCTGAATAGGAGTTTAGGAGAGGTGTCATTTCTGGTGCAACAGCAAGGAGGAGGGGGAAGCCAGGGCGGGGCTGAAGCACAGTCCAGCTCTCAAACTCACGGTGGGACTTAAGGCAAGTCCTTTCAGGAGAGCATGAGTGAACCACTGCTGAAGAAACATCAGGGTCACGAGCTCTGGTCACTGAGGCTTAAGGGTGCCTGGGCCAGGCCTCCCATCTCTGGTTCAATAAACAGAAGGATCATCATCAGAACGAGGGAGAGATGGTCTCGTCAGACTCCACGCGGAGTTCAAGGGAAAGGTTAATTGACAAATGATGAAGTGAGTCACAACCAAGAAGCAAAGATTCTTGAAGCCATGTTCTAGGAAGAACTGATGAAGGGGAGGGTCTGTCATCTCCAGAGAAGCAAAGGAATGAAAGATGGGATCTCTGTCTGGAAAATGCAGAAGACATTCAGAGAACAGGGGAGTTCCTGTCATGGTGCAATGGAAACGAATCCGACTAGGAACCATGAGGTTGCGGGTTTGATCCCTGGCCTCGTTCAGTGGGTTAAGGATCCGGCATTGCTGTGAGCTGTGGTGTAGGTTGCAGACACAGCTTGGATCCCACGTTGCTGTGGCTGTGGTGTAGGCCGGCAACTGTAGCTCTGATTAGATCCCTAGCCTAGGAACCTCCATATGCCATGGGTGCAGCCCTAAAATGACAAAAAACAAATACAAACAAGCAAAAAAAAAAACAGGAGAGCAGATAAGCCTAATGAGTATCAGAGAACAGAGATAAAAACATTATGGTCCCCAATAGGTCCTTGACAAAGATTATCTGCATAAAATCCCAAGGAGACACAGTATAAGAAAGAACTTTCTAACAGAGAGCCACCTCAAGGAGAGAAGTCCTTGTCGTGGGAGGCTTATAGGCAGAATTCCTATGCGCGGTGAACAGGGGGTCAGATGAGGCAAGAGCAACAGACTTGTTACCTCCTTGCTCAGGAAACCACACCTCCTTGAATACAGCCTCGGTTGTGTTTCCTTACTCTGGAACTGTCAGCTTGCACTGAGCTTGGGTACCACTATGACTTTCAGATTCTTTTCGTACCAAGAACTCAAACAGATCTCATCACCTTACACTCGGGCTGTCAATTTTCAAACCCATGTTTTCAAACATGGACCTTTGTAAATTCTAGTTCTGCCAACCAGCATCTCCACTCTCCCTTCCAGCTCCATAAAACGAAGAGTCAAGAGCACCCTAAGCAGCCCTGGCTGAGGGCACAGCCTCATAGCGTTTCACTGGCGACCTTCCTTAGACACGGCCTTTGAAGCCCTGAAAGGCAGGGAGGCAGAGAACCCCTCTGCAACAATCTAACAAGTGCAAGTTATTGGATTTAGAAGGCTGCTGTCCTGGTTTGGTGCCGAGTGGCTCGAGTCCCCCGCCTGGCTCTCAGAAGGCACAGGAGGCAGACAGGGAGGGAAGTCAGGAAGACAGCCAGGCCATCGAACCTCCCACCAGAGACCCCAGGAAAATACTGGTGGGGCATGTGATCAGCCTCCATGGTCCTCAGAAGCCCTGGCCAGACAAAGACATATTGTGCCTGTGCACAGTGGGTTCGAGAGCTCCAGGCCACCCAGGCCTTCCCTCCAGGCAGCTTGGGGAGGCAGTGCTGGAAAGCACAGGGTACCAGAGGGGGTCCACTCACTGCTCCTGCTGCAGGAAGCTGCTTTCCCAATGATGAGAGGCCTCCTCTCCCTCTCCATCTGCCCCCCCCCCACACACACACACGGCACCAAGGACACCCAGAGGAGAAGATGAGGCTCACCGTGGACTCTGCCAGGAAGCATTGGGGTCAAAGGAAAAATCACCACATGAGAGGCCAAGCCTGAGCTCCCGGGCTCACTCCCTGCTGATGGCTAAGAGACCCTGGTTGGGTCATCTGAACTCACTGGGCCGTCTCTTCACCATTCTTCAAGGAGGAGAAGTCAGGGCTGGGAGGGACCCCACAAATCTTGGGGTCCCATGCTTTCGGTTCACAGGTAGGAAGGCTGAGTCCAACAAGTCAATGGCAGGTGTGGGCCTAGAGCTTGGTCCGTGTCCCCAGCCCTGGCCCACTCTTTCCACTGCACTGTGCTGCCTCTCCAAGCCTGCACACAGTAGGTCTTCACCTCTAAAGTTCTGTGGCCCAGGGAGGGTCTGTCAGTCCCCTCTGCCATCACGGAATGTATGCCACCAGCTGCGGGGAGGCTCAAAAACGGAAAGGTACTGTCTCACGGTTCTGGAGGCAGTAAGTCCAAGATCAATGTGTCATAGAGTTGGTTCCTTCAGGGAGCTGCGAGCGAGAATGTGTTCTGTGCCTCTCTCCTGGCTTCTGCGGGTGTGGCGGCAACCTCTGACCTTCCTTGGCTTGTACAGGCCAGCCCTCCAGTCCCTGCCTTCACCTCACACGGCCTTCTCCCTGCGCGGCTCCATCTCCTAGCTGTTCCTTCTAACTTAATTATCTTTAGAAAGTGTCTTTCTCCAAATAAGGTCACATGCTGAGCTCTGACGTGGTGGGAGGAGGAGCCACTGGGAGGCCGGGAAGCAAGGACCCCACAGGGGCAAAGGAGGGGCCTCCATCAGGAGGGCAGGGTCTGTCACAGTGCTGCACACCCTCCCCACAGAGCTCCAGGACCAGGTGGTCCAGCCCCCGACACACACCAAGGACCGCACCTTACCTCCTGGGTTCTAAAAACCCACTGTTCCAGCTGCCAAGGGGACAGAAACAACTAGGTCCCCACTGACTATTCAGAGAAGCCCACTCGCTTGTCCTCATAGTCATTCACTCTCCTTCCTCCCTTCCCTCACACAGCTGTGCGTTCACTCATTCGTTACATATGTGCCCGATTCATTCATCTTTCAATTAATTCAGGAGTTCCCATCATGGCGCAGCAGAAACAAATATGATTAGGAACCACAAGGTTGTGGGTTCGATCCCTGGCCTTGCTCAGTGGGTTAAGGATCCAGCGTTGCCGTGAGCTGTGGTGTAGGTCACAGATGCAGCTCGGATCTGGTGTTGCTGTGGCTGTGGCGAAGGCCGGCAGCTACAGCTCTGATTAGACCCCTAGCCTGGGAACTTCCATATGCCGCGGGTACAGACCTAAGACAAAAAAAAAGTTAATTAAGATTACTTACTTGCCAATTCATGCAGTCATTCATTCAGGCTTGCTACTCACTGATTTGAATATTAAATCCGTTTCATTTATAAACTTAGTCAACATTTGTAGCAAGCACCTACTATGTGCTAAGCATTGTCCAAAGCTCAGGAGACGCAGAAGGAAACAACACAAAGCCTATGCTCTCTGAGCTTCCATTCTAGAAGTAACCAAAATGTTTCCTTTTTCTTTTTCATCTCTCCCCCATTTTTTTTTTTTTTTTTTTTTTGGCCATGCCTGTGGCACAAGACGAGGAAGTTCTCAATCCAGGGATGGAACCCGCGCCACAGTAGTAATTAGAGTGATAACACCAGGTCCTTAACCCACTAAGCCACCAGGAAACTCCCAAACACTTCAAACACTAGTAGGTACCATGGAGTAAATCATTCCAGATAGAGGGATTGAGACTGACAGGGGTGAGGAGGCCCCACTCCAGAAAAGCTTCTCTGAGAAGTACTGTAGCTGCCCATGTGAAAACCTGGAGGAAGAGCATACCAGGCAGTGGGAACAGCAGCTGCAGAGGCCCTGAGATGGGTGGTGCATCTATCAACACCCCAACAGGAAACAGCACGGGATTTCAAGGAGGGTTTCTTTGCCGAGGAGCTACCATGCAAGGAGAAGATGTAGGCAAACAGAAGACCAGAGCAGAAGCCGGGGCCAGAAACAGCAAAACTGTCACCACTCAGAGGAACAGGGGCAGTGGTGCTGGCACTTAGAGCCAGCTCCCTGAGCCGAGGATGGCTTTGGTCAGGACCACAGCCGGCCCAGGACACCTGCAGAGAGAGAGAGCCAGGGCAATGAACCAGATCCTTCTCTGCTCCCTCCTTCTGATTTACCGGGGTGCCTCCCAGCAGCTGGAGGCCAGACTACAGGGGGAACGCTGATGGGCCACACAGATGTCAGGTTTGGGCACAACACAAAGAGTATGGGAGATGGGGGCGCAGAGACCCGCGGCCCAGTGGTCAGAGCCAGCCAGTGTTTTCTGGGCTGAGGTCGGACTTAGGATCTTACTCCACCAGCAGGGGCACAGGAGGGGCTGGCTATTCTTTTAGGAGCTCTCCTGGTAATTGATCGTTCATTCATGAAATGCTCCCACGCAATTGTACCCACTCTTGCTCACTTACCTCTTCCTTCCTGTGCTCCGCTTCTCTCAGCCTCCTGGGTCTCAGCACAAAACTGTCCCTGCTCCGTCCGCTATGCTGGGCCTGGACCAGCACCCATCTGTGTGCTGAGCTGGGTGCAGAGGTGCGCCAACCTGGCTTTACCCTCTAGAAGCTGCCATCCAACAGCAGCAACCAGGTCCTCAGCGACCTCTGCAAACAAGGGAAGTGCCTGAAGGGAACCCCAGCTGGGGAGGGGTGGGGGGCAAGGCTGTGGGGGCTGGGCTGCTTCCTGCTAGGAGGCCCAGGCTCTAAGCCAAGACACAGGGTTTCTGCTACCTACTCGCTGTGTGACCCTGGGCAAGGTGGACAGCCTCTCTGAGCCTTCCAAATGGGGATGCTAGTTCTACCCAGCTATCCCTCAAGCCTGCTCCAGAAAACCCACCTTGCACTCTCCTCCAGGCCTCTGCCCCCATGGGCCAGCTGAGTGCCGAGGACTCTGGCCCTAGGAGAGGGGTCCTCTGCCCCCCATTCTCAGGCAGTGCTTTATTTTGGGCTGCTGTAACAAGTTACCATAGACTGGGTGGCTTAAACAACAGAAACCTATTTCTCACAGCTCTGGAGGCTGGGAAGTCCAAGATTGAGGTGCCAGCCCAGTCGGTCCTCTGAGAGCCTCTTCCTGGCTTGTGGACAGCACCTCCCACATGGCAGGGGTGGGGCGGGAGAGCCAGGGAGCCAATCACAGCAAGAGGGCTCCACCCCATGACTTAACCCTGTCCAAAGGCCCCAGCTCCAAATACTGTCCCATTGGGGGTTAGGGTTTCAATACATGATTTGGAAGGGACACACGCAATCCATAACAGGTGGGGAGGTGACAGTTGTAGGAAATGTTCCACCTGCCCCTTCCCCAGAAAGCCTGTGCAGCCCCTTTCACTCCCCAGAATTTTGCTGATGCTGACGGGTAAACCTGGGCCAGTGCCTTCCCCACTCTGGGCTGAAACTCTTACCTTAAAATGCAAAGCAGGTGATGGATAACCCCTAAAGGCCATACCAGCTTTGCTCCTCCCTGTCTGGCATCCACTGATCACCCGCTGAGCACCAACTCTGTGCCTGGCCCAGGTGGCAGAAATATGGAGACACCGCAGGCTGGCGGGGTGAGCAGTCAACAGAGGATGCTGGTGTTGTTAGAGCAAAGGAGACACACTGACGACTTAGGGATCAGCGAAGCCTTCCCAGAGCAGGGAGATTTGGGCAGGGCTTTGAAGGATGAGCAGAAGTTTGCCAACATCGTAGAAAAAAATAAGAATTTTTCTATAGCGCTTTAATTTACACACATCTGGTGTCTCGTTTGGCCTTCCAGACTCATGACTCAGCAAACAGTGATTTAAAATACATAAAATGTTTAGCTCTGGAAGACTCTTTAGATGTTTCTCTCATTTTCTGATTGAGATGATTGGGGCCAAGAGTGGGAAAGGAACTTTTCCAAGGTCACACAGCAGGGCACACGTGAGCAGATCCTGAAATCTAAGTCCCTGTTCCCACCATGAGAGCACACCCGCCCCCTTTTCCTTTTCCAACTGCTATCTGGCCTGACCAACTGTCCTGTCCCTTGCAGCCAGATTCAGGACAAGTTTTACTGGGAGGTGACTGACTGAGTTGGGGGCTGGGGAGTGGACGGGAGAGTTTAACCCCACAGTGTTTTCAAACTTGAGATCTGAAAACATGATTTGCCCAGCAAAGAAGCTTAGCGTTAAGCGGAAAATCGGCTTGGAAGGATATGATATCATTTATAACAGTACATTAAATGCAAGCTGAGAACCTGATATATTTTAGGAACATTCAGCACACTCTAGACTAATAAACATTTTACAATATTATTGCACATGTTCGTTTCACTTTGTACAAATAATCATTCCCTTCACATCTAATAAGTCTGTTTGACACATAAGTGGTCTTGGGCAAACACCTCGGAGGGTCTTGTTTTTCTGTGCATTGATCATTCATTTGTGTGGCCCGCAGGGACAGTGACTAATGATTTTGAGGGTTTAAACGTCCTCCAACATCGTCTTTGTCCCCCGGCCTGTTATTGTATAAATGTAAAATAATTTCATTTTGGCCCCAGAATGTATTGCTTTTCATGTATGAAAAATGCCTGTCCCTTCCCTGCCTGGTGTGGCATCAATCAGTTTAGAGCAATATTTGGAGGAGCCCCGGCCTGCAGGTCCTCCTTCAGAGCTTGAGTCCCTGGGTGACGGCCCGAGAGCACCACTTACTGGGAATTTCCAAACAAAGCTGCCAGCAACACTGCATCAACCCAAAAGCCCCCACTTCTGCGAGGGAAGCGTCAGGCCTGCCCTCTGAGGCCCAGAGAGCCGAAACTTGCTACCGACAGCCTTCTGCCTTCTCCTGTCTTCTCCTTCTTTCTTCCCAAGAGCACTCGCAGAGCTTTCTGGGCCTGGTCCTGCTGCACTAGGAGCTCAGGGAACAGGGATGACCCCAAGAACTTAGAATCAGGACAGGGCCACCATCTAGGAAATAGAAAAAGGTGTCTCCTCTGGGTGGGCTCAGCCACTTGACTCTATCACTTGGAGCTGATGCCTCTGTATGAATTAGGAAAAAAAAAAGAAAAATCACCTTTTCCTCTGGGCAGAGGCAACCCCCCATCATGGCACATTCCTCAGCTGGGTGTTCTTATGCAGTGTACAACCTAAACAACTGTATGCTGAGGATACCGTGGTGAGTGGAGCTGGAGGTCAGTGGGCAGCAGACATCCAGAAACAATGCTTATGAATATGCATCCAATAGAAAGGCAAGCTATTGGGAGTGGAAGACCCAGAGGGAAGACAGTTGGCAGGGTAGGAGGCTTCATGGAGAAAGTGACCTTTGAGCTTGGTGTTGAAGAAAAAGTAGGAAGTGATAGGCAAAGAAGGGGAGATAACAGCCCCCACCCCTTGAATAGAGCATCACAGGCATTAGGCCAAGGAAGCTGGCCATTTTGAGAGACTGAACATAAGGATCAAGAAAAAAAAGAGAAGCAGGGAAGACGAGACAAGAGTGAATACGTGTTTGTTGAGTGAATAAGTGAGTGTTTGTTGAGTGAATAAGTGGCTCGATGAAAGAATGGATGGACAGACAGATGGACAGGCAGATGGATGGAGAGGAGAGAGAGATTATACTAAGGAGCCTGGCATCTCTGGAACAACCTGGTAAGAAATGTATGCTTTCTTCCACAAGCAGTGGGGTGAGGAGCTCCTAATGGCCCTTGAGGAGTGGATGACACATTCAGAACTGTTTTCAGACAATCACGCTGACAAAAATCAACTGGGGAAAGTCAGTATGGGTACCGAGGGGGATCTCCCTGGCACTCAACTAGAATGACAATTTGGAGTCACCTTGTGAGGAAAAGGGAAGGAAGAAAAGAAACGTTTGTTAGGCGTCAGCAGCCCTCTAGGGTGAAGGATGTACCCCCAACGAGCCACGGGAAAAGAGGCTCAGAAAAGGCATCTGTCCGAGGGTACTGGTCTGTGAAGCATCGTGGGTCAGCCCCATTTGCCTGTCCCCACAGTTCGTGCAGCCTGGCTGGTGGGGTGGCCTGAAATCGAGCCTCCTCAGCCTCTTGCCCAAGGAACCCAGGCTCCGTGAGCACTCACTCACATCTGGATCCAGCTGCCAAACACAGGCCCTGCTGGCTCTGTGGGGCCACTGTTTGCACCTCCTCCCTGTCTCTTACCCACTTTTTCCAGAAGAACCTGGAGCAGATTCACAGGTCCGGAAGTCTGGACGGGGCTCTAGCTGTGACCTCTCTCCTACTGCATTCCACTACCCCTACCACACACAGTTGACAAAACAGTGTCACATGCTATCCCACCTCCCCACCCCCAACCCTGAGTCTTTGCACCTGCTCTTCCTTCTGCATGACTCACTCTTTCTCTGTCTGGATAAGGACTTCTTAACCTTCAAGGCCAGCTTTAGTGACTTTTTTCCAGGAAGCCTTCTTTGACTCCCATGCCTAGGTTAGGGTCTCCCCTGCGCTTCCAGAGCTCCTGAGTTTTTCTCAAGATTGCACTTGGATGCTTATATTTTTATGATCTATTTGCATCATCTCTGTCTATCCTCTTGTGGATTGCTGGAGAGCAGGGAATATATTTGATTCATTTCCGGTTCCTCAGCTCCTAGCACAAGGCCTGGCCCAGAACAAAATCGGAGTGTCTCGGAAAGACAGATAAGGGCTGGATAGGTTGGTGGGTGTATGGATAAGTGGTCACATGGATGGACAGATGGATGGATGGATGGATGGATGGATGGATGGATGGATGGACAGATGGAGAAACAGCTTCTCTCCCTTAAGGGAAATAAACTTTGGACTTGATTGTCCCACCTCCAGGAAGAATCTCCTAACCTGGAAAAAAAAAAATTCTATTTTAAAAACTGAGGTTCTTGATGGCCCAGAATAGCTGAAGATAACAAATGATAGGTGCCCAGACCTGCAAATCTTGATTCATTTGAATTCACTGAGGTGAAGGCCAGATAAGGTACCTTATTATACAGGTCAGAGTTCTAAGAGAATCCCAGTTGGCAGCAATCAGGTCACAGAGAGTCTTGTGTACATATTTAGGAGGTTTGACCTTTATCACGAGGCTGACGGGGAGCTGGGGGAGGGTTCTCCGGCATCAAAAGGCGTCATCGACATCTCTTGAGTCCTCTAAGTGCAGACGAGATTGAAGGGGCATTGGCCTTAGGATTTCCTCCTTGCCTATTCCGCAAAGGCTGATCAGAAAAACAGAAGCTTCCCTGGACCTCAGGTCCCCATTCTGGGGTAGAGATGAGTACTGTCCAGTGCCTGGGACCAGCATCCAAGCCACCCCCCAAGTTACCCCCAAATCTCCATCTTATATTGTCCCCCAGCCCCTATAGTTCTCTAGCCCCTCCAACTCCACATAGACACAGACGGACATGCCGTGTCCATGAGGCATGGGAAACATACAGTCTTAGAGACAGATCCCAAGCCCGTCTTCTACCCACTCCAGTCTCCAAGCAGGACAGACAGATGTACATTAGTGGGTACCACACACCAGAGGACCAACCATATAAGCCCTTTCTAAGTATTTATTGAATAGCTATGGACCAATCAGAATTTGATCAGAGAAGCAGAACCACCGGATGATACACAGAACGGAGGACTCATTATATGCATTTGATCTGATGCAGTTGTGGAAGTGGTTAGACATTCTGTGTGCTTGTCATCGCGTCTGGTCTTGAACCTGAAGTCCACAGGGCAGGCAATGAGGAAAGGTAGATAATGTGAAGGAAAAAGAAAAGAAAAGAAAAAAGACAAACTGGGACCACAAGGATTCTTAGCACTCTAAGGCTCTGATTTCCAGGACCAGATGTTTTGCGGGAGCAGCTGTACCCTTTGTTATGAAGCTGCACACGTAGCAGGCCAGGATTCGGGAAAGCTGAAGGAGGAGGTGGGGAAAGAGCTTGGAGGGGCTGGAGTGCTGCTCTACGCCAACAAGATGAGGCAGCAGAGCAGCCACAAAGAGCACGACCTCATGTCCATCACTGTCCTTCCCAGCACAAAGGACACCTCCACGTTCCGGAGCTCGAGAAAAAGATTTCTGCCTGCAGCACTTGCTAACCTGGAACTATGCAGGGAAGGGAATTCTGGGAAATGGTTCCAGCTTAGCTGAGCTGACAGGGTAGAAACCATCGAACCTGCTGGGGGCCCGGCAGGGAACGAGTCAGTGGAGACCCAGCAGAGAGGAATCAGGGTCCCTGCGATCACGGAGATTAATCTCATGACAAACACCACAGTCTGATCAAGGCTCTGACAGGCACACTTAGTTACTGAGAGTCAACCATGGTGCCTGAGGTTGGATTTCATTCATACCCAAAACAACACTGGCTGACACAGATTAAAGTTTCTCTCTGATTCTCCTGCACAGGCTGATAGGATGGATGGTGCACAGTCAGGGACCCAGGTTCCTTCTGTCTGATTGCTGTGCCACTTATGGCTTCATCCTCCTGCTGTCATTTCATGATCCCAGATACGTGCCTGGTGCTAGAGCTACTGAGTCACAATTCCAACCATCAGAGATGGGGGAAGGGAAGGGGTACACATGCCCACCCCCTTTCAGGAAATTTTCTGGTAGTTCCATATGTAACGGCAGTTAATTGACCAGAATTTGACTATACAGTCATATCTAGCTGCAGAGGAGACTGGAAAGCGCAGTCTGTTCTAGCTGGCTGTGTGCACAACTAAAAATTGGAGGTTTTATTATTTGGATATAGGGAGAAAGTGGGTGCTGTGGGTCAACCAGCAATCTCTACCTCTGGCAATAGGTAGCAGTGGTCAGTATCTCAGATCCCAGAGTCAACCCTGAATTCCATTACTAGCTCCTCCACTTTCTAGCTGTGTGACTCTAAACAAAGCAATGACCTTCTCAGAGTCTCCATTTCTAGACACATACAATCCTTATCCTCACACGTGAGTCACTATCCTAAGCTCTTTTCATGGATTATTATTCTTAATCCCCACAATGAGCCTATGAGCTAGGCAGTAATATTATCCCCATTTTACAGATGAGGAAACTGAGGCTCAGAGAACTGAAAAAACTTGCCCGAGGTTATGTTCATTCATAAGCACATACTTAGTGGGTGTCTGCTCAGTGCCAGGCCCTGTGCTGGACTCTGAAGTTACAGGGAGAAGTCAGAGTGGTCCCCGCTCCAGCAGGGCTCCTAGCTGGGGAGAGGCGGAGCCTGGCCTGCTCCCTCTCCTCCCCCAGACGGCCCCCACGGCACATGTGCAAAGGTTTGCGGGAAGCTGTATGGAACGGATAACAAAATATTTCCTCATTTTGCCTCTTCCCAGAGCTCCCAGCCTGTACCCACAACTGTGAAATAGCATCTTCCAAACCTAATCTCAGCACAAGCTGCTCACGGAGGGGCTGGCTGGAGCCAGAGGTCAGTCAAACAGTCACTTAACAGCCGCTCCTGATCAGACTGAGAACAGCACACTGAAGACAGGCTCAGTGACAGCGGGCCGACAGACACCAGCTGGGACTTGTGGTCACAAAGCACTTTCACATCCACTATTGCATCAGGCCCGCCTTTTGTAGATAAGGAAACTGAAATCACTTGCCCAAGATGACGCGGAAGTATTCTCGAAAGTAAAGCCAGAAGTATGGGAATGCCTGGTTCACGTGAGAAATGGCACACAGTGGCTGCGGCACTGGCTAAGGCAAGGAGGTGTGCACAGAGGCCATTAAAGAGTTTGGTTTCTTGGAGTTCCTGTCGTGGCACAGTGGAAACGAATCTGACTAGGAACCATGAGGATGCGGGTTCGGTCCCTGGCCTCGCTTGGTGGTTAAGGATCCGGCGTTGCCGTGAGCTGTGGTGTAGGTTGCAGACGTGGCTCGGATCCCGCGTTGCTGTGGCTGTGGCGTAGGCCAGCAGCCGTAGCTCAGATTGGACCCCTAGCCTGGGAACCTGCATATGCTGCAGGTGCAGCCCTAAAAAGACCAAAAAAAAAAAAAAAAAAAAGCCAAACAAGAATTTGGTTTCTTCCAGTCGGCAGCAGAGAGCCGACCTCAGGGGTGGCAGATGCCCAATGGGAACCTGCAGTGGGGGCTGCACGTCATCGGGGCTTTGGGAAAAAAAACAAAATATTTGAGACCCACTTCTTAGGCAGCACCTCAGTGCACGGGCTTGAGCCACCCCCAGTCACAGCCCTCAATGTGCCTGTCCAGAGCCAGATGGCCCCTCGGTGACTGAGAAGAGGGTGAGATGTGAGCCCTTCCACTCCCCAGGCCTCCGTGTGCAAAGGCAGGCCACACCACACTCTGCACACACTAGCCCTTATTCTAAACCAGGCCCACCACCCAGCCTAGAGCCAGCGCTTTGCCAGGAGGTACCAGGGGACAGGAGGAAAGGGCCAGACAGAGCTGGCGCTCCAATCCCGGCCCTGGCGTTCTCACCTGCAGAAAGGTTAATGACAAGTATCTCTCAGGGTGGCTGTGACAAGTGAATGAGACCACCTCCAAAAAGTGCCAAGCAGAACGCCAGGCACACGAAATGCCCTCTGTAAACGGGGGGGTTCCCTCCTCTCCCCCTTGCTTTGCCCAGGAGAAAAGTCTCGAA
The DNA here is from genome assembly GCA_004024745.2 of Catagonus wagneri. NCBI lineage: Eukaryota > Metazoa > Chordata > Mammalia > Artiodactyla > Tayassuidae > Catagonus > Catagonus wagneri. The sequence continues at coordinate 26,473,357 of PVHT020000066.1, forward strand.
TGGGCATTATTCAATAGTAGAGAGTGCCAGGCTGCAGATCAGCTCCCCTCAGCGATGCCACGGTGCTTGAAGCCAGAGAAAAGGGACGATTCCAAGCTCATAAAGTGTGATGCAGATCCAGCCAGGCCAAACACTCGGGTGCTCCGACACCCACTCAGGGACCCCTGCCCTGACCATGAATGCTGGCAAGGGGTGGGGAGTTATGGGGGACTGAGTACTTGGAGCTGGGACCTACAAAGTGGTGGGGAGGGCCTCAGTCTGTCCCTGACGAACATTCAGGAAAGCTACCCAGCCACATCTCCAGCACATCTGTACCTCCTGTTGCTTCGAGGAGTAACTGCATTATTTGGGATTTCTGACATTCGTGCCCTCCCCAAGTCCCCACCCCTTTCCTGTTTGGCCTGTGAACTGGAAAGGGCTATAAACAGGCAAGCGGGCTCCTCGCCCCAGGGCGGGCCTGTCAGCCAGCCAAGGAAAGGTAGGTCCCAGAGGACCCCCGCCCCCACCCTCCCCACGCAGCCCAGCTGAGGAGCTTGGAAAGATAGGATTTGTTTGTTTTTTTGGATCTGGCTCAGGATCTGGCTGAGGCCGGGCCCTTTGGGAAAAAGCAACTTTTAAATAAATGCTTCAAGATTGTGCAAACATTTCAGTAGTATTGGAGGCCTGGTGTTCTGGGTCAGGGAGGGAAAAAAATACCCGTCAATCATTCTAGAGATGAAAACCTGATAGCGGAGCGGTTAGCGAGGACTGGGGCTGGGGTTGCAAACCTCAGCTGTGGCTGGCTGGGGCCAGCTACACTTCAGTCCTCTCTCCTCAAATCATTTGCATGTTAATCAACAGAACGGCCTGTCTGACAAGCACTGAGAAGGCAAGCAGCTCACAATATGATGTGTGTGACGCCTGCAGAAAGGACAGGACTTGAGGCACACAGAACGGGATCTGAGCCCTGGCTCTGCTGCTCGTTAACTCTGTAGTCTTGGGTAAATCACTTAGCTTGACTGAGCCTCAGTTTTCTAATCAGTAAATGGGATTATAATCTCAATCTCATCAAAATGCTGTGAGACTGAAATAAAATACAGATCGCGGTATAAAATCTGGCCCAAAGCAAGAGCCCAGGAATAAACCGTGAAAATATCATGAGTTGCCACTTATCGGGAGTTTTTTCTGTCTTTCTTTCTTTCCTTCTTTCTTTCTTTTTTTCTTTTTCTTCTTAGGGTCATACCCATATCATACGGAAGTTCCCAGGCTAGGGGTCAAATCAGACGTGCAGCTGCTGGTCACAGCCACAGCAATGCCATATCCAAGTCGAGTTTGCAACCTACACCACAGCTCACAGCAACGCTGGGTCCTTAACCCACTGAGCAAGGCCAGGGATTGCATCCTCATGGATACTAGTTGGGTTCGTAACCCGCTGAGCCACAACCAGAACTCCAAGTATTTTCTATAAGTACAGACTTGCAGATATTTTCAGTCATCTTCAAAGTACACCCGCCTGGCCGGGCATCCACAAGCATATCCTCTGCATCCGTTCCCACCCAGCTCTCTCTTGACCAAGAGTGGGGCTCAGTCCCTGACCTCAGGAGCTCATGGTCTTGAAACAAAGAAGTTCAGAGCTGACAGATGGTGAGCTGGGCCCGAGAAATGTGTGCACAGCCTGGAACAAGGAGAGAGAGACAAATTGAGTTGTGATGATTTTTGTACACCTATAATTGTAATAAAATTCATTAAGCAATGGAAAAAAACAAAAATAAAATGAGAAGTGAGGAAAGAAAAAAAAAAGGAGAGAGAGAGAGATGGTCCTGAGCAGAGAAACCAGCCAGCTCCTTGTGCAGAGGGGAGATTTGATCCAGGTTATGAAGGATGAGTAAAATGCCCACAGGCAGACACGAGCGAAAAGCATTCCAGATGGAGAGACCGGCTGAAGCAAAGGCTCCGAGGTAAGGCCTATATACAGAAAGTCAGGACACAGGGGCAAAAAGCCAGGTGGAAGTCCAAGTGTGAAGAATCCTGCATGGGGAGGGGCCATTTGGGTTCCCAGAGCCAGGGAACGTCTTTGCCTGCTCCCTGGGTTCTCCTCCCAGCAGCCGCGTGACTAAGGCGCTCGCCCGATCTCTCAGTCTCTTGTCTGTATGTCCCTATCAGCTCTTCCTGACCTGCCTCAAAGCCTCCCTCTCAGAGGTGAGAGTGTTTTGAGAAGGTCAACGTGCTCCACTGACACCGGGTACCATTACGTCACACATGCACCCACAGAGACACACGCATCCACGTATATGCATGTGCGTACACACACACGCAGGCACACACATGTGCACAGGTTCGGGGATCAGAGAGACTTGGCTTCAGACCCCAGCTTTCCATTTGCTGCTGCAGAACCCTGAGCAAGGCATGTATCTATTGCATATGAAACGCTAATACAATGTCCTGCACAATATAGTTATCATCGACACATGGACAAACTCAAACTATTTTCACTTTAGGAAGAAACTACCACCCAATAGGGTTAATGCACGAGACTGTGAAGCCCAGGGTTCAGCCCCTACCCCCTCATCATACCCGTGGGGAAACTGAGGCTCAGAGGAGGAAGAGAAGCTTGGAAGAGGGGCAAAGGAGCACTTGGAGAGGAACCCGCCCTGGAAAGCCCAGCCATTGTGCTGAGCCTGGTTTGGAGAACGAGCAGGACTCCAAAAGCAGATCCAGGTGGGAGGGGCACATCAAGCAGAAGGAAGAGCTTGAGCAAGTTCAATCCTAATGTCACTGATTGAACTTGGAGAAAGACATGTCACCTGGTGAGTCAGAATCTGTGCTGGAGTGCGGCAGAGACGGAGCTGGGAGGAGTGTATGCACGGGAGGCCCTGGGGTGTGTTTGGGAAGCTGGACGCTCTTGAGGGCAATGGGGAACCCTGAAGGGCAGCAGCGCTGGGTCAGCATTTTAGGAAGAATCTACAGGGCTAGAAACAAGACTTTGGGTTTGACCCAGGGCCATGCCAGGAGTGATGGGGAGAAGTGGGTGGATGTGAGAGACACAGGAGATACAACAAACTCCTCAAAAAGCATTGACTTTCTAGAGGAGAAAAGAGAGATGGAGACAGAGTGGACATGGGAAAAGCAGACACTTTAGATGATTTTAAACCTGGCTGACTAAAGCACAAAGAGCCCCCTTTAACTCAAAAGACTATAGCTGAGGGGTTTTCAACAGAGAAGAGTACGCAGAACAGTGGGGGCTTCCTGAGACCCCACCCCTCACCCCCAGCTGCTGCCCCACCCACAAAGTCCTCAGCACATCACATGCCCATAAGCCTGCCCACCATCCTCTCCACCCCAGGGAGGAAGGAGGCCCACAGGACAGGATGGAGAAGAACCCCCAGCTCCCCTGGCGGGGAGGGGGAGACAAATCATATGGCAGGGGTCCAACTTTCCTCCAATTTTATCTCCTCCCTTTCTTCCTGTCTGCCCTGGCTCCGTGCCCAGGGCTGCCCCCAGCCTCTCACTAGGGACCTTGGAGCCAGTCCCTCACCTCTCTGACCCTCAGTCTCCTCCTCTAGAAAACGGGGTTAATAGTATTTAGCAAGCAAGACTGCTGAAATTGTTGGCAGGTGCCATGTCCGAAGGGACTGCTCAGAGGGCATCAGATCCATTCTCAATAAATGATTCCATTTCTTTCCCATGCGCCCTTTCCGATTTACAAATGTCTTTTATTTGTTTCAGCACAACAACACTGGGAGATGAGGGTTATGTGGCAAAAGGCGCACACACTGACAGTCCGGGGCAAATCAGGATTTAAACCCGGGCCCCCAGGACTCGCCAGCCTACCCCTCCCTGAGTCGGTCTCCTTCTCCCGAAGCCCGCCGCTGCCTCCGCCTTCCCCGGCTTCCGCCGAGTCCCCAGCCCCGCCGGCCCGCCCCCAGCCCCCCCAACCCGTTCCAGATGCTCCCCTCCTTCCCCACCGCCGTCCCCTCCCCTTCCTCCGCGGCGCCGCCCCCTCTTCCTCGTCGCCCTCGGAGCCCAAATACGCGACACCTGGAGCAATAGCGGCCGCCCCGCCGGCCTGGGCCTCATTACGGGGCCGGCCCTTATCGCGGCGTGCATCACATTATTTCATTTCAAAGAATCCGCAGAGAAACCCGTCCCCGGCCGACAACAGAAAGTAAAAACACAGCTGACTCCCATTAGGGCCCTCTCACAGGCTCCGCGTGAGGTAATGAAATATGGAAGCGGTGAGATATGTAATGCTTTATTAAGCGGTCTCAGCTACAACGGCGTGCATGCCAATTACGCCTGCAGGCTACCGCCCGCCCCTGGCCGCCGGACCACCCAGCGCGCGCCCGGCCTGCGCCCCGGCCGCCCGCTCGCGGGGAGGAGGGGGCCGGGCCGGGGGAGGAAGGGGCAAGAGGCACGGAAGAAGGAGAGGCCCAGGGGGAGAAGAGCGATACCCGGGAAGGGGAGGGACAGCGGCCGGGTGCCCACGCCGCCTCTGGGCTGTGGCAAGTAGCGAGGTATCTATCTTTCGAGCCCGCGAGAAGGCTCGGCCACTGTCCCCCGCTGGACCAGCCCGGCCCTGGGAATCTCGCAGTGACCTCCGCAAATTGACAGGATTCCTAGAAGCCTGGAAAGGGAATGGCCAAAACTAAAGCTCAGAGAGGGAAAGACACTCAAGAGGGTCACACAGATGAATCTGGGGCAAGACAGGAGGGAAGCCAGACCTCCTGTTTCCTAAACCAGATAGTTTCCATTCTACCAAACTGTTTTTTCTTTTCCCTCTAATGATGTCTAAATGGCAAAGTTCCGGCATCTTTGTATGGATGAGAAACATGTTTTTTTTTTAACATCTGACTCCAACATCCCTGAAATCTTCTGCCCTTTCTAATTGGCCCCACATTTTCCAACCTTCATACAGTGTTCTGACCCTGCCATGGCCATAGTTAAGCTATCTAGCCTCCCTGAGAATCAGTTTCCTCATCTGCGTAATGGGGAGAAAAATCCCCATCCCCTTAGGCTGTGGCACAGAGGAAATAAGAAAATGCGTAGTGTGTAGCCCAGTCTGCAGTGACACCTGCAGTACTCTGGACTACAATGAACTTGGCCTGTCTGTCATGCAGCAAATGGTTCCCGGGGACCCACCTGGTGCCAGGGAATGTACTCACTGATGTCCTTGCATGGAAAAGGCAAGCAAGGTAATCGGACCCCCTTCAGGAAGCCCTGGTAAAGGTTCAGCTGCAGAGAGGGAAGTGAAAATTACGGGGTAATATGGAATTTGGGATTATCTGGGGATTTGCATTATCCATTCCAGGAGTTCTCAGCTTTTTTCTACCTCAGTACAAACAAAGCAATGGTTCACTGCCTCAGGAGGGTCCAGAGTGAGGGGCTGCAGCAGGTAACCCATGCTGCGGGGCACGGTGCACACTGGGGGCCCCACGCCTATTCCTAAAGCCCAAGCAAAAGGCAAGGAGCTAGAGAGCAGTATTTTTGGAGAGGTAACCTGGAATTCCTCCTGAGTTTCTTTTTTTTTCCTTTTTTTTATTTTTTTGTCTTTTCAAGGGCCATGCCTGCAGCATATGGAGGTTCCCAGGCTAGGGGTCTAATCAGAGCTGTAGCTGCTGGCCTACACCACAGCCACAGCAGTGCGGGATCAGAGCTGCATCTGCTCATGGCAACACTGGATCCTTAACCCACTGAGCGAGGCCAGGGATCGAACCCACAACCTCATGGTTCTTAGATGCATTAACCACTGAGCCCCAACGGGAACTCCTCCTCCTGAGTTTCTTAAAAAGGGATATCATTGGCAAACTGCGTTCTTTCATTTGTTCTTAGCAGCAAATTATTCCCTGTGAATCCAGCAAGCAGGTTCCCAAGTTAAGATCTGATGGACGGAGTTTGCTCCCATTTGGCCCCACCCTCTGCAAAACCTGCGAAACCCTACCCCTAACCTTAGCTGCCTGGCTCTCTCCTGCCACCTGCCTTGCAGGAGAGAGAGGTAGGGAGAGGGGGAGGGGAAAAGAGACAGATGAGGGAGAGAGAGAGAACACTGACAAATGTGTATGCAGGGTTACCTCATGCCAGACACTGTCCTAAGTTGTTGTGTTTTTTTTGCCCTTTCTAGAGCCATATTTGTGGCATATGAAGGTTCCCAGGCTAGGGGTCGAATCAGAGTTGTAGCCGCGGACCTATGCCACGGCCACAGCAACACGAGATCTGAGCTGCATCTGCAACCTACAGCACAGCTCACGACAACACCGGATCCTTAACCCACTGAACAAGGCCAGGGATCGAACCTGCAACCTCATGGTTCCTAGTCGGATTCATTAACCATTGAGCCACGACAGGAACTCCCTAAGTTTTATTTATATATATAATATAATACATACTGTAGCTGTGATAGATAATATTGAAATATTAGAAATATGATAAAGTAAAATAATGTTTATTTAATCTTTACAGAAACTCTTTAAGGTCAGTGTTTATCGTTTTTCACATGAGGAAACTGAACCCCAGAGACGTGAACCCATTTGTTGAGAAGGTCAACAGCTAGAAAGTGGCACCAGGCAACCTGGAATTCACAGGGAGAAGGCGGGAATGTGGGCACCTTAAAGGATGTGATTAATGGCGCTGTTAGTTCTACAAAAGCCTATCAGCTGCTCTGGCACACTTAATTCTTTCACCACTATTGTGAGATAGGTTTCACGGCCTCGTTTTATAGCCGAGGAAACTGAACCCCAGAGGCAAAGGCTCTTGCCCAAGTCTACTCAGCAGGTAAATACAGAGCTGTAGTTAGAACCTGGGGCTAACCACCAACTCAGTGTTCCCTCACTCTTTCAAACCACCTCTTAGACTCCTCACCACCAGAAAATAGCATTTTAAAATGACCGAAAGAAGGGGAGTTCCCCTGGTGGCTCAGCGGGTTAAGGACCTGACACTGTCTGTGAGGATGCGGGTTCGATCCCTGGCCTCACTCAGTGAGTTGAGGATCTGACGTTGCCTCAAGCCGCAGCACAGGTCACACCCGCGGCTGGATTCTGTGTTGCTGTGGCTGTGGTGTAGGCCGGCAGCTGCACCTTTGTTTCAACCCTTAGCCTGGGAACTTCCATATGCTGCGAGTGTGACCCTAAAAAGAAGAAAAAAAGAAAAAGACCAAAAGAAGGTATAATAACGCCTAAATGGCAAAGCTCAGATGTTACTGTGCAGACGAGAAACAGGTTCTCTTTTTACATCTGACGTTCTAACATCCCTCAAGTCTACCCCGACAACTGACCCTGCGGAGTTACCCGGGAACACCTCATTTACTCAGTGACTATAAGCGGATGCTAAGGAAACAAAAGTAAAACAGTCACGGTCCCTGCCCTGGAAGAGCTCACAGTCTGGCAGGAAAAGGGCACCCAAACCAATAATAAGAGTGTAAAGCCGTGATGGGCGTGCCTGTTACACAAGAGAATCAGGCAGACCTGCCCAGAAAGTCAAGGTAGATCTCAACCAACATGATGTTTGTGCAGTCTTGTGCGGTGACTAAAAGGAGTTACATTGGAGGAGAAAGAACTGAGAAACCTGTCCGTGAACAGTAGGGAGCACTGGGTAGCCAGAACTTCAGGGAACTGCCCACAGTGTTAGGGCCCACTGAGCAGGACAGGTGTTCGCTAGAGAGATAGGAGAGCACCAGAAGTTTTGTTAAGCTAAATTGTCTAAATCGGTGGGAAGGCAGGGTACGCATTCATCCCTTGGCAACTGTTTTTCTTTTAAATTTTGTTCCCAATACACTTTCTCCACGTTATTCATGCTCTCAGAGCAGAAAGGTCCAGAGCTCTGTTTCATCACACAGCTGATGTTACCCCCACTGTACAGCTGAGGCTCTGAGACGTCATCTCCATCAGATGGGAAAAAATATGACTTGTATTTATTGAGCACTTAGTATGTGCCAGGTACTGTACTAAGCACTTTATATACCTTTATCTTGCTTGATCCTCAGAAATGCCCCATGAGGAGTTCCCGTCATGACTCAGTGGTTAATGAACCCGACTAGCATCCATGAGGATGTGGGTTTGATCCCTGGCCTTGCTCAGTGGGTTAAGGATCCGGCATTACCATGAACTGTAGTGTAGGTTGCTGATGTGGCTCAGATCCCAAATTGCTGTGCCCTGGTGCACGCTGGCAGCTACAGCTCTGATTCGAGCCCTAGCCTGGGAACCTCCATATGCCACGGATGTGGCCCTAAAAAAAAGACAAAAGAAAAAAAATTCCCCGTCAAATAATTTCCTAAAACTTTCTAACTTCTTTCACATTTCATGTTTTTGGATATGCTATTTCTTCTGCCCTATAATAGCCCTGTTTTTACCTGATGCACTATTTAGGCTTCAGACTAAATAAAAGGCTCCAGTTAAGAGAGCCCACAATACAGTGGTTCAAACAGAATAGAAGTTTATGTCTCTCTCATGCAGTGGTTTGGAGCTAAGCATGTGACCCCAGGTGAATGGGACAGCTGTGCTCTCCAAGGTCATCCAGGGACCCGGGTTCCTTCTGTTTGTTGCTCTGCTCTGCCATCCCTTCACAGCCAGAACTCGTCTACACACACCACGTCCTCATTCCACCCATGGGAAGCAATTTCACTGGGAGGGGTATGTCTCTTATTAACAGGAAGAGGAGAAAAACAGAACTGGGGAAACAAGCAACACACTCTGCCATCCCTCCTTGTCCTTTATCATCCAGCTAGCATGTTGCCTCCTCTGCGAAGCCTTCCTGGATCCCTTCCCAAGAAAAATTAATTGCTCCCCTCCTGCGCTCTGTGCTTCTACAGCCCCTTCTACTTTGCTGCTTTATACTTCTCAGTTCACAGGCCTAACCCCCTTCCCCGTAAATAATAAGCACTGTGAATACTGAGCACTTGCTATGTCCTAGGCACTGTGCCAGCAAGTTTTGTGCATTAAGTCATTTAATCTTCCCACAGCCCTGGGGATTTTCTCCTCTGTGGAACGGGCACAACAATGCTACTGACCACAAGGGTGTTGCCGCGAGGATTAAAAGAACTGGTTTTGGGATGGGTACTGAGTACATGCTCAATAAAGAGTAGCTACTAGTGTTGTGTAAGTCCAGACGGATACCTGCACCAAGGTCAGGGCTTAGCCCAGTTATCAGTTACGCGCCCTGCCCTATGCAGCTCACAGCTGAGCTGTGAACATTAACCACGTGGCAGGGTGTGTGGGCAGCTAGAGGTACACAGTCTGAGGGTTCTTGGCAAGTTAAGAAGTGTTCTAAAAAATAAAATGCCTAAGTCCTGGAAGGCACTACTTTATCCCCTTCCCCTCAAGAGAGAAAGCTTACTTGCCCAAGGCCACACAACTAGTAAGTGCCAGAACTATGATTCAGAACAGATTTATCTTAGTGGGTGAGGGAGGCAGGGACTGACTAGTAAAGTGCATGAACCTCTGACATTCGGTGGACCCCATGGAGAAAGCTCAGACACTTAGGCCATTCAAGACACTATCACTACCTAGTGGCAGTAGTGAGTATTGCAGGCATAGCATCTCATTCATTCAAATGAGGTAAAAGCATCCCAAGGAGCAATCTTGAATTGTTTTAATATATTAGATAAAATCAGGACCTTTTTAAAACATTTGGTTTTTTCTCTCTTATCAATAAGTGATCTCAGGTCATTTCCATTGTTCTTATCCACCAGCATTTCCTAGATTTGTTCTTCTTTACACATTATAATTTCTGAAATCAGAATGTGTGTTTTAATAATGGGTCAGCTTCCAAGAGGAGGAACACATTGTCAGGTCATTGTTATGTTTATGCAGTGACCTTCAGTGTGTGATTTACAATGAAAACAGAGTTGTTATAAACTTAAATTTGGATCCCTAGTTCCTGCTTTTCAAAATGATTTCATGGTGATATCAAAAAAAGTTACTGTTTGTGCAAGAAATGGCCTGCCACCCACCAGTCAGTGAAGTTACTGGCAGTAAAAATTGCCCAGTCTTCACAAATAAATCAGAGAATTTTCTGAGTGGTGTGAGGTGGGTCTGACAAATTGATCCATCAAGTCTTATAATGTAGACACTAAACACCTACCTGTCAAAAGCTTCCAGCTAACTTTCAAGAAAAGCTGTTTAACTTCCAGCAATATGCAATGCAGTTCATGGAGAGTGGAGGGGCTGTGTGTGTTTATCCAAAGCAGAAATCCACATAAAATACCATTAGTCTTCAGTATGTCTTGAGATCATACTGTCAGTCTTTACAAAATTAAGTTCACTTACATGAGATGCCTAAAAGCAGCATCACCATGACGTTCTGATGGGTTGATGACCTACAGCATATCATGTAGATGGTCCACTGTACACTCAAACATTGACTGTGATCCTAGAAAACAAAGAGAGCAGTTGTAGGAGCAACTCCCAGTTATTTTTCTTAAATATGTATCTGTGATACAGCGACTCTCCCCCCAGAGTGGACTTAATCGGGCATCTTGCATGAAACAGTGCCTTGGTATCAAGAAGCTCCAGTTCTCTCTTGACACTAAGCTGCATCTTATCAAAGAGGCATGAAGTGTCTCGCGTGTTCTGACATTCTCTTCCAGCATTACCTTCTCCCACCGTGACTTAAGAATGATCATACTATCAGCACTAGCAATGTAGGTTCGTGCCACGCTTTAGCGTTTCCAAAGTCCTCAGTGTATTTGCTCAGGTCATCCTCACCCCTGCTCCACAAGGCAGTCCTTTTTTTATTGATGGGTAGTGGAGCTCAGAGAGCTGACCTGCGCTAGCGAGGGCACACAGCACAACTAAACCCTCTCCTCCCTCCTCCTTCAGCCACCACTCTGCCCACTTCCTTTCTCGCTCCCTTCAGCCTTTCTGTGTCTCTCATATCTCCCCAGGTTTCTCTGCCTCCCTGTCTCTGTTTCTCTCCATCCCTGTCTTAGAGTTGATTTTCCCATCTGTCCTTCTCTCTTTGCTCTTTATTCCCATTTCTGTCTTATGCCTCAATATCTCTTCCGTTTTCTTTTTATCATTTTCCCTCGATTTTTACCTTATCGCCTCTCTCTTCTCCCTCCTTCTCCTTCCCCTTCCTTCTCTTTTCTTGCCTTCCCTCCCTTCCTTCTTTCTTTCCTGCCTCCCCGCCCTCCCCTGGTTTCTTAGAGCCTGAAGATGACAGTTTTCTCTCCTGATGGCCAGCATCTCTCCTCTAAGGAAGAAGGGGCTGGAGCAGAGGGTAGCAATGAGAAGGCACCTTGGCCTCTGTCGCCCCCTAGAGTCTGTTCATCTTGCCCAAACTTCCTGCCCCAGACAGACAGACTGATTCCCTCCAGCCCCAACCAGCTGTCCCAGAACAGGGATGCCTGGGGAGAACCCAGCCAGACCAGTCTCCACATAGTCCGCCTGTGTGTGTGTGTCTGAAAAGACCGAGGTAAATGGAAAGTTCTGGGCATCTTGACAGGGAAAGTAAAACCAATGCCAGACTTGGAATTCCTCGACCGGGACTGGATCCTGGCTCTGCCAGTTACCAGCTTTATGACTCAGGCCACCACCTTGTCTTTCTGAACCTGCATTCCTCACCCACGAGGCGGGTTACCTTGCAAGGGCTCTTGTCAGGGATTAATTCAGGCCATGGTGGTGAAAACACCTGGCACATTACGGGTGCCCAGCAAGTGTTGATTTAGACTCGGAGTCTCCAAAAAAGGAGGCTGCTCAAGAGTGAGGAAGTGGAGAAGGAAGGGGTGTTTAGTGCAGGATCCTCCAGGTCTGTAATTGCAAAAGGCAGCCACAAGTTCTGCCCCGGCCTTCAGAAGATGGGGTCGGTTTCCTCACCCCCTGAATAGGATGAGTTGGAAGAATGATTTGCTTTGGCCAGTGGTTGCTAGCAAATATGATGCAAGAGGAGACTTAAAAAGCACTTACGCATTGGGGCTTGGCCCATCTTGCTGCACTGGGAAGGCTGAGACGGCCCCCACACGAAGACTCCCAGGCCCTCAGCCACGCGCTCACCAGGCCTGTGTGAGGAAGGCCATCTCTGCCACATGAGCAAATGAGTGGTTTAGTTATTTATTGCTGCATAACAAGCTACCCCCAAGGAAGCTTAAAGTCATCTTATCTTGCTCCACTTCTGAAGGTCAGGAGGCTGGGAGCAGCGCAGCTGGAATGGGAATCTGGGGCCTGGCAAGCAGGGGAAACCGAGTCAATGCCGGCCACACCCTGTCTTCTGCAGAGCCCAGTGCTGCAGCTCCGGCTCGACACGCAGGCGGGCCTGCTTCCCTCCCAGAGAACCGAGCATCAGAAACCAGAGGGTCCTCGGCCATGATTAAACAGATGGGGAAGATCACCCGAAGTCACACCGCAAACCTGCAGCAGCAACGGGGTTCGAGTTGCCACTCCAGCTCGCTGCCCTGGGCTTGTTTCTTTACAATCTATAAAGTGCACATTGCCGCCTTGGTGACGCTTCTGTTCCAAACTGAATGTATTTTAAATACATCTGAGTCCCTTAGGGACTCAGATCAGCCCAGAGCAACAAGGAAAAAAAAGAAAAAAACTAGCAAGAACAGGAACAAGAGAAGTGAACTTATTACCTTATTACTTCTCCCTTGTGCCCTCCCCTCCCACCCCTTGTCCCCACCCAGCTCAGGCGGATTCCTGCCTCCCCAGTGACTGGAACTCACTGAGGGGCCCCAGTGCTGCTCCCAAAGAGGCACACAGCAGTCAGAGAAAATCCAAATCAGAACCTAGACTTCTAGCAGCTCAGGACTGGAACGAAAGTTCTCCTGGACTGCGCTCTCTCCTTCATAAGTGGCCTCTCAAACTCTGCTTACATGCTTCCAGAGACTAGGAGCTCACTACCTCCTGAACTGGCTGGAAAGAATTGGTTGAAAAGCGCTTTGGAGACAGATCCACCTACATTCAAGTCTCTGTGGTAGACAGCTGTGCAACCTTTGATAAATCACTCGACCTCGCTACTCCTCACACTTCGCTGCAAAATGGGAATAAAGCCTCCTGAGCGGAGTTGTTGTGAGAACTGAGAGTACCCAGAAGATAATGAGTTCATGACAATTTTTATTACACAGGCAGAAGGTGAGAACGGGATGCAAGACGGGGGTCCTGCCTCTGACAGTGACCGCTTCCCTCCCGAGCACCTCTTACCCCCACGCCCCCAGCAATCAGGGATGCATGAGGTTCGGGTCTCTGGAGGTCCCCCCGCCCCGCCTCCAGACAAAAGAAGCCAGATCCAGTCGCCTGGGGATGCAGAGAGGCGCTGGGCAGCAGGGTGTCGGAGAGTGAGGGGGACCCTCCGATGGATGTGCTGGGCCTAGACTATTCAAGGATGGAGGAATAAAACTAGAGGATGGGAAGTGAAAATGAGAGGAGAGGAGAGAGAGAGCAAATGTGTGTGTGGAGGTGAGGGAGGTGAAGTGTTAGCACAAAGTCACGTTGGCGCGGCTGAGATGCCTGGGTGCAGGTTAAGGGGAGTGAGGACACACCTCCACTCTGCGCGGTCTTTCTCCAGCATCCAGTTACTCTGCATCCCTGGAGGGCGGAGGACGGACCAGCGGCAGGAGCTGGCAGGGCTGCGGCTGTGAAATCAGAATAGGAGGCGGGGCGCATCTCTCCTCATGCTAATCACCTGCCACAAAGCAAAACAAATTTGCAAGCAAATCAGTCGCTGGGTGAGACAGTAGCCAGGTAGCAAGGGACAGGAAATGGAAACTCACTCCACCCTCGCACTGTCATTGTCGTACAATATACATACGAACTGCCACAAGAGCCCTTTTGATGTAGTCGCTGCTTCTGCGGTTTATTGTAGGGTCTTTATAAACAGCTTGGAGCCTTCCCTGGGTTTTCTAGAAGCTCACTGTCTCCCAGGGCTCCCCCACACCCTCCCTCCAAGCTTGTACTGAGCCACTGCTGGTGGCTATTCCCCAAAAGCCACACCTTTGTAAACAGTACCTTTGAAAAACTCACCTCCTTACCTAGAACAGGCAAATGCACAGAGACAAAGAGTGGACCAGGGGTGGGGAGGAGAAATGGGGGGGGGGGGTTTGGCAGCGGCTGGGGCGGGGGGGCATTCGTGTTTACAGGGTACAGAGATTCAGCTGGGAAGATGAAAAAGTCCTGGAGATGGATGGTGGTGAGGGTTGCACAACAATGTGAATGTCCTAAATGTCACTGAACTGTACACTTTAAAATAGTTAAAATGCTAAATTTTATGTATATTTTAGCACCGCTTTAAAAAAAAAAAAATCCCTCACCCCTGTAAACCTCTTGCCTCTGGGCATCTGCCCTCACCCAGCGCTGTTTTCTCTAGTGGGTCCAAAGCTCCTGACCCTGGACTTCTCCTCCCACGGGGGTTCCTGGAGGCTGACCTTCGAGGTTGTGCAGGCGGCTCTCCCCCCGTGAGGCTCTCACTGAATGCTGCTGGAGACCACTTTAACTGAGCTGAGGGAAACCAAGGGTGCGGGCTCCTGGGCCCCCCCACACACACCCGGCCAAGGCTCCGCCAGGATCCCATCTGCGCACCTGCTGCTGGACCAGTATCTCTTGTTCTCGATCGTTTCACAGACTGGCTCCAGCTCCTCACACAATTAGCAGCCAAGAGACAGGTCCTTATTCTGCAAACTGGGGGATGTTAGGCAAGTCTGTCCCCTCTCTGGGCCTCGGTCTCCCTTTCACACAATACGGGAGAGAACCAGCCGTGTTCAGATTTTCCTTTTAAACCTCAGAATCCTTTCTTCAAATAAAACCTTACAAAGGAGCGCAAAGTAAAAGTCAAATAAGATCAGGGCTGGCTGGGTTGAGGGTGACGTGAGAGCCCATCACGCTTTCTCCATATTTTGAGGAACCCCAGGGTTCCATGGAGCACAGTCTGACAACCACTGTTCTAGCTGGTCCTCTGGCCATGCATGCAGTGGGGACGGCCAAATGAATAAGATGATGACCTGGAAAGAAACACACCCCCTTCTCTCTCCCCCTTGGCCTCAGTTCTCTCCCCCTACCCAGAGCAGAGGGAACCCAGACCCAGGCTGCAGGTCCCAACTGTGCAAGACTCACTCCCGCCTCACTGTGCCAGAAACGCTCTAGCAGACAAGAAATTGCTGAGTCTCTGTGGCCCACACCCCCTTGATGGGAAGCTCGCGGCTCCCTGGCCAGGCCAGCCTGCTGCCTCTGAGCACAAGCAGAGGGTCTGAACTGGAGCCAAGAATAATATTGTGTCAGTGAGTCTATTATGAAAATAATGGAATAAACGAAGCCACCCTCAATAAGGGATGTGCAGGCTTTCCTCGGCTCTGCCACCGCCTGACAGGGGCTGAGGTGGCCCTTCCAGGACCGGCATTCAGCCAAGAGCTCACTAGTCATTAAAAACAGGCTTTATCACTGGGGATTGGCTGGGCAGGGGGGCTGCTCACAGCCTGGCTTCTCCCCGCCTCAGCTCGGGCATGTGGGCCGATAGCCACAGCCCCTGCTTCCTCCCCCTGTAACCCCTGAGCTGAGGGCAAAAGCAAGTCACGGTCTTATCTAACGTTTTCTGGGTGTCTAAGTGTATCACCTCATTTGACCCTCTTGGCGACACAGTGGGCTAGGTTCCCGAGGACTGTGCCCATTTTAAACTGAAAACAATTGAGACGCAGAGATGTACTTGCTCGCAGTGGGGAGTAGGGAGTGGACATTTGGGTGCTTGGCTCCCGAGTGTCTGAACCAGTACCTGGGTCAGCTCCCAGAAACGGGGAGCAGGTCCTCCCCCTCCCTCAGTCCTTGCCTGGAGATTCTCTGTCTTGTCCATTCAAAGGGAACCCCTTTAAGCCTCCCTCAGCCCCCACCCCATTTATCATGTACGCCCTGTGTGCAGGACACATCGACGGCCCCGCTTAGCCCAGATCTTGTGCCCAAAACCTCACCTGCCGACTCCTGCCTGGGTCTCTGCTAAAGCAGGGGCCAGAGAAAATCCTCAGAGGGGAAGACAGTCTCCGAAGAGTGAGGATCAACCTGAGGGCCACTATATCCAGTGTCCCTGATGCCAAGGGGCTCTCCAAGCAGCTGGAGGTGACCACGCGTTTCTGCTTGGCCAAGAAGACCGCTCCCATGGGTACAGGGCAAAGAGGCCCAGGCCCGGCTGGGAGTCAGGACAACGGAGTCCCAGACCCAACTCTGGCCTGGGCATGCTCATGCCCATGACCTTGGCAAGTTACTCCCCCTCCCTGGGCTTCAGTTTCATCTTCCAGCAAATGTTTGTAAAAATCTTGTTTTACCTCCCAAGGCTTTCAAGGAAGCTGGAGTGGGAAATTAAGCAGTGTCATGGGTGGACGCTTCTGTTTGCTCCTGTACCTCCTGGCACAGCTGGACAGATAGTCCTGTCTCCCCCTGGCCCTGACCTGCTCCCTCGGAGGTTGGAGGGATGATATGAGGCTTGAGCAGGTGATGCCTGGTCCAGCAGCCCCTCCCCATCCAGAAGCTCATTCTACTTCTGGGCCTAAAAATGCATTCAGTATCCATTGCCAAGAGCTTTGCTTGTATTACCTCATTAAATCCTCAAAACCAGCTGTGTGTCTGTATGGCTAATACCCCATTCTATAGCTGGAGAAACTAAGGTTAGAAAGGATTAACTAACTTGGCAAGTTATTCCTCCTCTACTCAGTCTACCGTCATTCACCCACCTCCCATCCTACCCTCCCATCTCCATTATTCATTTATAATCTCATGTATCCATTCAGTTGGTCATCAAACATTCTCGGGTGCATGATTCTGTGCCTGGCCCCCAGAGCTGGGTCAGCAAGTCTCCAGTCTCAGGAAGCTCACAGTCCAGTGAAACACACACTTAACTTTTGAAATCACAACTCTGAGCAGCATGTCACATGGTCAAAGCCCTGGGTCACCGTCCCGACTCCACGGTTAGATACTCACTCTGGGTACCACCATCCCACTTTTATCATTTCTTAGGTACAGGCCAGCTTCTGCCACCAGATCCAGAGACTCTAAAGGACACAGGGATTGAGCCCTATTCTCCACCACCACCATCATCTTCTTCTTCATTATTATCATATCTGAAGCCATTAAGCTGAGATTCCATGGGAGCCGTCGCTAAGCACTGTCCAAGCTCGGCTAACCACTTAACATGGCGCAACGGACTGAACTGTGTTCCCCCCACCCCCAGCCACCACCAAATTTGTATGTTGAAGCCCTAACTCCCAATGTGATTATATTTGAAGAAAGGACTTTCAAGGAAGTAATTAAGGATAAATGAGGTCATAAGGGCAGAGCTCTAATCTGATAAAACTGATGCACAAAAGAAAGGCCATGTGAGGACACAGCAAGCAGAGAGCCATCTTCAAGCCAAGGGAAGAGGTCTCACCACAAACCAACCCTGCTGACACCTTGATCTCAGACCTCCAGCCTCTAGAACTGAGAAAATACATTTCTGATGTTTAAGTCACCCAGTATGTGGCATTTTATTACAGCCCAAGCAAACTAGCGCATGGATTATCCCCATTCATCTTCACAGCCATCCCTTTCTACAGATGTGGAATGTAAAGTTCAGAGAGGGTAGGCCGGTTGCCAAGGTTACAGTTAGGAAGTGGCAGAATCAAGACTCATACTTTGGTCAGACAAATACCAAAACTGCTACTATGAGCTATGGTGTGCCATCTCCCTCAGTGTTCTAGCACCAGCAAAGGGCCTGGCAGAGTATGAGCTTCATGAATGGATGGATGGATGGATGGATGGATGGATGGCTGGCTGGCTGACCATCATCCTGACACTTGAAGATGTCTTTTCTGGGAATTGCCTTTTTTTTTTTTGCTTTTTAGGGCCACACCCATGACATATGGAAGTTCACAGGTTAGGGGTCAAATCAGAGCTACAGCTGCCAGCCCAGCCTACACCCCAGCCACAGATCTAAGCTGTGTCTGTGACCTACACCACCGCTCACGACAACGCTGGATCCTTAACCCACTGCACAAGGCCAGGGATCGAATCCATGTCCTCATGGATACCAGTCAGGTTGGTTACCGCTGAGCCACAATGGGAACTCCCTCTAGGAGTTCTCTTATGATGCAGCAGGTTAAGGATCTGGCATTGCCACTGCAGCAGCTGAGGTCACTGATGTGGCATGGGTTCAGTCCCTAGCCCAGGAACATCCACGTGCCTGGGCATGACCAAAAAAAAAAAAAAAAAAAAAAGCTGTTTTTTCTCTCCCAGGTCCTTTAAAAATATTGGCCCAATACCCACCCTGTAGTCTTGCTCAGCCTTTCAGGGTCTCAGGTGGCAACATCCAAACCAAAAGGAGAAGTTAGGGGAAGCTGAATGGAGAGTGAGGGGAGGGTGTTCCAGGCAAGAGTGTGAGTGTGAGCAAGGCTGGAGGCAAGAGAGAAAGCAGAGTCCCGGCCAGGGGCAGAGATGGGAGGAGGGGACGGGGGTGGAGGGGGGGTGGAAATCAGGGACCTACGAACCTTGGAATCAGAGAACCAGAGACTCAAACAACTTTGAGAGCTGGCCCGGGCTCCCGGTCCCAAATTCTGACCAGAAGGCAGCCGACAGCCCATCTGTAGCTCTGGAAAGATTAGAGGCACATGGACTCTAATTGGAACTGTAAAAGGACCTATAATCCAGGTGGACAGACAGGCACCAAAGGATGGGATGAGGAAGAGATATCCTCACAGAGATGGCTGTCATCTTCCAGCCACTCCTATGGGCCAACTATTCCACATCCCTGAGAAACAGGGGACTTCGTGCCCATCTTATACATGGGGAAATTGGAAACTGAGGTTTGGAGGGATTAAGCCCTTTATAAAAGCACCTGACTGGCAGGTGGTGAGCCTGAGATTTGGCCCCAACCCACGTGACCTCAAGGCTTGGGCTCTTAGGCATACGTCGTGCACATTCGAATGAGCTTGGGAACTGTAACTCTGCATACCACTCTTGGTCAGAAGACAGGGCAACTGGGGACCTATGCCCACTACACATGCTGCCCAGTCGGTCAGCACCGGGGGAAGAAATGGCCTCTCGACAGCATCCCTGGCCTTGCTACAACTCCCGCCTATTCCTCTGTCATCTCCAGAGGCCTCTACCTTGGGAATTCTTCCAGGAAACACCGCCGGATCATCCTCCAGAAAGTCGGCAAGGGCTTGTCACCGAAAGCAGAGGCAAGTGTCTTGGCAGAAGCTTGGAGACATGTCGAGTGCAATTTCTTCCTGAGCTGCCCTGGGAATCTCATTCACTCTGCCACCCAAGGACCCACCCCGGATCCCCGGCCTCTCTTGCCAGCTGTACCTTATGGCTTTTCCAGTTGTGGCTTATGGCTCCCAAGTTTTAGCATCAAGGGGCTCCACCCCAGCTGGAGAGGCCTCTCTATGGCTCCTGTAGGGTCCCTCTTCCCACTCAGTGCTGCCTCTGACTTCTCCTCGTATCCCATTTTCAAGAGAGAGCCAAACCCGCCTTTCAGTAAGCTGTCCTGATGGATCAGGGACAAGAGGCCAGAAACAGCCTGGACACTCAACATATGAGCCCATCAGATGTTAGGGTCCTTGAATTATTCTACCTTAATGGCCTCATAGTCCATAAATTAACCCAACTTTCCCTGGGCACTTTCTTTGGGGGACAGCTCAGAAAAGAGGTCAGGAGTCTTGCTTTTGAACAGCTGCCAGACAGTTGGGGCAGAGGTAGAGATAAAAAATTAAAAGGCAGTATAAGCAATAGCCAGGTGAGTGACCTTTAGGAAACAGCCTCGGTGTGGGTGGTGAAGCCAGTCAGAAGCAGGTGTAAATCTCTTGTCTAGACCTTTCTGGGTATGTGACCTCAGGCTAACTTTACCTCTCAGGGTCTCAATTTCCTTATCTATCAAAAAGGAGTATGAACTAAGAGATCGCTAGTGCATGTGTGGTGATTATAATTAACACTACTATACTGTATATTTGAAAGTGGCTGAGAGAACAGATCTTAAAAGTTCTCATCAGAAAACAGAAAAAAGAAAGTTTATAACGGCATGTGTAACCGTGTGGTGATCATCGTTAAGAGACTCATTATGATGATCATTTTGCAATATGTACATTTATCAAATAATCATATTGTACACATGAAATTACTGTAATCTCATACATCAATTATATCTCAGTAAAAAAGGGAACAAAGGAAATTAGCAGTGAAAGGAGTTATAGATAAATATGATGTAAACATTAAAAGATAAAAGGATATTATTACAAAATTTTGCACAAAAAGATAAAGATGTGGATGAAATGAGAAAATCACAGTTTGCCAAAACTGACTCAAGAAAAACTATCTAGGTAACCCTATAGTTATGACATATTTTAAATCTGTAATTTCAGAATTCTCTTTCACTAGAAGAATGGCCAGACACAGAGTTTTTAACTGAAGGAAAAAGTAATTTCAGTCTTACACAGCTGTTTCAAAACAGAGAAAAAGAAAGACTATTCCCAACTTATCATATGAAGCGATCATAAACATGCTATCAAAACCTGAAAAGCACAGCATGAGACAGGATAATTATAGGCCAATTTAACATACAGGCAAAAATTCTGAACAATATTAAAAAACTGAATGCACAAATGTGTAAAAAGGATAATCCATTATAAGCAAGCTGGATCTATCTTAGTTATGCAAAGATGATCTGACATTCAAAAATACGTAATATAATTTGCCATATAAACTGATTAAAGGAGAAAAATGGCATGCTCAGCTCGTTAGATGTAGCAAAGGTATTTGATAAAATTTAACATCCACTCATGATTGAAAAGTAAAAAGCTTGTTAGCAAATTAGGAATAAAAGCGAACTTTCTCAACCTGAAAAAGATGACCTGTCATTCTATTAAGACTGCGAATGGTTCTATTCATAAGTGCTAATTGGTTTACTTTTTCTCAGTTAACTGATATACTTAACTAGAACTTCCTCGAAGCAGTGACTTAATGCAGAGGAGTGAGTCTAGCAGTGGGAACTTCTAGGACTACTGTCGTGAGGCAGATGAAATATTTTTGGCAAGCCTTGTGGTGCTCTTCAAATCTCCTTAATATGCATAGACTATTGCTTATGAATTTTATTCATCCAGTGAATATTTATGAAATATAAAAAATGTCAAACACATTGTACACTGGTGCGTGATCTATGATGCTCAAAATAATGATAAAATGTTTATCCTTGCATTAGGAAAAAAAATCTAAAGGATGAATTCTATGTGACAGGATTATAGGTAAATTTTATTTTCTTATTAGACCTGATCCTTCATTTAATAAATATGTTTTGAACCACATACCTATTAGGTACAAGACAATGTGCTAGGTCCTGGGATGAAAAGGAAATATAGAAGATGGTTAGGCGTGTGGACTATGGCCCCAGACTGCTTTTGTAGCTAGGCTCTGCTATCCATTAGCTGTGCAACCTTGAGTAGGTTGCTTAACTTCTCTGCTCCTCAGTTTGCCCATCTGCAAAACAACAATTTTGTTAAAAAATAAAGGGATAAAAAAAGAAAAGGAGTTTCCACTGTGTTCAGTGGGTCAAGAATCTGACATAGTGTCGATGAGGATACGGGTTTGATGCTTAGCCTTGCTCAGTGGGTTAAGGTTCCATTGTTGCTGCAGAGAGAGAGAGAGAGAGAGAGAGAGAGAGAGAGAGAGAGAGAAAGAGATGAAAGGGAAGGGAAAGGAAGGGAAGGGAAGGGAAGGGAAGGGAAAGGAAGGGAAGGGAAGGGAAGGAAATAAGATGCATGTAAATTTCCTGGACTATATATATATCTGAACAAAATAGCAACTATTATTTTGGGGAAAGTGACATGTAGCAAAAGAGGGGGGGCAGATGAAATGCTCTCAGCACTCAGAAAGGGGGGTGAGAGGACATCTGAGAAAGGAGAAGGATGAAGGAAGGCTTCCTGGAGGAGGCAGGCTCAGAGACATGCCTTGAAAGCTAAGTATTTCAACAGGCAAAGAAGAGGTGGAAGGCATTCCAGGTAGAGTGCACAGCACAAAGGCCTGGAGATGGAAAGTGACTGGATTAAAGGCTTTAACTAGTCTGGTGTAGCTGAAGCACGGGGTCCACTCCGGAGGCTTCGCTGAGCTCCATGCTAAATGTTGTGTGGCCGCCACTCACTTCCCCTCAGTTTCACCATCTGTACAATGAAGCCGCTGGCGTCAGCCCCCAGCCCCTCCAGGACGTTTCATCCTACAGTGTCCCAGCCTCCTAAACGCTTCCACATGTCAACCCTGACCTGGCTCCTTATCTCTGCCTACAGAACGCAGCCAGCCAGCCCTGCTTCCGGGCCTTGGACGGCCTCCCAGCGTCCTGGAGCAGACAGCTATTCTAGGGCCGCCAGTCATGTGGCCCCGGCTCCAACAGAAACAGTACCCAGGGTAGTGGGCCCTGGACAGACATTTGCCTCCCTTCCCTCCTTGGGCCTCTGCAGTGCCTGAGGAAGATGTGGGTTTATTTGGGGTCTGCGGGCTGCAGAGAATATTATCATTCTCAGGGAACTCCGAGTCCCATTCCAAGTGCTTATTCTGGCCCTTCTTCGTGGATGCTGCAGGCGCTATCCAGCAAGGAGGTCTCCCCGCTGCTCTCTTAACACCGAGGCCTCCCAGTTCCAAGAGAGGTTTCAGGTTTCAGAGAAATAAAGTAAGTGCCTAAAGGGGCAGGCGTGTCATTAATTGCTGGAGCAGAGGGCTCAGCAGGGCTGAAGGTCCAAGCTGTGTCATTCCCCTCACGGCCCTGGGCCCCCACTCTCCCCGATGCCAGGCACTTGCTTTTTCAACCTGGAATCTGAGAATTCAAGAATCTTGGAATCTGGGAGTTCCATTCGTGGCTCAGTGGTTAACGAATCCGACTAAGAACCATGAGGTTGCGGGTTCGATCCCTGGTCTTGCTCAGTGGGTTAAGGATCCGGCGTTGCCGTGAGCTGTGGTGAAGGTTGCAGACGCGGCTCGGATCCCGTGTTGCTGTGGCTGTGGCGAAGGCCGGCAGCTACAGCTCCTGTTAGACCCCTAGCCTGGGAACCTCCGTATGCCGCGGGTGCAGCCCTAGATAAGGCAAAAAGACAAACAAACAAAAAAAATCTTGGAAGCTGAGAATTCTAAGATCTTCAAATTAGTGGAATTTAGGGCTACCAGGACTTTAAGAGCTGTAGAATTTTAGATGTCCTCGAACAGTGAAATTCTAGAATCTGAGTCGGAATCATTGGGTCCAGGGAAAGGATAGGTTGGTTCCATCAGTTCCTAGCTGTGTGACTTTGGGCAGGTTATTTAACATCTCTGTGCCTCCATTTCCTCATCTATAAGGTGGAGTCGTGACGGTACCTACTTCCCAGGGTTACTGAGTTGAATTTATATATTATGTATAAAGCATCACATGTGACGGCCCCAGTTCTAAGATCACACTGCAGGGCAACAGTTACTGCTACAGTCCCGACCCCTGTCTTTCCCATCTAGAATGTCCCCCATTCAGCCACACCACCTCTCGAGATAACTAGGAGAAGACCAGCCTTGAAACCTGATGCCCACTTTAATGATGGCACCACCACACGCACAACAGGCACTCTGCTGTGGAGGGTCTCCACGCAATTTCCACACAAGAGCCAGCTTTCCCATGACCCAAAAATGTAATGGGCAGAATCACGTTTCCTCCCAGAACAAGGAGGATTTGGCAGGTGGAATCAGTGAGAGCCTCCAGGAACGTTTACTACTTACTCTTAGTGGGTTGGCTGGGCTCTGCTGGGAGGTTCTCCTGCCGCAGATGATGTCACCTGGTGCTCGGTGGGCTGGAACATCTGCTGGTATGTCTGGCGTTCTGGCAAGGGTGGCTGGAAGGCTGCACGCAGCTGCGACTCTAGGGCATCCGGGCCTCTCCCTCCCCAGGCGGCTTCTCCACACAGGTTCTCTATCGGGGCACCCAGACTTCTTCGATCTCAGCTCAGGGCTCTCAAAAGCAGAAGACTGGATGCTGCCAGGCCTTCTTAAAGCTTGGTCCTGTGAGCTGGGGAGAATTCTAATGTGACCCCTAAGATTCCCACCCACAAGAACACACACGCTGTGTAACCTCCTTTCCTTGAGTGTGAGTGGGACCTGAAATACAGTGGGAAAGTCGCCTCCTTGATCAGGTTACATTATATGGCACGTTACACTATGTAAGCTGGCACCATACAAACTGAAGAGAGATTCTCCTGCTGGCTTCAAGGCAGTAAGCTGCCACATTGAGAGAGGCCCACGATGCTAGCAGGTACCTGAGAGAAGCCTCCAGGAGCTCAGATAGACCCCTGGCCAAGAGCCAGCAAGACAGCAAGCACCTCAGTCCTACAGCCATAAAGACCTGAAGGCTACCGAGAGAATCCGGGAAGAGGGCTGACCCTAAGCCTCAGATGAGATCACAGCCCCAACCAGCACCCCGATTTCAGCCTGGTGAGACTCTGAGCCGAGACCCCAGCTATGCCTTGCCCGGACCTATACACAGAACCGTGAGCTAATAAATGTGTGTTGTCCTAAGCCTCCAAGTTTGTGGTAACGTCACCCAGCAACAGAAGACCTTCCAGCCAGAAATGGCACGGCATCACTTCCAATACATTCTATTGGTTACAGGTGTCTTGGAGCCAGCCCAGCTCACTGTGAGTGGGGACCGCAAAGGATGTGAACACCAGGAAGCATGGGTCACTGGGGCCATCTTTGGATATAAATGATCACAAGTATAATCAATTCCCTGAGGCCTAGATTCCACCTGCGCCAAAAGAGACCCCTGCGGCTACCGGGTTTCTTTCTAGAAGGCAAAGTGTACTCTACTCCCGCGGCAAGTAAACCTTTTTCAGTGGAAGTTGCATTTTATGTCTTACCTGCCTCCCTCTTGTCAAAATTCGGCCTATTTTATATCAATGCAAATCAAGCATGTCCTAACAAAAAGTATTCATTAAGAATCATCTGGTTTAAACCCTTCTATGTACAGTGAGGGTCTCAAGAGTCCCAGGAGAAGGGATTTTTCCTAGGATGCACAGCAAACCAGGGGCTAAGAGAACAGGTATCATCCCCCAGCCTCCCTTCAGCTCTTGTTCTGAGGCTGAGCACAGCACTCTCTCCTCTCTCGCCAAAGCAAAGGCACTTGTTTTACCTCGGCCCTGCCCTTTCCTGAGCTGCACCCTGTCCTGGCCCCTTTGGGGTTCTGAGACTCATCTTTTTTTAAAAAAATTTTTTATCAAAGTATAGTTGATTTACATGAAATTTTTTGTCAATTTCTGCTCTAAAGCAAAGTGACCCAATCATTCAGATAGATAGACAGATAGATAGACAGACAGACAGACAGACAGACAGACATTCCTTTTCTTATCTTCCATCATGGTCTATCCCAAGAGACTGGATAAAATTCCCTGTGCTTATCAGCAGGACCCCACTGTTTATCCATTCTATTTTTTATTTATTTTTTTTTTGTCTTTTTGCCTTTATCTAGAGCCGCACCCGTGGCATATGGAGGTTCCCAGGCTAGGGGTCTAACAGGAGCTGTAGCTGCCCGCCTTTGCCACAGCCACAGCCCCGCGGGATCCGAGCTGCATCTGCAACCTTCACCACAGCTCACGGCTACGCCGGATCCTTAACCCACTGAGCAAGACCAGGGATCGAACCCGCAACCTCATGGCTCTTAGTCGGATTTGTTAACCACTGAGCCATGAAGGGAGCTCCTGTTTATCCATGGTAAATGTAATAGTTTGCATTAACCCCAAACTCCCCGTCCATCGCCCTCTCTCCCCTCCCTCTTGGCGACCACAAGTCTGTTCTCTGTGTCTATGGGTGAGACTCATCTTGTGTTCTCTCCTAGATCTGAGATTTTCTGGCATCTCCAGGAAGTGGATCCCACCATGCTTTCACCTCCAGAAGGGGACCAACGGGGGAGGAGGCCTCCCCACAGGGCCCACCCAAGTTCGGAGCTTTACAGGGCAGGCTGTGCACCAGGTGCAGGCTTCCACACCAAGACCGGGTGTGCGTCCTCCACGGACCCACTCTGCGATCCTAGGCAGAGCACACCCTGTCCCTGTTCTGCTTCCTCACTGTAAATGAGGACAGTGCCTGCCAGGTGAGGGGAACTAAGTGAATGCCCTTTGAGAACCAAAAAGGGCTAACTTCCTGGGCAGAGCTTTTCCAAGGAAAACTCAACTCTGCTTCCTTTTTTTTTCATTTTTGGCCACGCCGGAGGTATACTGAAGTTCCTAGGCCAGGGATCGAATCTGAGCCACAGTTGTGACCTATGCCACGGCTAAGGCAATGCTGGATCCTTAACCCACTGCACCGGGCTGGAATTGAAGCCACGCCACCTCAGAGACAAGGCCAGATTCTTAACCTGCTGTGCCACAGCAGAAACTCCTAGCTCTGCCTCTTGATGAACCATCCTTCTTTCTCCAGCTAGAGGCCCAAACCTCCCATGATTCCAGTCCTCAGCCCACATCCTTCCGTTTCTCCAGTGAAAACAGGAAGCCAAGGGCCAGAGCCTCCATCCTTAGGAATCCCCAAGAATTCCTATCCTTACCCAAATGTCACCTCCTCAGAGAAGTCTTCCCAATCTTCCTATCTAAAATAGCATCTTTGGAAGTCCCATCATGACTCAGTGGTAACGAACCCAACTAATATCCATGAGGATGCAGGTTCAATCCCTGGCCTTGCTTAGTGGGTTAAGGATCCAGCATTGCCATGAGCTGTGGTGTAAGCTGCAGACAAAGCTCAGATCTGGTGTTGCTGTGGCTGTGGCTTAGGCTAGCAGCCGCAGCTCCCATTCGACCCCTAGCCTAGGAACTTCCAAATGCTGCAAGTGCGACCCCAAAAAACATAAACAAAACAAAATAAAATAGCATCTTCCTTCCTGTTCTGTCCTCTTCTCCTACTCTCTTTTTTTTTTTGCTTTTTTAGGGCCACACCCCTGGCATGTGGAGGTTCCCAGGCTATGGGCCTAATCCCCGGCCTACACCACAGCCACAGCAACGCCAGATCCGAGTTGTGTCTGCAACCTACACCACAGCTCATGGCAACGCTGGATCCTTAACCCACTGAGCAAGGCCAAGGATTGAACCCGCATCCTCATGGTTCCTAGCCGGATTCGTTAACCACTGTACCATGACGGGAACTCCCTCCTACTCTTTTTTTTTTTTTTTTTTAATGGCACTTATTACGATCTGAAATTATGTTAGGCATTTGTTTCTTTATCATCTGTTTCCTACAATAAATGATAAACAAGGTTCTATTATTTACCACCATATCTGAAGAGATAGACAATAATGTTCGAAAAGTATTTTTGAACCAATGAATGAATGGAATTCATTCAGTGTTGGTTCAGTGAGAGGATCAAGTCTGAGAAACCAGTTTGTAAAGTGAAGAAAATAATATACAGAAGACCTAATCTGAACAGCACACCCACACTGGCCCCTCTTCCCTGGTCCCTGGTTTTACTTAGAGCCTGCACACCTCGCCCAACACCAATGTACAAACTGCTGAACACAAACAGTGCCTACATTGTTGATGTCTTGGAATGAGTAAACTTTATAGATATGAGCCTAGTCTCCCTCTCTGGGTTATTGAGAGTGAATTCATCTTTGTGTCCCTTCCCAGAGCACCATTTAGGTGACTGTCCCTCAATGAACTAATGAATGAATAAGTAAACGGTAGAGTAAACAGGTGGATGAACAGATGAGTGATGGATGGCTCTCAGAGTGGTGGTGGATGGATGGAGAGATGAAGAAATAGAAAAAATGGGGGAAAGAGTGGATATACTGATGGATGAATGATGAGCGGATAGTGGGTAAATGAACAGATGGATGATGAAGAAATAGAAGGATGGATGGTTGTATGATTGGTGGATGATGGGGGGATGAAAGGATGGATAAGTAGACAGATTTAACGCACTGTGTCTCAAGATCTCCAAAGCCATGGAGCAGAGGAAGCAGATTTGCTTGTCGCCCTATAAAACAGAGTTAGGATCCTTAAGTCAAAGCCACAGGAAAACAGGTTTCAGATCATTCTGAGGTAGAAGCTTCCTGTCCTAGAGAAATGCAAATAGAAAATAGGCACCCCACCCCCATCTAGATCCTAGTTGGGTAGAGCCACAGCCACTGAAGAAGCAACGCCAAGTAGTTATGCTGCGAGCCACACGGGAAGTCCTAGATCCTAGTTGGAAGGTTGGGCTAGTGACTCTTTCCTTCAGATGCAGAAACTCTACGATTGTCCAGAAATCAGAAGTGAACTCCTCCATAATCTGGATTTGGTGAAGGCTGGGCCTTCTCTGCCCTGAATCCTCGCCTAGGGCAGGGGCCAGAGTCAACGACACCTGAGCTAATGCTACGGGCATTTATAAGGAACACTCCTAATAACCTCTGAAGCTGGACTCGCTTCTCACCCCATATCTGTCCGCTTTTCCCATGTGTCTTGAAGGCCTTATAGGTAGGAATACTAAAATCCCAGAATTTTAGAAAACAGGGACCACCTGTGTGGCCTCGAACAAGTTACTATTCTCTCTGGTCTTTGATGGTACCGTGGATAAAATAGAGACAACAATGCCTTCCTACAGAGCTGCTGGGGAAATTAATGAAAGAATTATGTAATGTGTCTAGCGCAGTGCTGGGCACACTGAAAGCCCTTGATAAATGATAATACTGGAGGAGTTCCCTTTGTGTTTCAGCGGTTAACGAACCTGACTGGCATCCATGATGATGCAGGTTCGATCCCTGGCCTTGCTCAGTGGGTTAAGGATCCGGCGTTGCCATGAGCTATGGTGTAGGTCACAGATGGGGCTCAGATCCCGAGTCGCTGTGGCTGTGGTGCAGGCCGGTGGCTGTAGCTCCTATTGGACCCCTAGCCTGGGAACCTCCATATGACACAGGTGCAGCCCTAAAAAGAGAAAAAGACAAAAAAAAAATGATAGTATTGGAACTGGTATTGGTTTTAGCATCGATGTCAGTATTCAAATTCATACTGACATTTGTATTCATATTTATGAGAAATATCATCATAGTATACCATGTATTACTTATTATTGCCACAGACTCATAAATCTAGGACCTCAGACTCATAGACTGAAATAACAGATTATTAGAAATGGACCAACTCAGAAGTTGAGAACTTTAGAATTACCAAACCTCAGAACCATGGATGATTCATTTCAGCAACTCTCAGAACAGGCGGGACCTCTGAGGTCACGAGTCCGGCCACCCCATCTAGTCTCTACTCAGAGCAGATGCCTCCGTCTGGTGTTCTCCACCCCACATCTCCAAGCCACACCTTCTAAGCCCACCTTGGGGTGCCTGGCTGGACCCCCTGGCCCTGTACGCCTCTTCTCAGACAACTCAGAATCCCAGGAATTTGCAGCCTCGGTAAGCGAGGGCCTGGGATTGGACCCGCGGGATGATGAAATATGGAAGCTCCCAGAGTTGGGCCTGGTGGGGAAGGCCACATTTTCTGTGTCATGTTCTATTGCACGCCAATCAATTACAGTGCGCCCTATATAAACACATCATGAGGGCTTTGACAGGGGGCCGGGGTGAAGTTGGGTGTCAGGGTAAAACAGGGGATAATAAAATCACTGGAGATTTATTTCTCTAAATTGGAAACTTCATGCTTACACCTGACTAAATCATCAGGCTGAAATTGGAGCCAACTCCCACGGAAAACACATGTAACCTTATCCCATCTTTGTTTAACGGCGACCCATCAAGCCGCCTGATGGATTCTGCAGATGCAGCCGGCGTCCTCCTCTGGCTCCTGGAGTTCTGGGGTCCCAATCAGACCTATCTTCTCTGTGCCCACCCTGCTCTCTGGTTGCTCTTCCGGAGCTGGCCTAAGTAGCCTTGCCTACAGGCAGGTGTCCACGTGGGGCTTCTTTGCTCCCACGAGTCCCCATCTGATCCCTAAGATCCCTCCACCCAAGCTCCTCCTTTTCCATGAAGCCATTCTTTCTGAGGAGACAAGCAATGCTGAATAATAGGCGAGGCAGCTGTGATATCAAGGAAAGCGCTCTAGGCTGGAAGTTGCCTGCCCAGGGTTCAAATTATGGTTCTCTGATCAAATCCCTTTATCTGTCTGGGTCAGATGACTTTGCTACTTCCTTTTCTTCTGTCTCTCCTCTCATAGAACTTTTATGAGGATTTGATAAGCTAATTGGTTAAAAGTCTTTTACGCTTTATAAATTGTCTATAGTATGTAATTTTTTCCCGTGAATCACAAAGCACTGCACACAGCACTGGGAGGAGTGTGAGTCACCCACCCGCTGTGTTAAAGAGTTTCCCCTTTACCAGAAGTGACCAGCCAGCACTGCGAGGAAGAATTCAGGAGGGAATCGAATCACTGAGCCCCCACCCTGTGCTGGACACTAAGGTAGTGCTGCACATACAATACTTCATACCCCACATCCTAGGTCAGAGTTAAACCCACCGCAAAGATGATGAATCAGGGATCAGAGAGGTTACCTAACTTGACCAAATCACACAGCTGAGATAATAACCAGGATGTCGGTTTGTCTGACTCCAGAGTTCATCAAAATGTATGACAAGTGCTCTGTGAGGCCTGAGGGATAAAAGGTGGGCAGTATGTTTCAGGCTCAGTATGGGCCCTCCTCTCCTAGCCCCTCCCTTCAAGTCCATAAATTCTTACTCACACAAATACACTCACCCCAGCGCACACCGCAGGTGGTCAGTGGCTGGGAGGCTGAGGGCCGGGGCTCCCTCTTCAGAAAAGGACTCCAGGCTCACACCTCCACCGTGGCCCTTTTTGGGGGGGGGGGGCAGGAGGAGCCCGTGTGTCATTTTCAGCAGCAGTCAGCAGAGTGCAAGATGGCTTTTTTAGCCTAGCATAAGGATCTAGTTAAAAACCAATAAATCAGCAGTGAAATGTGCATAGCAGCCTTCCCCGTAAAATCAACATGGCTTGCTCCTCTGCAGGGAGCCCTCTGACCGCCAGGGCTGAAGCCGCGGGCTCAGGCAGAACCCTCCTCCGTCCCACGGGGCTCTTTGGGGAGAGGGGTCTCCGCTATCCCCTGAGAAGCTGGGAGCGGGCAGCCTGGGTCCTGTCTGGGAGGCCCCTACTTTTGAGACGCCCGCTTCCTAGGTGCGGAGACCAAGAAAGTGTGTGCAGGACCCAGACGGCCCTACGCCTCCTCCACACGGCTCCTCGGCACTGACACAGAAAATCGAATTAGGAGATGAATGGGCTGGGGAGTGGATGAGAAGGGAGAGCCCCAGGCGTCTCCCCAGCATAAAGCACAGAAAGCCATCTGCAGAGAGGGGCTCAGGACGCCTGGGGAAGCCACCCCGGTGACCTCTGCTGGGACGCCCAGGCCAGCGCCGGGCGGGGTGTGGGGATGGACGGGGGCCCCAGATCACCCTCAGGACGGTATTTAATATCTGTAAAACTGCCACTCGGGCAGCCAAGGTAAACAGCGTCCCTGGCAGTTCAAAGGTGAGCGAGTTTAAATGCTTCCCCTTCGCCTGAAAGGAATCTGTGCCCAGCCCGCTGCAGGGGCGCCCCCGCCTCGGGAGGCCCGGCCCCCCGCGCCGTCAGCCCGCTGCATCTGCGCACACAGAGGCGCGTCTCCCACGCAAATACTCAAAATTTCTCATTAAAACTTACGACTGTGTCAACAGCGCGGGCTGGGCCCCTAATCTGGAAAAGACATTTCACCACCCGGCGGGTCCGCCGCCGACCGCCGCCCGCTCCTCGGTCTCCCTGCGCGCCCACGGGGACACCCCGCCGCGGCTTCCAACTCGTGGCACAGCGCTGGCTCCGCGCTTCTGCCCGCCTTGGTCTCGGAATGTGCTTTTCTCCCGGAGGAGGTTCGCTTCTTCTTCTGAGCTGGTTAAGGAACCCCGACCCCCACGGCACCCTCCACCCCGGCCCCGCAAACCTGTTCCCAGGGGCTTCCCTTTGGCTCTCGCTCCTTGCTCCTCGGAAGGTTTAGCTCCGCCCCAGCCTGAGAGCACCGCAGAGCTGGCTCGCCTGAGCAGTGAACACGGGGACCTCACGGCCCTTGGCCAGGGAGGTGGGAAGCACCTGAACAGGGGTGCAGGATGGATGAACTCACTCCGGCACTCTAGACGCGCAGACTCCAGAGGAAGAGGGAAATCTGAGAAACACTTTCCAGTAGAAGTCCACCCTAGGTTCAGATCCCAGCTCTGACACTTAGGATATCTCCCTCTCTCTTCTATAAAACACGGTCAGCAATAGAAAGTTAATACCTATACCCACCTGCTCCAGTTCCCTACACAGCAGTCGTTCATTCAGGCAACTTAACGTTTAAGAGCCTCCCACGTGCAGTCATGAACAAAATAGCTGACAGCCTGGGGAGAACAGACAAGCAGTTAGGACAAAGGAGTCTTGCTTGTTATGAAAGGGGACAGAGATGGTGCCAAGTAGGTGCTCAAGGCAGAGGTCCCAGGGGAAGGGATAGATACACTGTGACCGAAAGGTGAGAAGTGGCAAAGGCAGAGGCGGAAGATATTCTAGAAGAAACAGCCTGTGCAAAGGTCGGGAGGCAAAAGAGAACATGTGATCCCCAGTCAAGGCACAGAGACCCAGACAATCTGTTTGCTCCACTCTAGGGAAACAAAAAAAGAAAAAAAAACATGTTAAGATTTTCCTCCAGAAAACTGACAGTCAGGCACCCACCTCCTAGCCCATGGTCCTACAAGTCAAGGTTTGTGGAGACACTGCTGTGTGGAGAGCAGGAATAACTCAGCCCTGAGAGTGGGAAAGTCTGCCCCCAAGTCATCTCAGCTGCTGAGCTGATGTGCTGTGTGACCTGGGACAAGTCACTTTGCCTCTCTGAGCTAGTGAAAATGAAGATCATGCTTCCTGATTCCTTCATCTTAGGCTGAATACAAACAGGGATGTAGCAAAATGATGGCCATCCTTCCAAATTTTTCACTGGACTGAGGTAGCCGCCAAGAAAGGAAGGAAAGAAGGAAGAAAGGAAGGGAGGGAGTGGGGAAAGGAGCAATCATCAGAGAACAGCCTCATGAAGTCCAATGGGTCCAACGCCATTTTGCTTCCAAAGGGGCAAGAATTTTGCCTTGTCGCCTCTGCAGTCCCCTCCTGGAACAGTACCTGGCAAATGGTGGGCACTCACCACATATTTGTTGAATTGATATTCATTGAGCTATTCGCTGTTGAGCTAGTTGCTTATTCATTCACTCAGCAAAGAATTCCTAGCCCTTGTTCCATGGCAGGATTTACCAAACAAAGCAGGAACTCTCCTGCACAGACTTCACTAAAATTCCAGGAAATCCACTTTAAACCCATCTCCATCAAGCCACAATGGCCTTGCTCCTTCTGCTCCCATCAGTGGCTGTTCTAATCGTCCCCCTTCTTCTCAGAACCTCCACCCTTTCTCTTTCTTCCCCTGCCCTTTTGACAGGTGACCTTCACGGAGAAAACAAGAATCATCAACTTTCAGCCACAAAACCTGCATATGTACCTGTGCCACTTCCAAGTCTCTTATCCTTTCCTCCTACTGACGTGACGGATGGGGTCCCTCCCCAGGGAAAGCCACCAGAGAGCTCGCCTCTGCTCTCTCCTCTGTCCACAGCTTCCACCTCAGGGTTTCTCAAACTGACCACGGCAGACCATTCAAGGATCGTATATTCTATTGGGGGTGCTGTGACCGGCAGTTTTAAAAAGCGAGATAGGAGAGGAAATATCAGCCTGTCACACCCAGTAAGGGTGAGCATTTGTCGTGAACCTGTTTCCAGTGTGTGTCTGTGTGCAGGTGTCCCAAGTCTGAAAAGCGACTAGGTTGCAGTTGGGAAGGACTGAAAGGTGTCCTTCTGCACCCCTTTTTCTACTGCCTCCTTCCCAACAGCAGTTAGACATCCTTAAGAATTTTGCAGATGTGCCCGTTGTGGCGCAGTGGAAACGGAACCATGAGGTTACAGGTTCAATCCCTGACCTTGCTTAGTGGGTTATCTAGCGTTGCTGTGAGCTGTGGTATAGATCTAAGATGCGGCTTGGATCCTGCACCGCTGTGGCTGTGGTGTAGGCCAGCAGCTGCAGCTCCAATTCAACCCCGAGCCTGGGAACCTCCACATGCTGTGAGCGAAACCCTATAAAAAAGCAAAAAAAAAAAAAAAGAATTTTGCGAACAGTCTCCACTTGAAAGTCCCATTCTCCTCCAATGCCTGAACCTCTTCTGCCCGACCACACCCCGCACCCCACACCTCCTCACAGCCAGCCTGCTCTACACTCAGTATCTCCGTGTCCCCACTCCTTAGCAAATCGCTTTCCAGACTTGGGACACCTGCACACAGACACACTCGCTCCAACGCCAAGGTGATCCGCTGCTCAGTGCGATGAAGGCTCTGCCTGTGGGGCTCTCAGAGTGCTGTTTCCTCGGCTCCCATGACCTCGCCTCCTCTGGCTTTCCTCCTACCTGTGTGGCCGGCCATCTCCTCTGTGGGCTCCTCTGCCCTTACCCAGCTCTTCTTGTTGGCGTTCCTGGGGGCTCACACCTAGACCTCTTTTCTTTTCACCTACCCCTCAATCACAGTTCCAAGGTCCATAGGCTGATGATGTCCAGCTTGACCTCTGCATCCCAGCTCTCTTCCCAGACCCCTGGCTCACAGCTCCTTCCAGCATCTCTGCTGGGTATTGCCCAGGCCACTCCTACCCAGCACACCAGCTTTTTCCTGCACCCTGATGCTGCTCGTCCTCGCGTCAGCACCTCCACCCACCACATCACCCGAACCAGAAAGCTGACCTCTTTCTGGACTCCCCCATGACCCAACTGTCCCATCACTACCTCCTGGCATCTCGGTGGTGTCCTTTCACTCCTCGCCACCCCGGCCACCCCTCTCAGAGTCAGTGCTGTCATCATTCTGTCTAAATTGCTTCCAAAGTCTTCTAACTAAGGGGTCCCCAACCCATCTTTCTATTAGGACCATTTGCTCTCTTTTTTAAACCCTCCAGTGTCTCTTCTCAGCTGTTGGACTAAAGCCCAGACTCCTCATACACAGTTGGAAAGATGCGATCACGCTGATCCTCCGTCTTCAGCCCTCTCGTTTTCTATTCTCACTCTTACTCATGCTCCTTGGGCTGGGGGGCCCATGACTGGCTGGCCCCTCAACTTGCTCGGCCTCCCTAGATGCCCTCACTCTCAGGTTCCTCTGGCCAAGGCTGGGCTGACCCAGGGCACCCCAAGCTCACGTTCAAAGACTCGGGCCGGGCCCAGCTGCTCGGCCCCATAAATGGGGATTAGGTGCCCCCTTTTGAGGCGGGCGGGTGGGCTGTGAGAAGAGGTGGTTTTGTATAGATTTTATGGCAGGATCACATTTCGTCATCAGACCGCCCTCTGAAGCTGGCCAAGGGCAGGTCAGGGGCAGGGGAGTGGGAACCTGAGCTGCTCCATCAGCCCGGAGCACAGAGCTGCTGACACAGGAGGGGGCCAGGGCTGGAATCAGGGACCCTGAGTTCTAGCCTCCCCTACCTCCCTACCCCCCACTGTGTGAACTTGGGCACATCCTTCCATTCTCTGGGCAGTAGATGGGCTCTCAGGCCACTTCCATGTCCAGGCCCCAGGCACTCTCTCAGTCTAAACCATAACAAGAGCATTACCTCTGCCAGAAGGTTTCAGAACTAGTATATGCTTACAAACTCATGGATTGCCAGATAAAATAAGATATCCGGTTAAACCTGAATTTCAGAAAAACAACAAATAATTTTCTGTGTCCCTATATCCCAAATACTGCATGGCCATATACTAAAAACTATTCATTGTTTACCTGAAACTTAATTTGACTGGGTCTCCTGTGTTCTTATTGGCTGAATATGGCATCCCCTACCTTGAATGCACCAGCATTTAAGGGCCATGGCCTCACAGTCCATCTAACCAAAACAGGTTAGGTTTTGATAAGTTCTGTGGTCTTGGGAAGATCATCAAGCTGGGCAGAGATCTGTGGTCAAGAGGCTGGAGAGATTTTATGGAAGTGTGCTCCAGGCAAAGGAACAGCAAAGGCAGAGACCGAGTGGGATTGTATTGGGCATGTTCCAGGAAAGGCCGATAGGACTCTGCAGTGTGGAATATAGGCTGTCACTGGCAGGGATGCATGGAAAGATCAGAGTCAGATCACATCGTATCCAATCTGAGCTCCCACTGGTTTTAGGGGAGGGGCCCCACAGGAGGTCTGAGTTGAAGCTGGATCACGGTCAGACATTGAGGTACAGGGAGCAGGATCCATCTGCCCAGAGATTAGGGGAAGGAAAATTGGCATGGCCTGGCAAGAGGGACCTCCAGGATCCAATCAGGGAATTTATTCAAACCTGTTCTACGTACAAAATAAGTCATAAATAGCAGCCAGTAAATGGTAGCTGTTGAGTTGTCATTATTAACATATTATCATACTATGTGTCATATTACGTGGTTTGGTACTGGCTGACCTCACCCCCAGACTATCCCCACGGAACTAGGACCATTTCTTATGCACTGGGAGCCCAGATGATGGGACACTGACAGCTGGAAATTTCCTACACTCTACCCAGCTGTGCCATCTCTCCCTCTCTCCTTTGTCCAATCAGTGAGAGGTAAGCCACCAGGGAGACTATTATGGATGCAAGGATGTTTCAGGGACACAGTGAAAACTGTGTAAGGAAAGGGGCTGCTTTACAAGATCGACTTACCCAAATCTCTCATGACATTTTCACAGAGACTAAGAAGCGAGTATTAAGCCCCATTTTAGAGATGAAAACAAAGAACCAGAGAGGGAAAGTCTTTTGCCCAAGATCCTTAACTAACAGTAGGGAGAGGCCAGGTTTAAAACTCAAAAGCTCTTTTCTTTACATAAGATTGAGTCTGTGGATCAAAGCCACAGAATCCGAGACCAGTGCCCATGGAAACTGTGTAGACACTGTCACCCCTGATGGGCACATTCAGTTCAGTAGACACCAAACCTCCCACCACCTGGACAACGAGGCCTTGGAACCCATCTTGCCTCCATGTTCACTTGCGGGCTTCTTTCCTTGGTGCTGTGAAAAGCCTAAAGAATTCAGAAAACTTGAATCCAGCCTCAGACGCCCCAGTTCTGAGCTGCTTGGTTTCAACTTTCTGAGTTTGTACTTCCTCAGCTGGAAAAGGGGATAACAGTTCCTCCCAGGAATGTAGTAAAGATCCAATGTGATAACATATAGGAAAGTGCTTTCAGAACTGGAAAGCATGGTGCAGACTTGTTTCAGTGCCCAAATCACAGACAAACAACATATCCTACAAACTGAAAAGCTCTTTCTAGCTCAGATCTCCCAGATTCACAAGGAGGTTTTTGCTCTAACAAATAAATCTAGCTCAGAATTGATCTGCAAGGCAAGGGTGATTGATGACACCTCATTCATTCCTTTTCTAGCATTTGCTGTCCTCTTCTGTCTCAGGCCCTGTACTGAGCACTGATAAACAGAAACATACTACTGCCTCTTGGACAGGTCATCAGTGGTAGAGACAGATACAGACCGTAATGCTACAACTAAAACCAGTGACAAAGTATAAGCAAGTATAAAAACATTATAAGCAAGTGAGGTAAACTGTCTGAGAATTGGGGAAGCCTGTCCAGTAAGACTTCTGTAATGGAGGTATTTGCACAAGGTCCAAAATAAAGTATTTAATTCTTTTATTTAACAAATAATTTTTAAATCTCTTCTAAAGTGTTAGACTACATCAGTGAACAAAACAAATAGCGCCAGCCTTGAAGGAGCTTAGTAGAGAAGGCAGATAATTAAAATAGGAATAAATAAATTATAAAATCATATCATATATCATATGTGTGTCATAGAATATGTAAACATATTGTAATATACCAGGGTTATTAAAAAATAATTCAGGGTAAGGAATAAAGATTGGTAGGGGCTATTTTATATGGACTGATCGTGAAAAGATTGAAAAACTGACCTGAATGGAGAGAGAGCATAAACACTGAATGGTAATAAAAATACAACATAAAATTTGTAGAATGTAGTTAAAGCAGTGCTTAAAGAAAAGTATAACTTTAAGTGTTATTTTAAAAGAAGAATGATATAAAATTGATGATCTAAGTTTCTATCCTGAGAATCTAGAAAAAAGAAGAACAAAGTAAGTAGAGGAAAGAAATATAAAAGATGAGAATGGAATACACTTAAATAGAAAACAAACAGTAAGGAAAAGCCAATGAAATCAAAACTGGCTCTTTGAAGGATTAACAAAATTAATGAGCCCCTAGATAGAAGACAAGAAGAAAAGACACAAATTCACAACTAAAAGACATCACAACAGATCCTGCAGACATGAAAAAGATATGAGGGAATATTAGAAACAACTTAATGCTAATTAATCCAACAATTTAGATGAAATGAACAAATTCCTTAAAAGACACACATTGCCAATACTGACATAAGAAAAAATAGAAAATCTTAATAGCCTTATATCTTTAAAGAAATTGAACTCATAATTTTTAAAAATGCACACAAATAAAGCTTCAGATGTTTTCAACGGTGAATTCTCCTAAACATTTAATAATTGACTATACAAAACACTTCCAGCAAACACAGGAGGGAACTCCTCCAACTCATTATATGAAATTAATGTTATTCTGATACCAAAACCAGACAAGGACATTATAAGAAAAGAAAATTACAAACCAATGTCCCTCACAAAAACCCTCAACAAATTATTGTCAAATTAAATTTGCTAGTTGGATTATGCGATTCTCCACATTAACACAATAAAGCAGAAAATCATCTTAATAAATGCTAGAAAACAATTTGATGAAATCCAATTCCCACTCATAATTAAATCCTCAGAAATCTAGGAATGGAAGAAAATTTTCCCCATCTGGTAAAAAGACATCTGTGAAAAACCTACAACTAATAATATATTTAACAATGAAATATTGTCTTTTTCCCCCTGAGATCAAGAACAAGACAAGGATGCCACTGTCAGCATTCCTCTTCAACACTGTGCTGGTGGTCTTAGTTAGTGTAATAAAGCAAGAAAAAGAAACGAAAGACATAAACATTGCAAAGGCAGAAGTATGATTGTCTTTATTCAGAAACATTATTTCTGCACATCAAAAATCCTAAAGACTGTTAAAAATGTATTAGAACTAATAAATGACTTTAGTAAGAATGCAAAATACAAGATACATATTAAAAATCAATTATATATAGTAAGAATCCAGCTAGTATCCGTGAGGATGCGAGTTCAATCCCTAGCCTCACTCAATGGGTTAAAGGATCCCGTGTTGCCACAGGCTGCAGTGTAGATCACAGATGAGACTCAGCAGCTTGGATCCTACATTGTGTTGCTGGGGCCCTCAGCTGCAACTCCAATTTGACCCCTAGCCCAGGAAGTTCCTTGTGCCTCAGGAGCAGCTGTTAAAAAAACAAA
The DNA here is from genome assembly GCA_004024745.2 of Catagonus wagneri. Classification (NCBI taxonomy): domain Eukaryota; kingdom Metazoa; phylum Chordata; class Mammalia; order Artiodactyla; family Tayassuidae; genus Catagonus; species Catagonus wagneri. The sequence goes on from PVHT020000066.1 coordinate 26,512,651, forward strand.
CAAAAAAGAAAGGCTAAAATGAAAAAAGACTGATAATAGCAAATGTTGACAGGAATATGGAGCAATCATAGCATCACTAATTATTAGAGAAAAGCGAATCAACACTACAACGAGGTATCACCTCCCACCAGTCAGAATGGCCACCATTAAAAAGTATACAAGTAACAGGAGTTGTGGCTTAGTGGGTTACGAACCCAATTAGTATCCATGAGGACACATGTTGGATCCCTGGTCTCATGCAGTGGGTTAAGGATCCAGCATTGACGTGAGCTGTGGTGTAGGTCATAGATGTAGTTGGGATCCCGAGTTGCTGTGGCTGCAGCTTCAATTCAACCCCTAGCCTGGGAATTTCCATATGCCACAGGTTTGGCCTCAAAAATTAAAAAAAAAAAAAAGTACACAAATAACAAAGGCTGGAGAGGGTGTGGAGAAAAGGGAACCCTCCCCACACTGTTCGTAGGAATGTAAACTGGTGCAGCCACAATGGAAAACAATATGGAGGTTTCCAAAAAACTAAAATTAGAGCTGCCATAAAATCCAGCAATCCCACTCCTGGGCATAAATCCAAACTAAACTATAATTCAAAAAGATACATCCACCTCTATGTTCACATCAGCACTACTGACAATAGCCATGGAAACAATAACTTAGCAAGGCCAGGGATGGAACCCACAACCTCAGGCTTCCTAGTCGCATCCGTTTCCACTGTGCCATGATGGGAACTCTGAAAGGTGCAGAGTCTGCCCCTGGCACACTGCGGCACGCCCCCTGGATACACATGCCTCGTCTCCAGGACTTGACCCTGACGTGTAGTCACCCCGGCCCCCCTCTCCCCAAGATAGTTACTCTGGTTTTTCTTCTTTTGCTTCGAGGAGGCATCAGTGGTTGAGCAGAGGAATCCATCCCATTTAGCAATTCCCTAAATTCCCTAAAGATGTGTTCCATCAACAGATGAATGGATAAAGATGTGGTATATATGTGCGATGGAATACCACTCAGCCATAAAAAAGAATGAAATAATGCCATTTGCAGCAACGTGGATGGACCTAGAGTTATCATAGTAAGTGAAGTAATTCAGAAAAAGAAAGACAAATACCACATGCTATCACTTATATGTGAAATCTAAAATATGACACGAATTTATCTATGAAACAGAAACAGATTCACAGACATAGAGAACAGACTTGTGGTTGCCAAGGAGGAGGGAGGAGAAGGGAGAGATTAGCAGATGCAAAGTATTATATATTGAATGAATAAACAACAAGGTCCTATGAGGAATCATATTCAATATCCTATAACAAACCATAATTTAAAGGGAAAAAAAGAGAGAATGTTGGTAAAATAGTACAGCCACATTTGGGGAAACTCTTTAGCAATTTCATACACAGTTAAAAATGTATCTACTTGATGACCAACAATTTCACTCTTAAGGATTTACCCTGAAGAAATGAAGATGTATGCCCATTTCTCTTACTCAAGAGATGTTTATAGCAATTGTATTTAAAATGACCCCAAACCACAATGTATGCAAATAAATGAATAAAGAAAAACTGGTATCTCCATACAATGGAGTACAATTCGGCAGTCACAAAGAACAGACCACTAATCCACCACCAACAAGGAGAGAGCTCAAAAACACTCTGAGCAAGAGAAACCAGACATAAGAATATATACTGTTTGACTCCATTTATATGACGTTCAGGGAAAAACTCAACAAGAGTGTTAGAATTCAGAACATCGGTTGTGCCTGGAGGGTGGAGTGGTTGGGAAGAGCCATGAGGGAGCTTTCTGGGGTGATGGAAATGTTCGGTGTCTTGATCTGAGTGGTGGTCACATAGCTATATACATACTCGTCCCATCACACTTAAGATCTGCACCTTTCAGAGTTCCCATCATGGCACAGTGGAAACGAATGCGACTAGGAAGCCTGAGGTTGCGGGTTCCATCCCTGGCCTCGCTAAGTGGGTTGGGGAATCCAGCATTGCTGTGAGCTGTGATGTAGGTCGCAGACGCAGCTCGGATCTGCGTTGCTGTAGCTGTGGTATAGGCCAGCAGCTGTAACTCTGATTCGACCCCTAGCCTGGGAAACTCCATATGCCACGGGTGCGGCCCTAAAAAGAAAAAAAAAAAAATCTGTACCTTTCACTGTATGTAAAATGAGCTTTAATTTTAAGTTTTAAAACTTGCGATGAGCTCCTTGAAAAGGAAGCCAAAGGAACTCTCACACCAAAGGAAAGGTGTGACCAGGGGAGGCTTCAAGGAAGAGTAGGCATTTGCACTGAGTCTTGAAGAATCTGGAGAGGAGCGTTGTGAGAACCAGAAGAGATGCCAGATGTGAAGGAACACATCTTTAGGGAATTGCTAAATGGGATGGATTCCTCTGCTCAACCACTGATGCCTCCTCGAAGCAAAAGAAGAAAAACCAGAGTAACTATCTTGGGGAGAGGGGGGCCGGGGTGACTACACGTCAGGGTCAAGTCCTGGAGACGAGGCATGTGTATCCGGGGGGCGTGCCGCAGTGTGCCAGGGGCAGACTCGGCACCTAGTCCATTGCTGGACACACGGAAAGTACTCAGAAAACGCTTTTCAAATGAATGAAATATAAATAAAGGCACTGCTGACAGATCTGAGCTCAAACAATGGCTTGGAGCCCCAGAGAGGACCCGGGGCTGGCTCGGGTTCACCCTGCAGAGAAGCCAAGCACAGTCCTGGAGTGCTGAACTTGGACACATTCTATTGCGCAGCTCAAGCTGCCCTGGGGGCGCCGTATAACTTTATGGTAAGCTCGTGCAATAACACAGGCAAATGGAATAACAATGTAAAGTTGGCTTTAATTAAAACGAAGGGTGTTTGCCTCTCCCTCGTTTCCGTACTAAGCCAGGGAAGCCTGCTGAGCTGTGCAGAGCAATCAGAGGAATGTTTCCAAAGCGGGAGGCAGCCCCCCAGCACCTCCCTTGAGAAGTTCACCAACATTCGAGTGGCCCTTCCCCCTCCCCAAAGCCCACCACACTCTCTTCTTATATGATCCACATGGCAGAAGAGCACCACGAAGAAGGCAAACAGGAGTGGTGATGCTTTTCTAAGGGTGGTGCCTCCTCCAGGAAGGGAGAGAGAACGTTATCAAGCAGTGCGGGGAAGAGAACCTCAGCCACTGAGCCCTTCCGCAAGTGTGTCCTGCACTGCCTCGTGCCAGACCTTGTGCTGGGTGCTAGAGCCGTCCTCAGAGGGCTCACTGTCTGTCAGGAGCTCATCGGTACAGAAAAAGCATCCACCTAGAGACACGTGAGAAAGCCTTGAATCCAGGGCTCAAAAAATGTCCCGAAAATCAAGTTGTCTAGAAAATCAGATTGATGCAAAGAATCTGCTAAGTAGGGAGAAGGACCACATGCAAAAGAACCAGCAGATACGGCACAGGGCTGGGCACACTCTGAGCACCCCGACCCTGTGTCCTGGCCTGCACTGGGCTGATGAACATTAACCACGTGAAGTTGCTCTTTCCAGGGTAAAGGGAATCCTGATTTGTAGCCTTGGCCAATTTTTGTGGTGTAAATTCTCCCACAGTGGTGGATTTTGAGCTACTAGCTCATAAAATTCCTAAAAAGTTAATAGTCAGCTAGTCCGGGTCAGTTCCAGCATACCGCTGGTCCTACCTGTCCGAAGTGCTCTGAGATGCTGAGAGGAATCCTAAACTGCATCCAGCCCAGGGTTCGCATTCTGCACAGTTTTTTTTTTTTTTAATAATAGGTCTTGTTTTGGTTTTTGGCCATGGCGTGATGTGCGATCTCCGTTCCCAGACCAGGGATTGAACCCAGGCCGCAGCAGTGAAAGCACCGAGTCCTAACCACTAGACCACCAAGGAACTCCCCCTCAACAGGCGTTTGAAGAGTATCTTCTCCTTGCTAGTTCGTGCCAAGAGGTCTCAAACCACAAGTAATAATGTAATAATAATTCTAGCTAGTACCTATTAAGAGTTTACTATATGCAAAGTTCTCTTCTGAGAGCTTTTTCACAAATAAGTGCACTTAATCCTCACAACAACCCCATGACATTGACATTACTATTATCCCCATTTTGTAAATGAAAAAACTGTGTCTGAGAGAGAGAAAAAGTGACTTGCCTGAGATCACGTACTAGTAATAAGCAGAGCAAACCGCTGCTATCCCTGAAAGCCCACCCTACATTTTGGTTATTTCCTGCAAGCTGAGCCCAACATTTGCCAAAGCAGGAGCGAGGAAAGCTCATCCTCAGCCCCTTCTGTAGCTCAGATGCAGATATGTGACCCAGGTGCACACCCACGTGAAACCTGAATTCAGAAGAAGGCGGCCACATCAAAGACTCGATCTCATGGCCAGGCCAGTGGCGGGAGCAACCAGTTCTTTGGGGACAGCAGTGATGGAGCCTCTGGCATCCAGCCCAGAATGCCATAGGGACTGAGTGACAGGGGAGTGATGTTTTCACTAAAAATGCCCCTGTGGTTTAGTCAGGCCTCGTTCCTGGGGCCCTCCTGAGGTTCTGTGAGCTGACCAATATACTACAATAAATTTCTCTCCGCTTAAACTAGCTATAATGAACTCTGTTATTTGCGATTAGGAACACAATGTGACGATGGATCCAGGGTTCAAAGTTGGCTGCAGAACTCAAGCTTTGACCCACAGTGCCACGCTTCGCTTTCTCCTTGGCCTACTCTGTAAAGAAGCCTCTACTCCCATTTCACAGATGAAGAAACTAAGTCAAAAAGAGATCAGACCAACTGCCTGAGCGTACATATTAAATCAGGCCACACAAAACTGTTGCTATTCAATAGTTAAGGACCAAGAAATGGCCGCAGCCTGCGGTTCAACCTGGCAGAAATCGGATTTTAGTCTAGATTTATCTGACTCCCAAACCTTTGCTGTTTCCACTGCCTGTGCTTCCTCACAGACACGCTCATCTGATCCAGTAGGTGAGAAGCTACACTCAGGTGGTACCAGCAGGGGTGGTGGGGGTTGCGGTGTCTCCCAGGAGAACCGGAAAGACTAGGAGAGATGGAAGCGGCCAGCTGGGGCTTCACCTGACTCTATCCACCTCCACGGGCATCTCTTGTGCCCAACCCTGGGCTGATCACTTCTGGGAAGAGCCCTGAAAAAGAGGACAGGTCACTTCCAGCATGAAGCTGAGGTCAAGGATTCTTGCACGGGCACTATTGGAGGTCCTCCCGTGAACAGCAAGAAACCCGAGTGCTACGCCACCCATTAGCACGCAGAGGGAAACCTTCCTGGCAAGCGGAGGCCAGGCTGGAGCCTTGGGGAACTGCTAGGTTGTGAGGAGAAGCAGGAGGGCGTCTGGCTGGGGGAGCAGCAAGAGCAGAGGCGCGGAGGCCGCAGAGTGGGGCTGTGTGAAGGGGAAGAAGGGAAGCAGCTGAGGTGAGGCACGACTCGCGCCAAGGGGAACAGCAAGGGACAGCTGGGGAATAAAGGTTGAGAATGTCGGGAGTTCCCTTCGTGGCTCAGTGGTTAACGAATCCGACTAAGAACCATGAGGTTGCGGGTTTGATCCCTGGCCTTGCCAAGTGGGTTAAGGATCCGGCTTTGCCGTGAGCTGTGGTGTAGGTTGCAGATGTGGTTCAGATCCCGCATTGCTGTGGCTGTGGCGAAGGCCGGCAGCTACAGCTCCTGTTAGACCCCTAGCCTGGGAACCTCCATATGCCGCAGGTGTGGCCCTACATAAAGGCAAAAAGACAAAAAAAAAAAGGTTGAGAATGTCATTCACTTGCTTCTCAGCATTTACTGTGTCAGATGCTGTGCTGGGGGTACAGCTGGGAAGCACTCAGGGCCCTTCTGACCCCACAGGGAAGCCACGTGCTCAGCAAGCAAGGACCCTCATTGCAGTTCTACCTGGATGCTGTCAACGTGAAGTTCAAGGTGCCATGAGAGCATCTAAGAGGGTGATGAGACCTGATAAAGAAGTCAAAGAAGGCTTCCTGTTGCAGCCGACACTGAAACAAAACCTTAAGACTGAGCAAATCCACGATGAGAGAGCACCCAAGTGAGGAACGGGGCACACGGCCGGCCCTGAGTGGGAAGGGGTGTTATATTTAAGGAACTAAGAGCAAACTGTGGGGCTGCAGGGCTGGTGAGAGCAGCGGGAGGGCTGGAGGACAAGTCAGGTGGGGCTGCCAGGAGCCAAGCTGGCTGTGGTCTGGCAGGTCGCGGCGAGGAATTTGGGTTTTCTCCAAGAACCATGGAAAGTGACATCATCAGCTCTGTATTTTCTTAATAGTCACTCAGGCTGCTCTGGGGAGAAAGGAAGGGAGAGAAGGCGAAGTGGGGACCAGTTAGGAAAACGTTGGCGTGACTGGTACGAGCAGGGATGCAGCCTGGATGGGGATGCAGCAGGGGAGACGGAGGGGTGTAGAGGCCCCAGGTAGATTCTGGATGTGGAATTGACTCAGTGAAGTAGTTTAGCACGAGTGTTACGTGATGTAACCTTCCCCTTCCTCAGTTCGCTCATCTGTAAAATGGGGCTGTACCTGGACTTCCTCATCAGGCTGTTGAAAGTACCTAAGGGAGCGGATACACCGCGAAGTATGTGGAATAGAGAAAGGTAGCTCTGGCTGACAAGCGGATTTGGGGGGAGATGGGGGGATCCCTTTGGATGCATTCAGTTCAAGAGGTTTATGGCACATCTTGGTGGGGACATCAGGCGGACTGCTGGCCGTTAGGAGAGGGACCTGGAGGAAAGTGGGGAACTTTTGGAGCGCAGGTGGCGTCCGCAGCCATGGAGATGAGGGATTTTGCTGGGGAAGGAGCAGAGCGAACCCGACCAGCACCCAGCTGAGCCCCGAAGCCACACTATGGCATCGGGCTGCTCCTGGATCCTGGGAAGAACATTGCGAGGGCCAGTGGCTTCAGCAGTGCCCCTTGGAAACCCCAAATGATTCTTCTGACCCTGCCCCAGGAGGATCTCAGCTGGTGGCCTTTCCTTGATTCCTTGAGGGGAGGGGGGGGCAGTGCCTGAGTCAGCTCCTCCAGGCCCTGAACCTGTCTGAGCCTTCAGACCCTGAGGCTTAGGCCACTAAGCCCTAGCTCGTGCTAACAAATCCTTCCTAATGGGGAGATCAACCTTTCAATACTGCTCAAGAGATGCGTTCCCGGGCAGCGGGCGAGCGGGCACCCCAGCACTGCCTCTCTAACCATCCACCCAGCAGCTGCAGGGGCTCCCGCTGCCCCGGCGTAAAGACATATGCTGGGAGCCCCGTGCGGAGATGGAGAGAGCAGAGGAACAAAGAACCTTGTCCCTGCAGGGCTGAGAAGACCAGGCTCACATCAAAGGGTCTCTAGAGGCCCCCGAAGCAGGGGGGCTCCAGCACACTCCCACCCCGAGCCTTTACTCTTCCCTCTGCCTGGAACGTTCTTGCTCCAGAAATCTGCAAGCCTGGCTCCATCACCTGCCTCAAGTCTTTATTCAGAAGTCACCTCTTCCGGGAGGCCGTCCCTGACCACTCCACTCCCCACTGTGAACACAACCCCTCAGTGCCCCGTCCCCCTCCCCTCCCCAGATTTAGTTTGTCCAGGAGACTATCATCTGCTGTACTTATAGCTGTGATATACTGTACGTTGTATTTGAAATTGTCTGTCTCCCCCCCCATTAAAGAGAAAGCTCCACGAGGGCAGAGAATCGTCTCTGCTGTTCAGCGATGAACTCCCAAAGCTTAGACCAGAGCCTGGCACACAGTAGACAGTCAGTAAGTATTTGTTAACTGACTTATTAAAAGACCTTGGGCAAGTCGCTGGACCCAGGAGTTTGAGTTATGTCCTTGGTCAAACACTCCCTCTCTCAAAGCTTTCATCTTAGCCTCCACATCCCAAAAACAGGGGTTATGATGCCTGCTCAGATTCCCATATAAAAAGAGGCTTTGAAAACCTCTTTCATATAGTAAATGATTATTATATTATTATATAATATATTCCACTATGATTTAAATCACATTATTAAATATATAAAAGTGAAACAGAGAGGGAGAGAAGGTGGCAGGAGCTGGGGGGCCAGAGGATGTGGGGTCAGAGTGCAAAGGTGACAGGCACTCAGTGGCCAGCTCTGTCAGCTCAGGAAGTCAACTGGCCTGAGCCTAAATTGGGGAGGGCTTGACGGGAACTCCCAGAAGACCACCGGCTTCATCCCTGAGGCCCCAGCGTTCGTGCCCAGTACCATAGCCGGTGATGTGATGATCTCATTGGTCAGCGCTTGTGCCCACTGCTAAGTATTTTTAATGTCACTCACTCCTGCACCTGGAATCACATCTAGGCCATAGTAAGCACTGAACTGGTATTTGTTGATGGAAGAAAGAGAAGAATAAATTCTGGCTCTCACACCATTTATCTGTGCATACTTGGAGTGACTCATTCTCATTACTCCAGGGTGGTCCATGGATCTACAGCATGGGTGTCACCTGAGGGTTAGAAATGCAGAAGCTCAGGTCAACCCCAGACCTACTGCTTTAGAAGCTGATTCTTAACCCATCCCCGGTGATCCCTGTGCACGTGAATATTTGAGAAACACGGGTCTAAGCTACAGGAAGATAAGGGCAGCCCTGCTGACCTCCCAGAAGAGCTGAGTGTCAAATGGGATGGCTAATGTGAAAATGTCTTGAATACTGGAACATGCTGAGCAAATGAAACAGACTGCTATGATTATTCTTATGATTAATAATAGCCCTTGCAGAAAAACCACTTTATAGCTCTGTCTTAAAACCTCATTAAATTCTGTTCAAATGTGCTATTAAAAGTTATGTTCTAGTCCACTTAGTTTTGTAAACCCCAAGCCTTTTAAAACAGAATGGAGTCTGGGCTCCAGGACAGGAACACGGGCCCTGCTTCTGATGGTTGCCATGGGCGTGATTGAATGCAAATTTACTTCCCACAACACCCTGCCAACTGATTGATCCTGGGGAAGGAGGAGATGTTGGGAACCCAATTCCTCAGAGAAAGGAAAAACTAAGTAGAGGCAAAGGGTGGAAAAAGACAACCACGGGGTTTCACGCTGGTTTGTGGGGTTGTACTGCATGCCTATAATCTTCTGCCTTTCAGCCTCTGCCAAACCACGTGGAAGGAAAAGAAGGGCGCTGAGGAGAAGGGAGCAGACGCTGGTGGGGAGTTACCTCGGCCGCAGGCTGGGGCAGCAAGCCCTGCAGAGAGACTCCTTCGGGCTGATCGGCCAGGGTTACAGCTACACGTCCCTACAGGGGCTTTTGATGCGAGGTTGGCTGAGGCCCAAGGCCCTGCCAACAGCCCGGGAGACAGCCGTGGCCCCAAGACAAAGGCTGAGTGCAGGTTAGAAAGATGCATCTCGGACTAAGGTTTGGGCAGGGGCAGCAGAGAACCGTGATTACACTGGATGGAGATTAGTAACCGGTCGGGACCGGTGAGCAAAGCAGTAACTACCAGTCGGCTCTCTCCCTGCTCCCAGGCACCACTCCACGCTCCGCCTGGATGGCCGGGCCCTCCTCTGGCAGAAAGCCCCAAAGCAGCGGGAACTTTCCAGTCGGGTCTTGAGCCTATGGCTCAGCCTGTTAACTCTGCTCTGGCTTTACTGTCTCCTTCTGGGCTTCTCCGTCTTTCCGGTTACAAAGCTCCCAGCCCTCTGCCTGGCACATACTGCCCCCTGCCAGCATGGCCTCTCGCCCCTTCAGAACTACCACCCTGATTCTCTCCATCAGTCATCAGACATTCCCAGTAACTTTCATTGGACCAGCCCCTGTGCCGAGCACCAAAGACAAGGAGACAAATTAAACCTGGGGGTGACCCCCAAGGACACCACAGTCTAGTCGTGGAGACAGATGATTACCACACATTAGAACAAGTTCTAATGCAATGAGCAGGGGGCTTTAAGGCAACAAAGAGAAGCAGGAAATGTAGTCAGGTGGGTGCAGTCAAGGAAGGCCTCCCAGAGGAGTGCACTTGCTCTGAGACCTGAAGCGCCAGCAGGACTCAGCCCAGGTAAAGGGGGTGGGGCACTGGATAGCAAAGGGCAGCAGGCATGAGGGTGACACCAACCTCACCCTAATCAGAGGGGTGCAAATCAAACTGTGAGATACCGTTTTACACCCATCAGGTTGTAAATGTGAGAGCTGGGTGATACCCAATGCTTGGGCCCTAAGACAAGCAGGGAAGACTCGGGGAGATCAAATCCAGGTCTGAGCCCTGGAGCAGCGCTCCTCCTGGGTGTTGACCACAAAGGAACTCGCCCTACCCCTGCGGGGAATGGTACATTCATTAGAGCACCGTTGGTGGTGCCCAGGAGCAAGGGGCCACAGGGAGCAAGGAAGAAGGATGCAGTGCAGGCGCACAGCACAGAGGCCCTTAGATGCAGTGAACTGGGCTCTAGAGGGACGCACAGTGATATGGACAGATCTTAGAAACATCGTTAAGTCAAAAAAATAAGAAACAGAAGGCTCTCTAAAGCAAAATGCCATTTATATAAATGAAAAACATACACAAAGGAAAAAAACACCATATATTTTTTCAAAGAAACGTGCATTTCCAAGCTGATACACCAAACACATTAGAGTGGGGACCTCTCAGGAAGAGGGAAATGGAAGAAGAACTGCGGATGAAGGGGTAGGAAAACCATAAATACACCAAAACAAGAACAGGGCCTTGCAGCAAACATGAGAATGAGGCTTTGCCACCCAGAGAGAGGTCATCAGCTAAACTTGCGGTACCCACCTGAAATTTTAAAGAGAAAAAAAAGAAAAGGCTGGAAGACGTTGGAGATGGGCAGAGAGAACCGCTGTGCAGAGACCCAGAGACCAAAAAAAAAAAAGGCCTGGGGAAGGACACACAGGAGAGCAAGTCGCAGAGGGTGGGCAGGTCAGGGGAGGGGGTGGGAGACAGGAGGCTTCGGTGGGTGGTGGGTCACAGGTGAGGACTTTGAACTTGGTCTCACAGCCACTGGGCATCCCTGGAAGGGTTTTCTTTCTTTCTTTCTCTTTCTTTCTTTCTCTCTTTCTTTCTTTCTTCCTTTCTTTCTTTCTTTCTTTTATGGCCGCACCCACAGCATATGGAGGTTCCCAGGCTAGGAATCTAATCAGAGCTGTAGCTGCCGGCCTATGCCAGAGCCGCAGCAACACAGGATCTGAGCCACATCTGTGACCTACACCACAGCTCACGGCAAGGCCGGATCCTTAACCCACTGAGCGAGGCCAGGGATGGAACCTGCAACCTCATGGTTCCTAGTTGGATTCATTTCCGCTGAGCCATGATGGGAACTCCCTTGGAAGGGTTTTAAACTTCGCAGGGACCTGCTCAGATTTGGGTCTTGGATACTCACAGAATGACAGATTTGTGAATGTTGTAAAGAGAAGGGACTGGAATGACTCACGCGTCTCCAGGGTCAGGAAGGTCAGCCTAGCACCTGATTGTCTAAAAAACACTTTGACACTCACAGTCTCATGAATCCCCACAGCACCCACAGAAGAGGCAAGGCAGATGTTACTGTCCCCTTTAATAGGTGAGATCACTGAGGCTTAGAAAAATTGAGAGAATCTTATACTCTTCAAATTCTAGAATTGTAGCCTGCTTTTCCAGAGGTTGCAAGGGCCAAAAAGGTCCTGTCAAAGTCCAACTAAATTAAAGAGCATTAACTTAAATATGTTAATTAGAGGATTCCCTTTGTTGTGCTTCATGGGAATCAAATTCGTCTAGTATGCATGAGGATTCAGGTTGGATCCCTGGCCTCACTCAGTGGGTAGGGGATCCAGCGTTGCCATGAACTGCGGTGTGGGTTGCAGATACGTCTCGGATCATAGCTGTCGCTGTGGTGTAGGCCCACAGCTGTAGCTCTGATCCGACCCCTAGCCTGGGAACTTCCAAATGCCAAGGGTGCAGCCCTATAAAGGAAAAAAAAAAATTAATGCTAATTAGGGTTAAATCAATTTACATTATGCTCAGTCAAATCTATTCATTGAAAATTTTGTTTTTCACGTCAGCACGTGCCAGAAGCAGGGAAGGCGGCCACGTACAAGGTAAGTCCCAATCCTCTCAAAGCTAACAGACTAGCAGGAGAGAAGGTCCTTGGATCTCACACTGCTCTAGCTATACTGGCCTTCCTGCTCCTTGAACAAACCTAGTTCATTTCTGCCCCAGGGCCTTTGCACGTCCTATATCCTGTTCCTGGAAAACACTTGTCTCAGATAATCATAGAGCTTGCTCTTTGGTTCAGGTCTCTGCTCAAATATCATCTCCCCAGAGGAGGTTTCCATGACCATCTTGTTTCTTCATAGCATGATGACCACTGCTCCACCCCATCATTCTCTACCCCTTTCCTCTGCCATATTTGTCTTTACTGAACTTATCACTACGTAACATTATAACATACACATACCCATGTATGTGTGTTTATATATTTTTATTTTATTCTTGTCACACACACTCCTACATAAGCTCAAGGAAAGACTTTGTCAGCCTTTTTACTACATTACTCACAACACACTGGAACCCTTCCTGGTACATTATTGAATACGTAAATGAAATTTTTAACGCGTTAGATAGTTGATATAAAAGGCTGTAGAATCCAGTTCAAATTACAACTGAAAAGTGGCGTTAAATGGAGTTGGTTTAAGTTAGGCCAGGAAGGGTTCATTCAGCGGTTCACTTTACAAAGATTTATTGAGCATTTAGTATGCATAAGGCACTATTTTAGGCCTTTGGGATTCCCAAGTGACTGAAACGTATAAAATCTCTGCCCTCGGAGGTCATGTTCTAAGGAGTTACTGAAGGGTTGAGATAAACTAAATCAAATCTAGAAAACTTTCACTGAACCTAACTGAATCAGATTGGGTTGATTCCAGTTGGACTGAGTTGTTTGGGACTGGGTTGGGATTACGAGTCAATGTAGGCTGGTCTTGGCCCAGCTGACTTGGACTGGGCTGGATAAAACTGAGCCACCCAGGTTAAGGTAAACTGAATGAGCCAGGCTGAGCTGAGGGGAGAAGGCATGAGTTGAGTCAAGTTTCTCCTCTTTGTATCACTAACCCGCACATATCTTCAGGCCTCGCTCAGAGGTCACCTGCAGAATGCGTTCCCTGACTCTCCCCCGCCATCACTAGTCCATCTCAAAGCACTTCACTTCTCTCCTCTGCACATTTATCACAGTTCTAATTACTTATTTGCGTGCCTCTCCCATTAGAACGTAACTTCTCCAAGAACTGGTTCCTGGTCTTCATTGCCCACCACCCAGCACACGGTAGGTGCTCAACTAATATTGCCAAATTAGTAAATGAATCCAACACGTACGCGAACATGCGCACACAGCGTACAGATGAGGAAAGTACTCTGGGAGCCAGGGAGTGGCATCCTCGTTCACACCCAGAGCAGAGTGGGCAGTCAAGCCAGGGCTAGAACTCAGACCCCCCCAACTGCTGAGCCAGGAGACCAATTCCTCCCCCACATCTGGACAAGCTGGAGTGACCTCCAAGCACGGGGTGGGATAAACGCCAAGCAGAGGCTGAAGCGAATTAGGGCTCGCAGCCTCCCTGCTCCTACCCTCAGCTCTGAAAATCTCTTCTCCCCACAGTCACTGCCAAGGACTGGGCCTGGAAGTGCCTCCCAGCCCTAATCCATGCAGCCGCCATCAAAGCCCCACTTGATTAATGGCAGGCTCGCAGCGGAAAGTCGAGAGCCTTCCGTGTACCAGAAACAACTGTTCTGACAGTTAGTTCCTGAGCCTCAACCTGCTGGGTAGGGGGTTCAGTATCCCCCCTCCCCTCTCTCCTCACTGCACTAGGAGGCATCCATCTAGTATGTTGCAGGCCCACAAGGCCATTACTGCATTTGATCTTCACAAGATCGTACAGGGTTAATAACTATTATCATCATCCCACTTTACAGGTGAGGAAACCAAGGTTTCAGGAGGTGAAGAGACTTGCCCAGGACCACAGAGCCAGAAGGAAACTGGGTAGCGATTGGAAGGCAGACCTGCGTGACCCCAAAGCCCGTGGGCTATACCACCTGCAATCCCTCCTCCCTGGCCAAGCACCAGGCTCAATACACAGTGCATCTCTTGGATGTTTGTAGGGTTTAGCTTCTTTAGATCACTGGGGCCCCCAAGACTTTATGAAAAATTCCAGGGGGCGCTCTGGAGCCGAGAAAGAAACTGAGTGGCTGGAGCTTCAGATTCCAAGCCCAAGAACCCAGTTTCGTGTGCACACAGGCACGTACGCACAGATGAGCATACATGCGTCTCCTTCAGTAGGAGCAGGGCCAGGGCTTTTCCATGTATCATATGTCTGAACGGAAGATTCTGCTGCTAAAAACCACATCAGGAGCAAACCCTCACTTTCCGAGCCTCTCCGGGGGCAGGGCCCCGATTCCCTCCTGTCTTCCGAGTACGCAGGGCAGCATGGCCTCTCCACCCTCTCACGCCAGTTCCTTGGTGCCCGGGCAGGTCTTCTTGCTGACCCAGCAGGTGGGGCTGGGGTTGGACTGGGCAGGGGTGGAGAAGCACTGGCAAGATTTGGTGAGGCCGAGGGCAAGGGCAAGGCCAGCAGCAGCAGCATGGGTGGGGTGATCCAGAGGGAGAGAGAGCGAGATGGGGACGGGAGCATAGTCTCCTGCCAAGAATGGTTAACCTGAACCTAATCATAAGGAAACACTCAGACAAACCCAAATCAGGAGACACTTCACTAAACAACGGATCTGGATGCCTCAAAAATGTCAGTGTCATGAAAGATGACCAAAAAGGCTGGGAAACTACTCCGGATTCAGGAGGCTGAAGAGACATGACAACTAAAATAAACTGTTCTAGAGGACATTACTTAGAAAAATGGGAAAATTTGAATGTAGACTATGCGTTAGAAAATAATAGAGTATCAAAGTTAAACTCTTGGGGCAATAACTGCACTGAGATTATACAGGAGAATGTCCGTTTTTAAGAGATACAAACTAAAGTTTGACGGATGAGGTCCATTATTCACTCACAAATGGTGAGAGAGAAAAGGAGGGGGTTGGAGGGTCAGGGAGGGAGGAGGTGACAATCAGTCACACAGGTGAATCTAGGGAAATGGTATGGCAGTATTTGCTGTATGATTCTTAAAATTTATCTGTTCAAATTTTTTCAAAATAAAAAGAGAGGTGGCTAAACTGAGAAAATAGAAGACATCCCAAGAGCAGAGGTGGGCACGACTGCAGGGTTAATGGCAGGCACCCCCTCCAACCCCCCACCCACCCCTGGGGTCAGTTTTCATTCAAGAAAAAGGGGAGAGGAGTTCCCATCGTGGCGCAGCAGAATCGAATCTGTCTAGGAACCGTGAGGTTGCTGGTTCGATCTCTGGCCTCACTCAGTGGGTTGAGGATCTGGCATTGCCGTGAGCCATGGTGTAGGTTGCAGACATGCCTCAGACCATGCGTTGCTGTGGCTGTGGTATAGGCTGGCAGCTGTAGCTCCGATTGGACCCCTAGCCTGGGAACCTCCATATGTCGCGGGTGAGGCCCTAAAATGCAAAACATAAAATAAAAATAAAAACAAAGGAGAAGAGAGTGAGTGGGGACAGGCTTTCTGAGCCCGACGCCCTGGGGCTTTGCCATCTGGGAGGGAATCCAGTCCTCAGCCCACGCAGTTCCGGGCAAACAGAGGAGGGAGATGCAGGTCTAAAGGCGATGCACTGGGCAGTGGGTAGGGTAGGTGGAGAAACAGACAGACAGACACAGAGACAGAGGGAGCGGCTGGAAGCAGGAGGAGCTCAAAGAGGGGCCTGGCCAAGTGCCATGGGGCAGATGGACCAAGATGAATGTGAGAGCCAGGTGACGGGGCCATCCTGGTAGGTGGCAGGTGAGGGGTGGTGGAGGCTCTCCAATCACTGGCCTCTTGTGGCACACGCCGGTACTCGGTACTCGGGGTGGATGAAGCATGGCGACGCGGCCGGGACCACCCCTACACCCAGGACCCATCCCTAAGCCACCTGGTACCTCCGTTCCCTCCTCCGTTAAAGAGGGCGATGGCCAGGCCCACTTTCTGGGCAGGATGTTGTGAGCTTGCGTGCGTGACGTGCCCAGAAAGCACATAATAAACATTGACTATGACACCAACAACTCACACACTCTTCGTTTACCAAGTGGGGATTCGCACACTCACCCCAGACAGCAGGCCCTTTGCTGTGGGAAAGCGCTGTTGTAGGTGCAGACGATGCAGCTGTGAGTGAAACATAGAGGAAGCCCTGCCCTCAGGAGAGCCGGGCAATAAACAGAATCGATGCTTACAATACCCAGTGTGTTAGACGTAGGAAGTGCTATGCAGGGGGATAAAGCAGAAGGGGACCCACGGTGCTGGGGGCGGGGCATGGGGGTGCCTTCCAGGAAAGGGCACAGTTGAGAAGGTGACATCTGAGCAAAGACAACAAAGAAGCGGGGGAGAGGGAGGCTGGTCCAGACAGAAGGAGCAGTGAGTTTAAAGTTTCTCAGGCTGAGGCCCAACCAGGAGGCCGGTGGGGCTGGAGCAGGGCAGCCAGAGGGAGACTGGAGGGAGGTCAGGGGAAGAAGGCGGGGGACAGATCGTGGAGGATTTTAAGTCACTGGAAGAATTTCACATTTCCTGAGAGTGGCTGGGAGGGCCCCGCAGGGCTGGGGGCACAGGAGTGGCAGGACCTAATGGCCATGTAACAGACCGCTCTGGTTCCCACACTGAGACCATCTGAAGGGAGCAGGGGCTGGAGCAGAGAGACCAGCTAGGAGGTTAAGTTACTAATCCGGGAGCGAGACGATGGTTCTCTGACGCAGGTGGCGGCAGGGAGGCTGAGCAGTGGCCGATTAAGGGCAGGATTTGGAAGGTGAAATCAGCAGGGTGTTTTGACAGAGGATCCTGCCCGGAGTTGTGAGGCCAGGGTCTCCAGGTTGATGTCATGCTGCCAGAGGCCCGACCCACGGCTGTTAGGGACCCGCGACAGGCAGGAAGGCGCCTGCTCGATTCCATTAAAAGCGTCTCTATTGCGGCCAAGCCAGAAAGGGTGTCCCGGGGCCGGCGAGCCCCTCCCCACCACTCCCTCCCGGACAGGACCGCAGAGGCCACAGGTTACGGAGAGGGAGCTCGCACCCCGGCAAAGATTGATGCCTTTTAAACAGACCCAGAGTGAGAAGGACAGAGAAAGTCAATATTTGTCCGAGCAAGCCAAACAGGCAGGCTCGCCCAGGAATGTGAGGGAGGGAGGCCCAGCGCCCAGAGAACATTATTTCAACAGACAGATATTTGGAAACCGTCGCTGTCCTGGTGTGGGGGGGGAGGGGGCGGTTCGTTTCTGCCCAGGGATGGATGGGACCAGGCCAGGCGACCAGAGGGCCGGCCGGCTCACCCAGGCACCGCTCAGGAGCTGGCCCGCCATTTCCCTTGATGGGGAATCAAGGTTCCCAGAGCGGAAGCGCTTGGACCCAGGACGTACAGGTAATCACATCTTTCAGGTTGAATTGCGGCATAGCCTACTGTATGCGGCTCTCCCTGATCCAGACCCTGCCAGCCTGCTTCCTCTCACCCACCCCGCAGTGCAGCCATTCTGAGCAATTTATGGCCCCCAAACACACCGATGCCTAGCTTATTTTCAGCACTGCTGCTTTTGCCCACACCATTCCTCTACCTGCCACACCTTTTGTTAACTCCCATTCATTCTTCAAAACCTGGTTCAAGGTTCACCTCCATCAGCAGACTTCTTGTTTTAAGGTTAAGGGCTTGAGGCCAGGGAGTGCTGGATCTGCCAGTTACTGGCTACATGACTCAGGAAATTCCTTAACCTTCCTAAGCCCTAGTTTTCTCATCTGTGAGATGGTGGGGTCGGCTGTACAACAACCCCCTCCCAAAGATGTCCACAGCCTAATCCCTGAAATCTGTGAATATGTTACCTAATGTAGTTAAAGGGACTTTGCAGATGTGATTAAGTTAAGGGTTTTAAGATGGGGAGATGATCCTGGATTACCTGGGTTGGTCCAGTGTGATCACAGGGTCCCTATAAGAGGGAGACAGAGGGTCAGAGTGAGAGTGGGGGACGTGATGACAAGGCCACCAACTGAGACACACAGGTAGCCTCTAGAAGCTAGAAAGGCAGGGAAATGGATTTCGCTCTTGTCGCCTCCAGAAAACAGCAGCCCGGCCAACACCTTGATTTTAGTCCAGTGAAACTGGTTCTGGACTTCTTGACTCCAGAACTTTAAGGTAACAGTTTTGTGTTGTTGCTTTTTGGGTTGTTTGTCTGTTAGCTTGCTTTTCATTTCTGGCCGCCCCAAGGCATATGGAATTCCCAGGTCAGGGATCAGATCCAAGCCATAGTTGCAACCTAAGCCTAAGGCAGCTTTAGGCAGAGGTCATGGTGATGGCAAAGTAGACAGTCACCCTTTAATGGCCTTTATGTGCCCGACATGCTGTAAAACATGTTATGTCATTATTTCACCTCATGCTCGAGTATCTATTATTATTATTATTCCCATTCACTGGGTAGAAATTGAAGTTCAGAGAAGTTACACAGTGTGCCAACTTGCCCAAAGTCACACAGCTCACAAGTAGCTGAACAAGACTCAAACCCCAGTCTGCTGGTCTCTAGAGCCTGTTCTATAACCAGCAGCCTCCACTGCCTGTCAGGCTGCAGTGCTCTCAGATTGTGTTGTCGCCTTTGTAGAAGCCGAGGGGACCTCAGGGCAGCTGGCTTGGTGTACCTGTCTGTACCCCCATCCCCCAGATTCAAGCAACAAACATTTGTCAAAACTCCTCTGGATCCGGACACACACTGGGGATAGAGAGGCCACCGGGCCAGCGGGAGCAACCACACTCGGTGGCAAGTGCTAGGATAGTGGGACACGAGAGGCCGTGAGTACCCAGACATGGGCATGGAAATCTGATGGGCGTCAGAAGTAAATCTTCCTTCACAACAGCCTACACAGGGGCATGGCATATCCTTTGAAGGGGAAACTCCAAGCCAAGGAAACCGCATATGCAAAGGCCCCGAGGCAAGAGTACGGAACATTCAGGAAAACCCAGGTCATGGGGGGGGGGGGCTGCAGGGGACTGGATCGATCAGGGAGTGACAAAGCTGGAGCATGAGCCGGGGCCACATGCAGACCTTGGTGCTGAGAACACACTGGAGCCTGAAGGCAATGGGACGCTCTGGAAAGAGTTTAAGCGAGAGAAAGGCTTGGCCACATTTTATTATCTTCCTAAAATTGGAGTTCCCGTCATGGCTCAGTAGTTAATGCATCGGACTAGGAACCATGAGGTTGCGGGTTCACTCCCTGGCCTTGCTCACTGGGTTAACGATCCGGCATTGCCGTGAGCTGTAGTGTGGGTCGCAGATGAGGCTTGGATCAGGCGTTGCTGTGGCTGTGGTGTAGGCTGGCAGCTGCAGCTCCTGTTAGACCCCTAGCCTGGGAACCTCCATATGCCGCAAGTGTGGCCCTAGAAAAGGCAAAAAGACAAAACAATTAAATAAATAAATAAATAAATATAAAATAATCATAATAACAACAACATCTCTCACTTGTCTGGTACTTATTGTCTCAGTCACTCTTCTTATCCTGCAGGGATTAATTCACTGAATCCATCATCAACATGTAACATCCCCGGCGACAGATGAGGAAACCGCAGCACAGAGAGGTTGAGTGACTTGCCCAAAGTCTCACAGCTAGTAAGTGGCAAAAATTAGATTTGAACCCAGGTGATCTGGCTCTAGCGACCAGGTGCTCACTCTACCGAACCCCTAGGAAGCAGAGTTTAGACATGTCTGGATGACACCAGGATCCAACGTAGAGCAAAAGCAAAGAGGAGGTGCCCAGGAATTCTATGCTGGGCTGTCCAGCAAGTGCGCCTGGCTCGGGGAGACGGACTCGGCTCTCCAAGCTGCTCTGGGCCCAAGGCGGTCGGTTAATTACACACATCCCTGCCTCCTTGGACTCATTGCTCGGCACCAGCCCGCAAGGCAGTGAGTTCTCAGGGCTGAGCCTTATCTTTCAGATTTTCTGGGGTTTCTCCCAGCTCCACTTTTCTGGAAGGCCTTTCTGCTTTGCTGCAGATCCTATCTCCCACGTGTTTCCCATTAGCAAAGCGATTAGCACTCATCCATTTGCATAAGCACAGGGGCCTCTAGACCCATGTGAGCCCTGGCCTCGGCTTGGCTGGAAAGGGGTTCATTCTGCAAAACCTGCCTGGTGCCTTGTCGGAAGGCACTTTTCTCGAGGTACCTCAGTTTTCTCATCTTTAAAGTGGGGATAACGACATCACATACTTCATGGGGCTGTTGTGAGAAATATATATGATGATATATTCATAAAGAATGTATAATCAATAAAAAACTATATATGAGGCGGGGGGGATGTTACTATTGTCGATGCTATTATCACTCCATTCAAATAATAGTTGCAGTTAAAGAGAATTCATAGGGTGAAAGTTCATTTCTGTTGTAGCCATTCTGAGCAGCAAAAAGGAACAAACATTAATCAATGGCAGGCTACTGCCTGAGACAGCCAAAGGTTTCATATGTTCTCCCATGTAATTCTCACAATTTCTCTATGAAATAAGAATTGTCCTCATTTCACAGATGGGAGAGCTGAGGTGCAGACATGTGAGGTCCCATACCTTGTAAGTGGCTTTGAACCAGGCCTACCTAGATGCATAAGCCTAGACTTGCTCTGTTGGACCACGTTGCCCCCAGACCAGGTCTCCTCTGAAAGGCAGAGAAAGCAGTGAACATCTATGGACATTCTTAGCCTTGAGACTCATCAGACAGACTGACAGGAAGTGCTGTTGTGCAAAATAATTCAAATGACTCTTCCTGGATGCTAGTGTTCACAAAGTCCATCTCACAACAACCCCGTAAGGTAGGTTATCCCCCGACCGTTTTCTTGATGAGGAAACTGAGGCACAGAGAAGTCATACAACTAATAAGTGGCAGAGTCAGGATTTGAACCTGGGCACTCTGGCTCCAGACTTTGTTTCTCTAACCTTAACCTCTACACACAACACTGGAGATGCTGAGAGGTGATACACACACACACACACACACATACACACAGCATTCCCAATGACTCAGGCCACTGTACCCACTATGGCCCAGTCCCACCTTCCACTGTATTGCACTTGGGATGTCCCTAGATGAGAATACATGGGTAGAAGTACACGCCTGGGTCCAAGGCACCAGGTCCCCAAGGCCTGGAGTTGTGGAGGGAGTTGTCCCAGAACATGGGCAGCGTTGGGGCCCCACTACCCTGTCAGGCTCTGCTGCTGGTCAAATATTATGGGTCTCAGACTGTGTTCGCGATATGAAGACTTGCGCTGCTCTCTGAGCCCTGACTGGGGCCCACCCATTATGCTTTAGAAGGGAGTCAGTGGTTCTGCAGGAGAAGCAGATCTGTGGGGCCATAACTTCCCCCTGCACACAGCAGGCGTGCAGCCCCGGCTTTCAGGTGCCTCTGCGGAGAGCAAAGCATTCCACATCTCTAAGCCTCTGCTTTTCCCCGTGGATCCTGGGTGTCTGGGCCCTGCTCCTCTTTTCCAGAGATAATCTGGGAGCCCAGCAGGCTTGAAAGATGCCGAGCACTCCACCCATCCAGCGCCCACACCTCAGAGCCACCCACTCCATCCTCAGCATCTCAGGACCCAGGCTCCTCCCAGACTCAGGGGGTCACCCGGGGACCCCAACACAGCAGCTCCAGCACTAGCGACTTTTGTAGATGACAATTTCTAGGACTCTGCTTCCAGGAGGCTGATTAATCAGCAGGACCAAACAACAGACAGAGGTTCTGTCCACAGAAGCAGTCCAGTTTGAAAAAAAGAAGGGGGGGTGTGTGTGGAATATTCTGCAGGTGTGAACACAACTGCTGAGAAAATAGCCTAAGTGTTGATCCCAGAAGTCCTGGCCTCCATCATCTCATTTATTCATTTGTTGCTCAGATGAATGCCCAGTGAACTAAACTCGGCACAAGTTCAGAATTCTAGCATCTGAGTTCTGTCACTACCTTTCTGTGTGACCTTAAGAAGTATCTTCCATTGCCGGCCCCCATAAAATGAGGGATTGGCCTCTCGCCCTCCCAGAACTGAACGATACAGATGTCAAGGGCTCTGGTCCAGCAAGACTCCGCTCTTACCAGTTCCAGATTCTTGGAGAAGTACTTCTTAATGCCCAGACAGGATCACAGAAGGTGGTTCCTCCCCCATCTCTCATTCCAATTTGCCCACATCTTGTCTCTTCAACAAGAAAAAGGAAAGAGGCCTGACTCTGAGACCGGCTGAGAGAAGATTCACAGGACAGGGAGGGTCTGCCAGGGGTGGACCTGTTGGGCCGGAGAACCCATCCTTGAGCCAAGCCATTGTCCCCTTAATTAAAGACATGCCCTGGATCACGGACTGACTCATTCACACTAGGACAGGGAGCCAGGCTCAGCTAAGGAGCCTGCTCTCTGGCTCAGGGGAGGGGGTGGACCTGTTTATGGAAATGACTTGAGCTTTTCTCCCCTCAGGAAAAACAACTTTTTTCTTTTAGATGGAGTAAACAAAACAGGAGTCTGCCATACTCCAAACCAAGACATTCAAGTCTCATTCCAGCCTCCTCCCCTGGGCTTCCCTCCGCTGTGGGAGTGCGGGCTATGGGCACACGGGGTAGAAAGGGACAGAATTCCTCAGGGAAAGCCGAAACAGCCACGGAGAAGGATCCCTCCCCATGCGCACCCTCTCAGGATCCAGCTAGGGTGGAGACGAGCTGACCTCAGCATCCCTGACCCCACTTTCCTTCAGGGAGCCCCCAGTCTGACAGGGGGAACACAAGCCAGCCCACCTCTTCTCAGGTGGAAAGCCCGGCCCCACACACGCACAACAGAAGCCCTGGCTGTAGCTGTAGACACAGACAGAGACGATGGGCCTCGAGGGAGGAGGGAAGGGGACTAAGCGCTGGGGGGAGGGCCCCAGCTCATCCTGTTCCCGGTGACCCAGGCAAGAGGCTTGCCAAGGGCCCCCTCCCACTGAAAGTAGCAATCAGGAGAACCACATGTGTATTTGCATACAATTTGCATTCAATTTGCTTCCGATTTACATAAGTCCCTAGCCTGGGCCCATCCTCTTGGACAGTTCTCTCAGTAAACATGTCCCTCCTGTCCTGGAAAGGGCCAGCCTTGTCTCAGCACTTCCAAAGGCTCCTCACTGAGCCTGTCTAGGTTCCCTGAGGTCACCTGGGACAGGGGGCGGGGTGAGGGAAAGCTGGATTCCCA
This sequence comes from Catagonus wagneri, assembly GCA_004024745.2. NCBI lineage: Eukaryota > Metazoa > Chordata > Mammalia > Artiodactyla > Tayassuidae > Catagonus > Catagonus wagneri. The sequence goes on from PVHT020000066.1 coordinate 26,535,852, forward strand.
AGGACTACGCATGCTAGGCTGGCCAGGGCCTGTGTAAGGGCGCTTGGCTGAGACAGAACCCAGAGGGGTGGGGAGGCCAGGAGATGCACCATTAGGCGTCATACCTGCCCTTCAACAAAGCAACTGGGACAATTAGAACAAGGAGTGGAAAGTCTGACTTGGGTGGTGAAGTCAAAGAAGATTTCATGAAGCAAGGACTCGAACAAAGCTTTCGAGGAAGAGGAGGATGTTTCTAGGTAAACAGAGACCATAGTGGAGAAGGATAGAGGTCATTTACCACAGCATAAGTTAGTTATCCACTCCACAAATGGATAGAGAGAGGACAGATAGATAGACAGACAGACAGATAGACAAACAGATAGAGAAATAAACAGACAGGCAGACACTACTGCTAGCCCAGTTCTGTGCCAGGTAACAGAAGTGCAGTAATGGGTTAAGCATGCTCCCTCCAGCCAGTGAGACAGACAAGCAAGCAATTAATTAAAATTCAGAGTGGTGAGTGCTACGCTAGAGATGTACAAATTGTTGAGGGAGCACAGAGGAGGGGACTGTTAATTCAGCTGGAAGAGGTGATGTGGAAAGATGTGAAAGACACGGTGTCACAAAAGAGTGACATTTGAACTAAATGTCCTGGAGGACAAATAGAAAGCCATCGACAGGAAAGGCTGTAGGGAAGAGCATTCCAGGCAGAGGAAATGACCTGAGGCGAGGCATGAAGGTCTGGATAAAATACAAAAAAGGCCAGGCAGGGGGGAAGAATTCAAGAAGGAGACAATAAGACTGAAATTCTGGAAGGCAGACCAGGCCAAAGAGGTCCCTGGAGGAAGGACAACTGCAGAGTCCAGAAAAACGCCTCTGAGCTAAAAATGGTGGTTACAGGTACTTTGCAGAAGGTACTTAAAATTTCAAGGGAGGCCATTCAGAGAACTGAGGAGGCTGAGGTAATGAAATGAGAGATATGCCAAGAAAATGGTGAAGGATTAATGGGAGGATGGACAGACAGATGGACAGATGAATGGAAAATTAAATCCGTCATGAGCACACCACTTTATGACACTGGGTGAATTAAGAGGTCTTGGAGATGACTTTTTAAATCTCACACCAAAAGCAAAAGCAAAAATAAACATCAAACTAAAAGCTTCTGCACAGCAAAGGAAGCCATCAACAAAATGCAAAGTCAACCTACCCTTCCAAATGGGAGAAAATGTTTGTAAGTCATATATCTTATAAGGGGTTATTATGCAAACTATATAAAGAACACATATAACTCAACAGAAACAAACAAACAAACAAAATCTGATTAAAATAAGTGCAGAAAGGAGTTCCCTTCGTGGCTCAGTGATTAACGAATCCGACTAAGAACCATGAGGTTGTGGGTTCGATCCCTGGCCTTGCTCAGTGGGTTAAGGATCTGGCATTGCCATGACCTGTGGTGTCGGTTGCAGACGCGGCTCGGATCACGCTTTGCTGTGGCCGGGGCCAAAGCCGGTGGCTACAGCTCCTGTTAGACCCCTAGCCTGGGAACCTCCATATGCCGAGGGTGCGGCTCTACATAAAAAGGCAAAAAGACAAAAATAAATAAATAAACAAACAAATAAATAAATAAAACAAACAAAGTAAGTGCAGAAAGAGTTTCCTCGTAGCTCGTAGGTTAAGAATTTGGCGATGTCACCACTGTGGCTCTAGTTACAGCTGCAGCTCCAGTTAGATCCCTAGTCCAGGAACTTTTCTGCATGTTGCAAGCACAGCCAAAAAAAAAAAAAAAGAACCTGGGCAGAAGGTCTGATGTCTGATGAGATCAGGTACATTTGGGGTGGTATGGCCATAGACGGGGCAGAAGATCTGAATAGGCGTTTTTCCAAAGAAGACAGATGACCAACAGGTGCATAAATAGATGGTCTACATCACTGGGCAATACAGGTCAGGATCACAGTGAGATATCACCCCCCACCTGTCACCATGGCTATTATCAAAAAGACTAGAAATAACAAGTGTTAGTGAGGATGTGGAGAAAAGGGAACCCTCATGCACTGTTGATGGGAATGTAAATTGGTGCAGACACAATAGAAAATAGTACAGGGAGTGCCGCTTGTGGCTCAGCGGTTAACGAACCTGACTAGTATCCATGAGGACGTGGTTTCAATCCTGGGCCTCGCTCCGTGGGTTAAGGAGCCAGTGTTGCCATGAGCTACGGTGTAGATCACAGATGCAGCTTGGATCTGACGTGGCTGTGCATAGGCTGGCACAGATGCCCCAGGTGTGGCTCTAAAAAGAAAAAAAAAACAGTACATAGATTCCTCCAAAAAATTAAAATTACCATATGATCCTGCAATTTCACTTCTGGGTATTTACCTGAAGAAAACTAAAAAATTCTGCATCCCCATGGTCGCTGCAGAGTTATTTACGTTAGCCAAGATATAGAAACAACCTAAGTGCCCATCAATGGATGAATGGATAAAGGAACTGTGGAATACATAATGTTAACTTTTAATGTAATATTTCTCAGCCATAGAAAAGAATGCAACCTGACCATTTGCGGCAACATGAACAGCCCTCAAGGGCATTATGCTCAGTGAGCTAAGTCAGACAGGAAAAAGCAAATACCGTGTTCTCCCTCTTATTATGTGGAATACAAATAAATAAGAAAATAAATAAATAATATCAAGCTGATAGACACAGAGCGCAGATTGGTGGTCGCAGCGGTGGGGTGGGAGGCAGGAGAAACAGACGAACTCTTTTTTGGGGAGGTAGTTTAAAAAGTCGAAAAAACTGGTGACTGGGTGGCTGCTGCTGGATGCATTGGCCTCTATGCTAGAGGAAAGGAGAGAATGAAAAAGGAAGGGAGAAAGGAAGGAAAGAAGAAAGAAAGGAAGGAAGGGGGAGGAAGGGGAGGTATGCGTAATCAGTTGAATGTGGATGAACGGATAGCCCAGGTGTGGGAGGCAGTCTCCTTGTCCATAAGGAGATCTAAGAAAAGTGAAGATTGAGAGAGAAAGTAATGTCTCACTTTGGGGGAGATACAGAGACCCCATTAATAACAGCAACAGTGATGATGAAAGTTCATCTTTGAAGACAACACTTAAAGCTGCAAAGAATGCCTACACATTTGTTTTGGTTCATAAAATTTCAAAGCTATGAAGCCCAGGTTTGACACCCCCGTGACTCCCTCAGCTGAGGTTGTACTTCCATAGCGACAGGATTTTCTGAACTGAAATTCTGCACACCTGACCAAATCCAGCCTCTAGGGAACAGAGTGACAACAGAATGGAATGCATGACATAGGTATCATCCTGGAGAATCTGGGAGTGGTGGTGGTGGCTGAGTGTGGCTCCAGTCCCCAACTGGTCAGTGACAGCAAAGGTCTGACCCACAGGCACCCTCTGTGTCTGGAGGGGGGAGGAGGAGGAAGGAAGGTAGTGAGTGATGCGGGTACATGAAAAGGCAAGTGGGGGCACACACACCCCTCGAACAAGGCCCCTCAGAGATGCCAGCTCAGGTAAGTCTGACATACAGAAAGCTTGGCAGAGTGAACTGGGGAGGCTTCCTGGAGCAGGTAACACCTAAGCTGAGGGGAAGGATGGTGCTTCTTGAAAGGGACACCAGAGGAGGAGCAGTTTGGTGAATGGGAGAGGGGACATGAAGTTAGGAAATTATAAATTCATTTAGGGACCAGTTGATTCCGAAGTCTTTCTTGCCGCCCTTTTGCTTGCGTAGCAGATCTCATCACCTAAGGGACGCCACCCTGTCCCCTTCTTCCCGTCTCCTCCATCTACCGAAAAATCTTCCCAACCCTGGGGCGTTCCCAGGGTGAGGATGAACCAAGGCGTGAGTAGGGCTTAGCCATGGAAAAGCAAGTTCCCAGCTGGAGAGGGTAGGCTCCGCCCACATCATAGCTCCACCTACACCATAGCTCCGCCCACATCACAGCTCCTGCCCAGCTCCTCAGCGCTCACCACTCTTTCTGCACGTCTGGGGTCACCTCGCCCGCCTCCTCTTTTCCTCCTCCCCAGGCTTCCCTGTCAGCAAGCCTGGTGGCCTGCACCCCTCCAGTTCTCCTGGCCTAGTTGGAAAGGATTACTGTCTCCTCCATCCAAAAAAAAAAAAGGTGTGACTTTAATCAAGTCAGGAACCTCTCTAGGCCTCCATTTCTTTGTCTATAAAACAAATTGAATAATCGCAGCCCTAGTCACACCCCTAGGACTCTTATACGAATGAAGCGAAGTGCAAATGGTCACCTAGTGAATATCTGTTCAGGGTAAACAGGTTTTCAGTGTTTCCACAGAAACCAGATACAACAGAATTACATTAAGCTGATTTCTCTTTTTCTTCTCTTTGCTTATGGTAGTTTTTAATGTTGTTAAGAGTGAACAAGAATTACTTATTTAATAACGTGGGAAAACTAAAGTTTGAAAAAAATAAATTCTACCTAGGCATTGAGAACAGTTCATCGTTTTGAAATTATTTAGGAGGCATTTCCTGTTTTGCTATTTCTTGTGAGGATTTTCCTTCATAGGTATTGTTATTGTTGCCATCATCATCACTGAGCATGAAGTCTTTTTTTTTTTTTGGGCCAAGGATCGAACCCAAGCCACAGCAGTGACCCAAGCTGCTGCAGTGACAGCACTGGATCCTTAACCCACTGCACCACTGGAGAACTCCCTATTTTTATCCGCATCTGTAAGATGAGGAAACAGTCTCAGGAAAACTATCTTTGGTCTCCAAGTCTAGGGGTCTTTACATTACAGAACAAAACACTTTCATGTGACTTCTTCCCAGTGTTGACAGAGCTTACATTCAATTTTTCATTATCATGTGTGTCCGATTGCCACATATCTAATACACATACACTGAAAGTTCAGCTCTCTAGAACCTTCAATTAATGCATTATTCCAGGTACCTGAGCTTTTGGACAGCTACAGATTAAAGCATCGACTTTGTCTTTTAATTTTAATCATTCTTAGAAACTGTCCTTTAAAAACATGTACTCTTGGAGTTCTCTGCTGCCTCAGTGGGTAAAGGATCCAGCGTGGTCACTGCTGTGGTGCAGGTTCCACCCCAGGTCCAGGAACTTCCACATGCCGAGAGTGCAGCCAAAAAAAAAAAAAAAAAAGGTGTTCTTTCCTGGACTTCTTCCTTTTAATCAGCATGCACAGAAAGTAATGTTACCTTTCTGAAAGCCTACAGATAGCCATTCTAATCCCAGTTGAAGCTGGAGCACTGGGAGCTCAGTGGTAGAATTCTCTAATCCCCGCTGGGCCTGAGTATATACAACCTTCCCACATCTGTTCCTTCTCTGACCTCCATTTTCTCAATAACAACAACTAACATTTATTGAGCATTTACCACATGCCTTGTTCTAAGTAAATATTAACTCACGTAATTGTCCTAACCCTGGAAGGTAGAAGCTGTGATTCTTGTTTTATAGACAAAGAAGGGGAGGAACCAAGAGGTTAAGTCACTTGCTCAAGGTCACAGAACTGGCAGGCCATGGTGTTAGGATGTGAACCAGGGCAGCGTGGCCCTGGTGATGAGACCAGGTGCTTCCAGCCCTGGGACGCAGGCCTTGTCCTCTACTCGCACAGCCGTGATGATGGGCACAGATGCCAACCCTCAGGATAGCCCAGGCTCCAGAGCGAGGACACACCCCCTCCAAAAACTCCACGCAGTCTTCCACCGCAGAGGCTTCATGGAAATTCTTCTTTCTTTTTTCCCCAGCTCCCAACAGTTGCTGCAGCTTATGAAACTCAAAAATCCTCAGCCCTTCTCCTGTCGGCCCTGCGGCCCTGCCAGTTCTAAACTTTATACCTTCAGCCTTTTTCTGGCTCTCGACAAATGGAAAAAAAAAAATCATTCTCAGGATTGATGTGTGTGTGTCTGTGTGTCTGCCCACAGAGAAAAAAATGACATTTTTGGCCCTTCTCTCAACTCCCAGTTGCATAACACCGGAAGAGCCGAGGGGCTGGACAGAAACTCAAGGAGGTGGCCGCAGCCTCCTGCACACCCGCCCACGCCCCCGTCCCACCGTGGGCCACACAGCAAACCCCTCTGCTGCCCCGTCTGTTCCCCTGCCCTTCTGCGGGGAATTACTGCTGCGGCCTCAGACCCAACCTGGAAAATGCAGCGCTCCTGCCACCTCCCAACCTCATCGCCCACAACGCCCCGGCACACGCTCTTTTTTTCCAGACAAACCAGGCTCCTCATTGATCTCCACACATGTTTCATGCTTTCCTACCTCTGTGCCTTTGCCCGCGCCACTTCCCCTCTGGGAACGCCCTCCCTTCTCCGCGCCCTAGATCCAAACCTACTGTCCTTCCAGGCCCTGCTGGAGGCGAGCACCCAGCTAGTACCTCCTATGTGCCGCGGTGCTGGGGATACAGCCGTGAATAAAAGACTTGGGTCCCTGGTCTCAAGATAGTTACTGAAAAGCAACTGTGCCACTGCAGATGGTGAAAAGCCTTTGCTGGTTCGACTGTGCTCACACCCCCTCAGCCTCGGGATAGCGGCAGTCTCTCCTTCCACCTCCATCTCCACTTAACAGAGATTCCCTTAGATCTTTAAGGCCTTTGACCAAAACCCACATCCTCCAGGGAATCTTCCAGAACTCCGCCGTGCAGCTGTAATCATTCCTCCTCTGAACTTGCCCCCCACTGATTTCAGTGGCCCCTCTTTGAATCTGTGGGCAGCTCTGCTGAATCTCATGGTTGCATTTACACAGTGCGTGGAATCCCTGATCCGCACAGCCCTGGGGGCTCTGACCACAACCGCCTCCCACTTAGCCCAGCGTGTGCTGTACAAAGACCAGGACGTCCTCCGGGGGCATGTTGGGCAAGGCGTGGAAGCACAGCTGCGAGGCCAGGAGGTTTATGGGGCCCGGCTGATGTTGTCACGTGCTGCCGGTCAAGCCTGAAATGTCTCAGTGTTGCCTGTACAGATCTAGAAGTCCGTGCTGAGCAATGTCATTCTTATGGTTAATGTCATTTTTTTTTTTCTCAAAATTATTATCTTGGGAGTTCCCATCATGGCACAGCGGTTAATGAATCCGACTAGGAACCATGATGTTGCGGGTTTGATCCCTGGCCTTGCTCAGTGGGTTAAGGATCCGGCGTTGCCGTGAGCTGTGGTGTAGGTCGCAGACGCGGCTCGGATCTGGCGTTGCTGTGACTGTGGCGTAGGCTGGAAGCTATAGCTCTGATCTGACTCCTAGCCTGGGAACCGCCATATCCTGCGGGTGTGGCCATAAAAAAAAATACATATATAATCTTGGAGAGTTATCTTTGAAAACTTTTCAAGAGTTTGTAAGGGGGCTGCTCAACAGACAAAACCCAGCGTGGCGAGCTTCAAGCAGCCAGAAATCATCTTGCCATTAACTGGCCCCGAAGTTATTCGGGAACAGGAACAATGAAAAGTTTTGATGAGGGACTATTGTTCACAGATAACTGGGTAGCACAAGGTAAAGTCAGGGAGGAAAAGGCCAAATCGGGGGAAGGCTGTGTTCACTGTAGCATAGGTTTAAAAGGGGATGGAAGCTAAATCGAACGCTGTAATTATGACGAGCACCAAGGCGAGGACAGTATCTCCCGAAGGTAATGGAAAGCCAGTCCAGGATGCAGTCATGTCTCAAAACCATTCAACTATCCTGGGTGCAGGCTCCTCGGGGGCAGTTACTGCCCTCCCTGTTTTATTTATTTATTTATTTTTTATTTTGTCTTTTTGCCTTTATGTAGAGCCGTACCCGCGGCATATGGAGGTTCCCAGGCTAGGGGTCTAACAGGAGCTGTAGCTGCTGGCCTTCGCCACAGCCACGGCAACACGGGATCCAAGCCGCGTCTGCAACCTACACCACAGCTCACGGCAATGCCAGATTCTTAACCCACTGAGCAAGGCTGGGGATTGAACCCACAACCTCATGGTTCTTAGTTGGATTCATTAACCACTGCGCCACGACGGGAACTCCTGCCCACCGTGTTTTAAACAGGATGGATGGGTATGTGGGCTGGTGGGAAGCAGGGGAAGACTGGCCGCTGAGTGACACAGTGGTGGAGTGTTGCTGCCACCCCACCTTACTCTCCTAGGACGGTCCCGCAAGATGACTGCCCAGGCAGCTTCAGGGGGCTGTGCACATGCGGCCATCTGCCACGCTGAAGAGGTCTGCCCCACCAGGCCAATTGCTTCAAAAGCCACTGTCCCAGGTGGCATCAGAAAGGCAGGTCTCCTGGTCCACGTCTCAGAGTAACCTGCACCTGGAACACTGGAACACTCCACACCCATACCTCTGTGCAGAGAGTGCTCAAGACTCACCCAGCCAAAGGCGAGATCTGGGCCAAAGGACCAGCTGCTACAGAGGGGCAGAATACCCCTGGAAGCCGAGGCTTCCTCTAAGATGCAAGAACTCCCTCCTGCTGTTTCCAGCACCTGTCCAAGACCCTGTCAACAGACTTCTCATGGGTGCATTCAACACACAAAAGCCAGTCATTGGGCGAAAAGCGGCACCACTGACAAGAGCATTAAGAAAGAGGTCCTCCTGGAGAATGGAAAGCTGTGGGAAGTCATGGTCATGATTATGCATTGTTATCACGGTTACTAACCTGGGGAGGGGGAACAGAGAGATTCACTGCATCCTTGCCAAAGAAAGCAAATAGTCCGGTGACCACCAACCGACTTGAGCAATAGGCTGCTAGAGAAACTGGTCCCTTCCATCGCGGTGGGAACCTCCTCCCTTGAGGAAGGACTGATCGGAAACAGTCAACATGGTGCCGGAGGAAGCCAGCAATAAAAGCAATGCAATCGCAAGACCTAGAAGGATCTTTTGATAACTTTGCATATAAATGCAAGAAAAGACACTGGCTCACAATATACGATGATACATCAAGTTGCTCTGAATAAAAATGAAAAACCTCCAAGGGTATACACGGTTCAGCGCCTGCTCAGAACACCAGTGCAGCTGATGTAAAAATTCCTGTCTCCCCAAATTACGACAGGATCGCAAAAAAAGTAGAGGATAGTTGAAGCCAAATCTTGATAATTGTTGAATTTAAGTGGTGGGCATATAGGAGGTTCACTGTACTGTTCTCTCTACTTGTGCATCTGTCTGAAAATGTTCATAAAAAGGTTTTAAGAGGTATTCTCAAAAATTCAGAGGGCTTGTGACCATGACTGCCCCTACTTTTTAAACACTAATGAAATCTGTGGTTTAGGTGACTATTGATTCTTAGAACTACACTCTCTCTACTCTCTGCAAAATAAAGATTCTTGTGTGATTGCAGAAAAAAAAAAGGAGGAAGAGAGGGAGGGAAAGAAGGAGGAGGGGAGGGGGGGAAGGAGCGTAGGACAAAACCAGGGAGGGCATGGCAGTGACAGCGTGAGCTTCCACGGGAGCTAGCCCCACTTCCTATCGTGGCTCTGCCGCCCTTTAGCTGTGTGACCATGGGTAGGTGTGTGCTATTCCTGGGCAGCTATTTCTTCTTCCAAAAAATCAGGATATTGTCCTCCACGGTCTTGTTGTGAGGCTGTAATTAAATAATACTGTTGAGTACTTGATACATAGTAGGAACTCACTAATACTTAACACATAGTAGGCACTCAAGAAATCCTGACTCGTCCTACTTTATAACTCTCTGTGCTTTACAAAATAGATACATTTGGAAGATGCTATGCTTTACAAAAGACTTCACCCCAGGGTCCCTTTAAGCTCTCGGTCCTGCTAGTGCATTTTAAGCGGGATTGAGTTTGCAGAAACCCATTCACATAAGATTTTTTTAAGAACACAGCAGCCAAGGTACTAATGAAGGCAGGCAGGTCTACAGAGAGCTCTCCCTGGGCAGACACTCTCAGATCCTGTCCAGCAGGGTTCTCTGAGAGCCTGGAAACTAAAAAACATCTTCTCTGAAAACCCACAAAGACCCACTGGCTGCCCTCTAGGAAGCCTTTTTTCCATGCATATTTGGAAGGGCTGTGGTATATCCAGCTCCGTGTCCAGGCTTAGGAAGACAATAGTGTGAAGCTAACAGCACTGGCTAACATTTATTGAGAGCTTCCGAAGGGAGAGGCACTGTGTTAATTCACATACATTAGCCTGCACAAGGCGATACAAGCTAATGTCTGTATAACCAGAACAAGTGCTTTCAGATAAAAGAAGATCCTATAATTCCTCGCAAAGATCTCTGTTGGGATGTTGCTGTTTTTTGTTTTTTTCAGGTAGAGAAGCAGAGGCACAGAGTAGGTAAGTCACTTGTCCGAGGTTACCCAGTGGTAAATGGTGGATAATCGATCGGAACCAGTCTAACTCTGAAGCCCACCTCATTAGAGACCCACTGCTCCAAGGCCCTATATGCCTTCTCCACCAGCCCTGACCCAGCAGAGACAGGACCGTAGGGCAGAGGGTCCCTGCAGGAGGCGGTGGCCCTCCCTCTGCCCCCTCCCCAACTCACTTAGCCCTCCACAAGCTGTTGTCAATTGCACTGAAGTATTTACAGCAACCAGCGACAACGCTGACACCTCTGTCCACGTGGGCTCTAATTTGATGCTCGAGCTGTTAAACAGCCGCTTTTGAGCGCTGAGCTCTTCATGCATGAGTGTCTCTCCCAAGAGCCAGGCTGGCTGCCTCTCGGCTTCTCCTGATGCTTGCACACCTCTCCTGCTGGCCCCAGGCATGCACACACACGCACACATGCCAAATATGCCGTCACATGCAGACACCTCCTCACACGCACAATTACCATCACAAAACGATCCCCAAAGTTTGCTGTTCAGGACACACCCCCAACACACGACCTGTAGCACAGATGCCCAACTCACCCAGTTCAGCCCCTCTTGTCATCTGTACACAAGACGCAACAAGGATAATGGCTGAGCTGAGGATATTCGGTGACTGCTAGCAAAGCCATCCCAGAACCACTTCCACAAAATATGCCCTCCCCCGGTAATTATTCATGGGAAAATTATCCACACACCCAACTCTGCATGAGTGTAACCAGAAAAATACTAAATGGATTTTTTCACTCATTTATGCTACACTTGGGTGTACACTTGGGCATACCTGTAGCTGCTCACTGTTGTATCTAAGTGATGAGCGCCCGGCGGAGGGGGGGAGGGGTGGCAGGGAATTCACTGCCCTGTTCTCTCTGCTTCTGCATATGTTTGAGAACATCCATCCTGTTGTGACACCAAAACCCCTGACTCTGAATCTGGGTGTCGGTGCCTGTGAGGGTGGGATGGGACGGGTGTGCATGTGCTCGCACACTAGCACGTCTGCCTGCCTCTCTGTATTTGCACAGAGCAGACCCGGCCCTGCGGCTCTGGTGTGGGCCCACTCCCCAGGGAGTCTCTGCAGAGTGGGGCTGCCCTCCGCATAACTATCCCAGAGCAAACACATCAGAAAGCAGATCCCCTCCCCGCCCCACTAATGCGGGGGTAGGGGGGCACTTTCCGAAAGAGTGAGGGAGCCGGGGGTGAGTGAGGGCAGAAGGAGAAACCAGGACCCATCAGCCCAGAGGAGAAGGGATTCGGGAACACGTGCTCCTCTGTAATCACCAAGGAGATAGATGGTCCAGAGCCAGGGACACTAACCAGCTGAGGGTCTGCAGAGGACACGAGTTTCGAGCTCCTCAGGGGCCCCCCAGGGTCAGCAGATCTGTGAGGACAAGGATGCGTCTCTGCCCCCCTTCCTGGAGCTGCTGCCTCGGAGGCTCCAGTGGATTCAGGCTGAGTGAGCCTGAGCCGAGAAGCCTCGCAGAGCTGCCTCTGACAAAGGAGAGTCAGACTGAGCGTGGGAAGATAAGTGGGGGGAGAAAGAGAGGTGAGAATGAGGGAGGAGGAAAGAGGATGGGAGAAGGAATGTCTGAGAAGGATGGATGAGAAGACTGAAACCCCAAGGGGACCCAGGGCTGGGCCGAGAGCTACGGATCAGGAACTCTCTCGCAGCAGGAGCGGATGAAGGGACTCAGGACCAGGTCTCTCCGGCAGCCTTGGCAAGCGGGACCTGCCCTAGACAGTCAGGCTGCTGCAAGTCCTCAAGGAAACCTGCCCAGATCCTAGACCGTGCAGGGGGGAGCTGGGAGGTTGACCAGCCCTCCCTCCGCAGACCCTGCTGCTGCAGCGCCTAACTGGAGGCCCAGGGAGGAGCAGGAAGCCGGTGGGAGGGAAGAGAAAGGAAACCTTGGAGTGGAGGCGAGAAGGCAAAGGGACCCACGGAAGCAAAAGATCAGAGTTCAAGTCCTGACACTGCTATTTTCTGGTGCAACTCCTCCAAGTCTCAGCTGGAAAATAGGAGATGCAGACGCCTGTCTCAGGGCCCTGTGTGGATTAAATAAGACAACAGGGATGGAAATACTTTGCAGCAAGGTCTGTGCACCTCCTCATTGATGGAGATGGCCAGCAGGGGAGACGCCAGGAGATACAGGCTACAGATGACAATGATCAATTATCTGCCAACACGAAGCAGTTATTATTCATTCTTAAGTGTGCTTGTATATCCTGCCTCATCCCACAAAGGATTTGAATTGGCTGAGAGGGAAAAGTCACTGACAGACTGACTGAAGGGCAGATAGGTAGACAGAGGAATGAAGACAGAGGCGAAAAGAGGACAAGAGATGTCCAGGGAAAAGGTCACTCCTTCAGACATTCAAGTCAGCCTTTACTTCTTAGGCATCTTTTTTTTTTTTTTTGTAGCCTAGGCAGCTTCTATGTTTGTTTTCAGATGACTTCCCCCCAGGAGAGAAGGATGGCAAGGTGGGAGTTCCCCCTGTGGCGCAGTGGGTTAAGAATCCAGCTGCAAGGACTTCCTGTCCTGGCGCAGCGGAAACGAATCTGACTAGTGGACATGAGGACACAGGTTTGATCTCTGGCCTCACTCAATGGTTAAGGATCCAGCGTTGCCATGAGCTGTGGTGTAGGTTGCAGACGCGGCTCAGGTCCCATGTTGCTGTGGCTGTGGTGTAGACCAGCAGCTGTAGCTCTGATTAGACCCTTAGCCTGGGAAGCTCTATGTGCCTTGGGTGCAGCCACTGAAAAAAAAAAAGTGTGGCAACTTGAATCTACCCCCGCTTATTCCTTCTCCTCCTGCGCACAAGTCCAGACACTCCTTTCCAGCCTCCCTGCAGCTAACTGGAGCCATGTGGCTGGGTTCTGTCCAAGGAAAAGGGACAGTGATACTTGCCACCTGCAGGCCTGGCCCTTTTAAATCCCCTAGGGAGTCCCCTGGTGGTGTAGTGGTTAGGACTTTCACTGCACTTTCACCGCTGCAGCCCAGGTTCAATTCCAGGTCTGGAAACTGAAGTCCCACATCCAGCTGCTGCATGCTGCAGCCACAAAACAAAAAGAAAAAAATCTCCCCCAGAATCCTCTATTCTCTCTCCTCTGCTGAGTTTAGGAGATCCACTGAAGGATAGCAGGGGCTTAGAACTGGGGCCACAAGCCCCAGTGGACCAAGGATAGACTTTATGTGGGAGCTACATCATTTTGGACAAGAAAAATTTTATCTTTATTTTTACAAACCTGCAAACTGAGATTAAGTATTTTATTCTATTTCAAGAGAGGCAACAAACCACGATGGTGTTTCTCATTCCTGGAACTGTGCCATCCACAGAAAACGCAGGCATTTTTCTATATCATGTTAAGTGGCTGCAGAAATATCAGAAGGTCATTTGTACTGAAAACGTATTAAAATCATCCTGTTAATCTCATTGTTGTGCTTTAACTTATTATTATATCAAAAAATGTATTCTATTTGTTTTTGTTTCTTTTTTTTTTTTCTTTGCCTTTTTAGGGCCGCACCTTTGGCATATGGAAGTTCCTAGGCTAGGGGTCGAATAGGAGCTATAGCTGCCGGCCTACACCACAGGCACAGCAACTCAGGATCCGAGTCATGTCTGCAACCCACACCTCAGCTCATAGCAAAGTCAAATCCCCAGCCCACTGAGTTGAGGCCAGGGACTGAACCTGCATCCTCACGGATACTAGTCGGGTTCATTACCGCTGAGCCACCATGGGAACTTCAAATGTATTCTGTTTATCACATATACTATTATATCGCCAAATGTTTTATTTTATATTTTGATACTTGGATCGCAATATGGATGGTTTTTTTTGTAGTCCTGTGAATTTGGGGGTCCACTGGCTTCACCAGTCTCCCCAGGGGGATCCAGGACACAAAAAAGACAAGAACCCCTCCCCCAGAGAATGATGGAGCCCCTAGAGGGAAGACCCTCAGTCCCTGAATGACTCCCCCAGCCCACGACCACATTTGGATTATGAGATGAATGAAAAATAATCTTCATTTGTTAAACGACTAAGACTTGGAGGACCTTTAATAATACAGAGGGGAGTTCTCATGATTCCAGGAGTACAGGGTAGGCTTCTTGGCTGAAGTTAACTTTGGACTTGTGCTTAGCTCTCCTAAAGGCGCTTGTTCATAAAGGATGGAATGCCCTGGCTGCCCTCCGCTCACACCCAAAAGTCTGTGGTCCAAATGCTCCCAAACCTTCAAGGTTCAGCTCAAATGCCACCTCCTGCAGGAAGTCTCCCAGGCCTCCTCCTCCCAAAACTGGATGCACTCAGAGCCAGCAACATCAGGCTGCGCTTCCCCCGGGGAAGGAAGCTGGATAGATTCTCTGCCTGCCCCTGACCCTACTCCCACCCCTACAGGGGGCCTAGTCCAAGGATGTCCAGCCACAGTAGGGCCAGCAAATGTTTGCTGCATGGGAGGCACACAGACATGGGAACTCTCTGTATTTCCTCCTAACCGGGTCCAGATCCACACAGTGTGCACATGCTTAAAGGAAACGGGGTGGGGAGTAGGTACACTAGTACTTCCCCGGACCGGGGCCTCAAGTTCTTTTTTTTTTTTTTTTTGGCTTTTTATGGCCGCACCCGTGACATATGGAGGTTCGCAGGCTAGGGGTCCAATAGGAGCTACAGCCGCCAGCGTACACCACAGCCACAGCAATGCAGGATACGAGCCATGTCTGCGGCCTACACCACAGCTCACAGCAACGCCGGATCCTTAACCCACTGAGTGAGGCCAAGGATCGAAACTGCCTCCTCAGATTCACTTCCACTAAGCCACAACGGAAACTCCTCAAGCTCCCTTCTTTTGAGATTATTTCTGCTCAGTCTGAATTTCCAGCCAAAATATTTTGTCCTCTAGGTTTCTGTCCTTCGCATAGCTAGATGAGACCAGAAGTCATGAAGGAATTTAAAACCAGAGGATTATCTCCCATGGGTCTCAGCTGAGTCAGACTCTTTGTCCCACAGCCTCGAAAGCCACTCCTTCTGCCCACCCCCTTCCTCGCCCACCCTGTGCCCACCCTGTACCCACCCTGTACCCACCCTCTACAGGCCCTTGAAGCCTCTGCCCCTGGGCAGGGAGCACTCATCTCTGTGCAGGGCGGCGGGGGACCTGGCGCTGTGGTCCCCTCCTTCAGAGGGTGTCTGCCAGCCCACGCACCTTCCAGAATGGAAAGGAACGGAGTTTGAGTCCTTGCTGTCTCTCTCCCTTCAGGTTATCTTGCTACACTGGTGCCCAGGGGCCCCAAGACACTGCCCTGGGTACTGCTGTGCCCACTCCCTCTCCTACCTCACAGGGCACCAGAGACCCTTGTTGCTCCATTGAGACGCAAACTGCTGGCTAACATTAACTCCACTTGTCTTTGAGCAATGCGGCATGTTTTCAGAGCGCTTCCACACGCACGCGGTTGGTTCGTTCGCTTCTGTGCCAGGCCCTGGGTCATGTGCTGGGAACAGATGATGCATTGGACTCAACTCCTGCCCTCAAGGAGCTCCCAGTCTGGTAAGGGGGGTGGGACGGTGGGCAGGACATTCCACAATAAGTTCTTTAAAAGCACCAGGGGGTATAGAATAACACCAGGCTTGGGGGATAGGGGTCAGAGAGGATGGAAGACTTCCTGAAAGAAGTGACATGTGAGCTGGGAGTGAACCAGGTAGAAAAGAGAAGGAGCAATTAAATGCACGAACCATAGAATCACTGGCTCTTGGGCTCATCAAAGGGTAGACTCATGCATCCCTGGAATCACTCTTTTAATGAACAACTATTTATTGTGCCAGATGCCATGCTTCGTAAAGAGTCTCAGAATCGAAGGGATCTCATACCCCAGAGGCAGCCTGGCTTCCATACCCTGCTCCTGAGGTGCCGACTCCCTTTTCCAACTCCAAGGACCTGAGGAGAGGAAAAGGGGTCTGAAGATGCCCTGGGTGTCAGAATGAAGGGTGAATCCCTGCTGGTGGTATTAAAGGAACTCTCTGGGATGGACCATGGCACACTGGGAGGGGACCCTGGCTCCCTGCAGGCACAGTGACTGGTACCCCAATGGTCAGAGTTCTGTTGACTGCAGTCAGAGTCAAACGGGATGGAATTTTGAATGATGGCCACTCTGCCCAACAGGTTCCAGCCCACCGGAGTGGGGAAGTGACTCGCCTCCTAAATTACATCCTCCAGCTCTGCTCTCCCAAAACCCCAGGTATCCATCCTTCAGAGCCCCTATTACAATTTTAATTAGATACCCACTTGTGTGTTTCTTCCTCTCCTCCCCCAGGTCACCACCACCATAATGCCAGGAACAACATCTGTTTTGTTCACTACTGTATCCTCAGGCGCAAAGTGGGTAGTAAGAGACCTGTTGAAATGAACTGAGACTAATGGGTGGATATGGAAGGACATTTCAGCAGATGAGGAGCAGCCTGGTGATAAGTTCATTTCATTTCACAGAGAGCAACACTGGGCCCAAGAGAGGCTGGAGGTGCCCCAAGATAGAGCTGCCAGTGTATATGGAAGTGGGGTGCCAGGAGGCCGGATGCTGGGGTGGGAGCACAGACACAGGAAGGCATAGCCCTGGCCCCCAATATGCCCCGGCCTCCAAGGAATCAGTTTTTTCAGGAACCCTCCCTCCTCCACTTTTGACCACCTTCTGGGCCGGCGGATGTCCCAGAATCAGCTGATAGCGCCAGAGGGGAGAGGGATGGAGCAGCGACCGTTGTGGGGTTAGAGAGAGACGTTTCGGTGCCAGAGCTGGGGGACCTACAACAAGGACTGGGACCGCCTGAGCACCTAATCTGTGCTGATAAGCCTTGCAAGTGAGAGAGCAGAGCCAACCCGGTTAGCCCAAGCACATCCCCTTAACACGTTAGCACGGATCGGCCCGGGTCAGGACAGGGTCACGCCTGTTAGCGCAGGGTCAGGCCCGCTCGGAGCTAGGTCGTCCGGGTTAGCGCGGGGTCGTCCCTTTCAGCGCTAGATAGGCCTGCTTTAAAGCAAGAGCGTCCGGGTTCGCAATTCAGCCTCTAAAGGAAGGTCAGATCGGGCGGGGCGGGGTCACCTCGGCGAGCGGTGGGAAAGCTGCAGGTACTTTGAGGCCAGTGGCGCCCCCAGGTGGCTGGGACTCGTCGGCGCTCGGGATCCGGCTCAGGGAGGGTTTCTGGAGCCCAGCTCCTCTCACATTTCGGGCGGCAAGCCTCGCGACCCGGGCCCCGGGCTTCGCCGGTCTGGAAGTGCTTCTGCTTCCCCACAGTGCCTGCACGCAGCTTTGGTGCAGTCTTTGTGCTGACAGCGTGCAGCTGGGTGCGCTAGCGCGGCTGAGAGCGAGAATCCTACATGCTGGAGGAGAGCAGACAGGTCTCCGGGCCCCAGCTCGGGAGGAAGCGAGCCCGGCCCTTCCCCTCAGGCCCCTCCCCACTGCTTTGGGTCTCAGTGTGCAAACACACACTCCGCCGACCCGTCTCAGAGCGCTATCCACCGCCCACCCCCACCCCCACCCCCGGCTTTGGGACTTCCCGCTACATCCCCGCATAGTCCGAAGTTCTCAAGTTTGGCCTGGGACAGCCCATTGTGAAAAGAGGCAGAGCACAGCCTCGTCCCCAGCCTGGCTTTGAAACTGTTCTTCCAACATCGCGGGCCACCTACACAGGTTCCAGCTCAACCAGCCCTTCACCCACCCCTCCCTAAATAGGAAAACACTTCCCCAGGGTTTCCTAGAAAGAGCAGCTGGCGTCTCCGGGTGAACAGAGAGGGGAGAAGAGGACTGGGGGGCCAGCCTCCTACCCCTCCCCACCCTATCTGGGTGCCAGGGCTGAGATGCAGTGGGTGAGGCTGGGAGGCTCCAGGTGGGCCGCCAGGAGGTGACTCACCTTCACATTCACCCACACTCCCCACTGTCCACAAAGGAGACAACTTTTTGCAGAATCAGGCGAGCAAGACCTCCACGGAGATGTGGCCACCTCTGTGGCTCTGCCACCGGAGGAAACATCACAAGATCTAGGCTGGAGGTCTTTTCTAGGAAGGAGGGAGCCAAGCCCCCTGCTCTCCTGCCCCTCTGTGCAGTGGAAGCCCTATGGCACAACCTGTGGCAGACCAGCTCTGTCCCATCCTGCGCCCTTGCTGCAGAGGGAGAGCTGAAGAAGGAACTGGGTGAAGCCACTGACCCCAGACCCAGAGAGTCCAAGCTAACATAGTCCAGCTCATTTCTCAGAAGGCGACAACCGAGGCTCACTGAGGGCAGGAAGGACTGGCCCAAGGTCACAGAGCATCAGCACCCTGTCGAAGATGGAGAATTGGGAGTCCTCTCCCTCCTCCCCTTCTCTGCGCCGGTATTAATCATCTTCAGGATGGGTGCTAAAATGAAGAGTGTGAAGGAAGGGAAAGACACATCAAAATCTTACCTTTCAGGGGTCAGCGTAACTTAGAACTCCCATGCATACGTGCCCCCCACCCCAATACACGCACACTGGCCTCCAGCCCACCGACACCCCTCTGACCCCTGAAGCTGAACCAGCACATCCATCCTGATCCAGGAAAGAATGGCTCCAGCCAGGGCAGCCTCGGGCCCAGATCTAGATGCCCCAGAATTTCTACACTTATTCTCCACCGAGTGAAAGGTCTAGAGTCTGATGGAGTATGGGAAGGAGGGCTCAGAGTAGCCAGGTGGGCTGACTAGCTGACAGATTCCCCAACAAACTCACAGAAGCAGGGAGGGAGGGGATGGTGCTGCCCAGGAAAACTGCAGGGAAAGAGGCAATTTACTCGCAAACTCTGACCACTTCCCCCTTCCCAATCCCTTCCTTGCAGTCAAGCTGGTACCCAAAATTCTGATTGGTCTGAGGCTGGGGGAAGGATTCGGCTGCTGATCCAGCCTGGGAACCCTGAGTACGGTGGAGCACAAGATGCTCTGGCTCACCCACACTCTTCCCCACTGCCACTGGCACCCCGTTCACGTAAGGGCAACCAATCTCATGCCCTGACTTGTCCTGATTTATCATTTATCCTGATTCATTATTTTCAGCTCTCCCACACCTTGATCCCAACTTTCCTCCTGTCCTGCCTCTGGGAAGGAAGGATGATTTAGAAATATTCATAACCCAGACAACACCTGAGATTTTCCTAGAGTACCAGAGGAGACGCTGGGGTTTTAGTCCCCTCCAAATATCCACCCAAATACTTTAGTTATCAGTGCTGGTGCACAGAGGCTACAGGCTCCAACTTTTTTTGTGTGTGTGCTTCCCAGGGCCACACCTGCGACACATGGAGGTTCCCAGGCCAGGGGTCGAACCAGAGCTACAGCTGTCAGCCCATGCCACAGCCACAGCAACATCACATCCAAGCCATGCCTGTGACCCATACCACAGCCCACGGCAATGCGGATCCCCAACCCACTGAGCAAGGCCAGGGATCAAACCCACAACCCTATGGTTCCCAGTTGGATTCGTTTCCCCTGTGCCACGACAGCAATTCCTAAGTTCCAGCTTTACATCTGGCATCCTGCTGAACAACTTCAGGCAAACCCCATCCTCACTCCTCTTCTAGATCTGCTTCTCCATCCATTCAATGTTAGCCTTGGAAACCTTGCAAGCTTCAGTGTTATCTCCTCGCTGCAGGAGGAGAATTTCCTGGCAACAGAAGGGAGGACTCCAAAGCCCCAGGATCACTGACCAAGTCCTACTGTGTGGGCTGGAGCAGGGACGGGTGAGTGTCTCACAGCACCTGGCAGGAGAGCAAGTCAGAGGCCAGACAATGGGGCCACTTGGCTACTCTGGAATAACCCGGATCCATCTATCTGAAGTGGGCTAAAGGGACTGGACACCAGGAGGATAGGGAAGAACTAGGAGCTTTGGCAGGAGGCTAGCCTGTGCCACTGCTGGTCCAGCTGGGGTGCCCCTCAGCACCTTCACTGGGTGTTCTGCATTCCCAGCTTCATCTGCAGTGAGGAAGGAAGTAGGGAGAATGGGGACAGGTCCCCATCTTTGCTAGAAGAATAAGGGAAGAGGCTCAGAACTCAGGCCTCCTCCCCGCACCCCTGCAGAGACCCATTCCTAACACTTCGGCCCCAGTCCTTCGCACCCACATCTCCCTAGCCTCTGCCTCAGCCCAAGGAGGGGGGACCACACCCTCAGACTTGCACTGATGCAGTCACAAATATACATGCTGGCACACACAAGAATTCATCTTCAAGCAGTCACTTACACACGCTAACATATGTTTCCTCTCACACGCCAAACATAAACACAGTCACAGATCCCAAATACCCTAAGCTCACATACACATTTATGGACTGTGATACCTGGAACCATCATCATAAAGTGGATATCTACCATCCTTAACCCTTAAAATACCAATTTTTTTAACCTCAAATATGGAGATAATCTCTTTTGCCTTTTCTTCAGTTCTCAACCACCTGACTTAGACTGCATCTAATGACAATAGGCAGATGTCTGCTGCCTGTACCACCAGTGCAAGGCCCAGCACATAGTAGGTGTTAATAAATATACGTGGAAGGAAGGAGCTAGAGAGTTAAAGAGATGTCCAGGGCTGGAGGCAAATTAACCCGCCTGTCTTTGATCCTTACCAGGTACCTCCTCAGACAGGAAAACTGTTCTTCACACCAAGTGAGCCCTGATGCTGGCCTCACACTCTTCAGATGGTCAACAGAGGGAGAAAGAAATGGGTAAGCAGATCAGAGGCCAGAGCTGCCGCCTGGGGCGCATCTGAACCCGGAAGCTGCCTCGCAGTCCGGGTGCCCTCTCATTGCTGTACGGAATACACTCGCGCTTTTGCAAAAGGTCCTCGGAATGGTCCTCCGACCCTCTAGTCTGCTTGGAGTGAGGCTGGCTGGGGCTGCTGGGTCGCTGGGAACCAGGCGCAAAGCCGGCCCACCAGCGTCTCCAGTTCTGGGATCCAGCTCCTTGTATGGGAAGTCTAGATTCTTGGACCCATTTCCCCAGCTCCGCAATGGTCCCGCTGTGCAATCTCGGCCTGGCGGAAAGTGGAGCCACACAGTCCTCAGGACTACCTAGGCTCCTGCCATCTGGGTCCAAGGCTAATTTAAGCGATAACATCACCAGCTGCCCTCTAGGGCTGGAGTGACACTAGCGGAAGCAAGAACTAGCCCCAAAAGATTGAATATTTGCATGGAACTCGCAGGTCAGCCCTGAACTCACTGGGCCTTGAAAGCCCGGCGGGCAAGCGTGGACTAAGGTATGGGTGGGGTGTGGGGAGGGAAGACGGTCACCCCCACACCCCGCCTGGACCCGCACATCTACATCTGAATGAGATGGGGCAGTTAGTCTAGAAGTCCTAACAGCACCGACACCTGCTGGGGAAGGGGGCACAAAGCGAGGGCCCTCTGTAAATGGCAACAAATTAACTTGGACAATAAGCCCCACTTCTGTCCCTCTGCGCCCCCCACCCCGCCACACACACACACACACACACACACACACACACACACACTGGCAATGTCCACACATCATTTGAAATACGCTTTTCAGGGCCGTGCTAATTTTTAAGAATCGAAGGGGACTGACTTTAATGTCTTGTTCCCCCGGTAATTCGCCCTTTCCAGTCCTACCATACGTGCAACCGCAATTCCAAAGATAATTCTGCCTGCGTAGACAGAAATGCCTCGGAGGTGATACCATCTTAGGGCGTTTTCCCTACATTGGAGGAATCCGTCACAGACCTCCAAGATTCCGGCTTCCCAAGGCAAAACTCTCAGGACCCCTGAAGCTGCAGCCGTGCGCATCTCCCCAGCCGCCCGCGCGTGCGGGATCTGATGCTTACCCCTGGCTAGCCGCGCATCTCCAAATTGCTGGGCAGGAAGGGGGCGGGTGCAGGTTGAAGTCCGAGATCCTGTCAACACCCTTCTGGAGGACGAAACTAAGGCGAGGAGGCTCGCGTGGCCGGAAGTGGGGGCACCGGGTGCAGACCCCTGCCGCGTGAAGAAAAGCAAAGGCGCGGACTACGAGCGACTTCCGCTCTGAGTCCGTG
Organism: Catagonus wagneri; assembly: GCA_004024745.2. Classification (NCBI taxonomy): domain Eukaryota; kingdom Metazoa; phylum Chordata; class Mammalia; order Artiodactyla; family Tayassuidae; genus Catagonus; species Catagonus wagneri. The sequence continues at coordinate 26,558,119 of PVHT020000066.1, forward strand.
TGGAGCGAAAAGAGACGGCTCCGCAGACACCCGGGACTCAAAGCAGGTAGCCGAGCGAGGGTTGGAAACATCCCCGCGGGTGCTGGCGCCCAGTCCAGCGCAGGGGTGCAGGCACCAGAGGAGAACGCCTTCCTCCCGCACCAGTCTTAAGCCTCCGGGGCTCCGGAGCGGCAGCAGCCTCGGGCAGCACAGCTCCGCCGCTACGGAAAGAGGCGGCGCCCGCTCCGCCCCGCGCCGCGCCCACTAGCTCGCGGAAAAATTCGTTCCCGAAACCAGAGCAGGGATCCTCTGTCCTCCCTTAAGCTTTCTATGTTGGTACGTGTCTGTGCCGACCTTAGAGAACAGAATGATTCCTCTCCAAAACTCCGATTAGCATTTGCTTTGCTCTCAGATACCCTGATAGACGAAACGCTTAGAAGGCTGAATTATCTCGTACGACCCCTGTCCACTTTTAGTCCTCTTTCACAGTATCTCCAGAAATCTCAGAGCGGGCCACCCCAAGGTCAAATATGAGCTGGGTCTCAGCATCCGGGTTGGTCCTCCTGGATGCTTCGCCAGGCCCTAAGCGGCACAATCTTTTGAACCATGTATCGGAATAATTCAGGCGCAAACCCAAACTCGCCTCTCTGCTATTTGGCGGGATCAGCGAGGTTTGCGTTAAACTCCGAATCCGATCCATAAAAACCCTATGCGAGCTGCCTCCTCTCACTGGCCCCTAAGCCTGAAATCCTAAGAGGCACGCTCCACTCTCAAAATCTTTCCCCCCTTTTTCTCGCTGAGTCCCGCGTTTAAACGGCGTGGGCGCCTTTATTCGCCTGACCTTATGCGGAGGAAAACCCGACTGATCCGTTATTGTCTGGTACCCGACCGGCCCCACCCCCGCCCTAATCAGTGTCACAAAACGCCCCTTTCAACAGATTCCAAACCCTCTTCACCCAGGCTCACCGAGCCTTCAACTTCATTAAGTGAGCGCTACGGCGGCGCTGGAGGAGGCGAAGTTTAAATAAACCGGAGCGGAGAGGGAGGAGGGGTGGGTTGCTAGTTGAACGCGCGCGAGAGAAAAGTGTTTTTGAAAAGGGGAAAAAAGTCATCAGGGGAAAAGCGCTTTGTAACCACGAAGACGCGCCCGCTGTGGCGAGAACAAATTGGATATGGAGGGGAAGTGTCCGCCCCCACCTCAGCTCCTGCTCCTGGGTGGTCCGGGGAGCCCCAGGAGAAAGAAAAATGGGGAGGAATCGGCGGTGAAAAGAATTAACCGCTTTAATTGGGCTGCAAGAGAGAAGTGGGGAGAGCCTCACCGATGTGCCCCCATCACCCAAACCAAATACCTATCGGTAAAATAAAATAAAATAAAATAAAATAAAATAAAAAGTCTGCCCTTAGCCTTGGCTTAAAGACGTTATGTCAGAGTTTTGAGAATCGACGCTGTTCTTAGCCATAGAAAGTAAATTTTCAAGTTGGGGAAATTCTGCCTGGAGACACCCCCCCCCCCTCCTTGTGGCCTCGGGCCTCTCGGCACGGGATGAAAAGGAATGAAATTGAACGAAATTGAACGAAATGAAGTGAAATTGACCAGTGAAATTCGCCAATTTTCTTCTTCTTTAAACTGCCCGCTCTCGGCAGCACTCTCTGAACTTCCAAGCCGATCTCTTCGCTTTTTTTTTTCTCACCTCGAGAGACGAAGGTGTGCCCTGGGTATTTTCTTATTATTGCCACCGATTGTTGAAGCCTGCCAGGGCAGAGGCTCAGCTGTCTCCAGACAGCTGGAGGGAGCAGCCAGCGACCTGACAGGAGCCGCTGGAGAAGGGATGGCCTGCTTCTCCTTCCAAGAGGCTGGCCTCTCCTCTAGGTAAAACGACTTAAAAACTGAACACCCACCCCTATGCACCCAGAGGGTGGGAGGGAGCCACTTAAGAGCCCTTCTTTTCTGGAGGTGGGTGTCGGGGAAGCCAGAGGACTCTATCATAGAAACATACAATCCCCTCAGCCTTCTCCTGGCCCCTCCCTACAGTCCAGGTGCCAGGTGGGTCCTAGCCAGGTCTTAATTAACAGGTTCACAGCCCAAGCAATCTGAAAGAGTTCTGAATTCCAAACCCCCCTTCTCCCCTGCCTTCAGAGTGTGAATATCTCAGCAATGCTTTCCTGGTATTCTTTAAGGCCAGTTGCACATCAGTGACTTCCTTCTGGCCCCTAGTCCGCAGCCAGAATTCTACCTGGCCCAGATCAGGCCTTCTTGACCCCATGGGGAAACTGGGGCCTGAACCATTAGTCTGGGGACCCTCGGTTCCCTACAAAGCCCTTGGAAGGCTGCATCTCACTCTTCCCCAATCCTCTTATTTCTACCTTTTCTGGATACAGACTCTCAGACCTATATATGTACACCAAGTAATATTTGTAGACAAATTTGCACATGCACGTGTACACACACACACACACACACACTTCACAAAGACACATTGAAAAATCCAGAAGGATCCACTGCTTCTCCTGGAAGTAGCAGTTGTGGAAAATATCTCGATCTTTACATCAGACATGAATTCTGACTGACAATTTTTTTCTCTTTTAGAGGAGGAACAAATTGATGTCTTTTACTTGAAGCTCCAACCTAGTATCTGGGAGTGACACAGTTATGGTAAATGAGATCATGTAAGCTACAGGGGGTTTACAGAGGGCAAACACATGGTCATGTTCAAACGTTCAACCTTCCTCAAGTGAAAAGAAATGAAATCAAATTCAGCAACAGAAGTCAGTGAAGTAGGCAGCCAGGGACCATTATCCCTGTATCCGCAGACATTCCCCTCTTTTTACATTGAATGTAACCCTACTTCTCCTGACCGACTTGATAAAATCGTGAGAAGGTGGCTCCTTGCCTTCAGTCTCACTCCACTCCCAGTCTCTCAACAAGATGGAGGAGAGGGCATCTCACCTCTGGCTGAGGGGCTGCATTTAACATATGTGCCTTGAACCTTGTCTCTCCTCAACTGGGGGAGGGGATGAGAGCCTTAGGAATTCCAACCCGGCTTCCTCAGCCCTGTGTATTCTTCTCACCCTGATCCTGACCCTCTTCACACAGGGTACTCCATGCTGCTACCTCTCTCTTCTTTCCTGCAGTTGCCAATGCCTGAGAATTTGGCTAAAGCAGCCTGGATGGCTTCTCTCCCTATCTGCTTCTCTCAGATTACCTGTATCTGCTTCCCTGACCCTTTCTTCTCCTTCCTTCTGTCTGTCACTTATCTCCCAAAGCTTACCCCCAGCATGTGTCTATTTTCTGAGAAGGCTGAACTGCCTTTCACTGCACCTCCCTATTTCCTTTTTTCTCCTGTGACCTCAGTTGAATGTTCAGAGAAAAGAGCTAAGTAATCATTTTTGTTTCACCCCAAACCTCAATTCTCCCGCAACATGCTTGCAAGCCTGGCCACTGGGAGTTCCAGGCCCAGAGCTTATGGAAGGCTCCAGCAAGCCCAATGGCTTTGTACTCAGGCAATAGGTTCTGGCTCTGAGCATGGCTCAAGGGATGGGGAGGTTGACCCTAACAGAGCAGGGCGCACAGACCCACTCCTTTAGTTCATAAGGTACCTCTAAAGCTTCTAAGGCTGGAGAAGAAGGGGGTTTTCACAGTCTCCAGTTCAGGCTTTTCTGTCTGACAGTTCCCTGTGCGAGGAATGAGGGGAAAGGGGAACGCAAAGAAGGCCCTACAGTGGCAAGAGAGAAACCGCTCTCCTCTTAGGAGCGCAGAAAGAGACAGTGACAGAGAATCAAAAACACGTGTTCACAGATACACAGAGACAAAAACACAGATACCCTGAAATACATCTGACCCCTCCCCCCAAAAAGGACCAAAAATAAGACTACATGACAACTCAGGCAAACACAAACACTAGCTCCATAAAAGCTCCACATACAAAAGCACAGAGAGGCTTACAGAACATGCAACAGTAAACACCATCACTCAGATTGTCCTTAACAGGGATGGTGTCCATAAGCACAGGGTACCCAGGTCCGTCCAGGCCACACTAAAATCTAAACTGGAAGGAAATGAGAATCCCCAGATGCATTTGAAACAAAACCTCTCTGTGGAACCCCAGACAGAAACCTTCCTAGGACCAGAACGAAAATGAAAGTGCTTGGAGGGGCCACAGGATTCCCAGAATCCTGGTCCCATTAACAGCTGAAGGCCAAGGCTACAGTGTCCCCTGTACCTGATAAACCCAAGCCTTCCTCTGCCTTCCTGGGCTGCTCAGGGCCCTCACTCCACTCTGCCTAGGAGCTGGGGGGTATTCTGCTAAAGGGGAGCGCATACAAGCAGACAGAGCTGGTGACTGCTGGAGTTCACGTACATTTATTCAATTGACACCAATGGGGACTTGGGGGGGACAGGCTTCTCTTTTCTTCCACACAAACCATCAGACGATTTCACAGCCTCCCCAAGCAGAGCAGTCTAAATCAATGCACACCCAGTGGACAGAGAACGCAGAGAGCAGTCCGCTGTACAGATATTTACACATAATTACAGGACCCCCTGCCACAGGATGTGCCCTGGCCCACCCCACCCCCACCTCTCCAGTCCCTGACCCAGACCCTCCTCTCCCACCCCAACCTCATTGACTTTAGCTACAATAAATATCCCAGGGCCTGGGACACAGCAGACCGCTGAGAGGGCTGCTGGCCCTGGATGGCTGGATCCAGCCGGCCACCGGAAAGGGGTAAAGTTCCTTCCAAAGCACCCCCAACACAAAAGAGGGAGGATTTTCCTCAGTGGAGTGGGATCCCGGGATTGTGCACGGATTGTCGAGACCCCTCGCTTCACCTCTCTGTTCGGCTTCGCCTGTGGAGACATTGCTTTAGGTTTCTGAGAGAACAAACTTCCTTGGAGAACATCAAGAAGAGTTGAATTCTTTTTTTAAGCACAAAGCATATAATAGGTGTCTTTAAATTATAATATTGGACGATCAGGACCTCAAAGTTGGGGAAGGAGTGAGGGAGAGGCAGAAAGTGAGACCTCTCTGGGCAGCTGGTGTTTCTGGTGGGACCTTCAAGGCCCCGGGCAGGCATCTCTCCCGAAAAGCATTCTTCTGGGACTGCCCAGGGGCGCAGAGACCCGGAAAAAGCAAAAACTTCCCCCTCTCCTTCTTACTGCTCAAACTGGAATGGGATCGTGGCCTCGTCGCATAGATCCAGGCCTCTCCCTAAGCGATGGAGTCCGCTTCGTCCCAACTATCGGAGAGATTCTGAGCGTGGAGGCTGAAGTGCCAAGTCACGCGCGCTGGCCCAAAGTCTGGAGACGCTTCATAAATAGACTCCCTGAGTTCCGCTGGGACCGCAGGAGCTCCCGGGAGAGACGGAGGAGTGCGGGCATAAGTGGCCCGGATCCCGACACGGTCAAAAGTGGCAGCCACTGAGGCCGGCGACTTTGCCGGCAAACGGGGGCCCTGAGGACAGGAGCGCGTCCCCGTGGTGAGAGAGGCGGATGTGGCCGGCCACTGGAGCCAGGGCCGGGGCAGTCAGCATGGCCAAGACCTGGGCTTGACCCCCAGGACCCGCCGCAGCCGTGAACGGCGATCCCGGAGAGCCCTCGCCTCCGCCCGAGGGTGCCGCCCCGCCGCCACCGTGGCCCATGATGTGGTCTATGGAGAAGGAAGGCCTCTGCCCGGCCCCAGCGGCCCCGCCGCCCGCGTCCGTCTTGAGACCCTGGCGCAGGAGCGCGGTGCCTGCTGCGGGAGGGCTCAGGGACGCGGGGTAGAAGGCTTTGGTGCAGCCCAGCTCCGCGCCAAGGAAGGCAGGCAGGCCTGCGGGGCCCGGGCCCGACCCTGTGCCTGGGGCAGGCGCAGGGGCCGGAGCCGACGCTGCGCCGGCGAACACCGAGGCCGTCGGAGGTCCGGGTGGAGGCGCCGCAGCCCGGCCTGGGGGTACCGACATCTGGCAAGGTGCGGCGGCGGCGGCGAAAGCGAAGGGATGAGGGTGTGGATGCGGGTGCGGGGTCGGGCCCGGCGGAGGTGCACTGTAGGCCGGGAGCGCCAGCCCGTAGCCGTAGCCATAGGCGCCGTAAGCCGCGAAGCCCGGCAGGAAGGCACCGGGGTCCCCCGCCGCCGCAGCCCCGCCGCGCAACAGCAGCTCCGAGTGAGGGTGCGCGTGTGGATGCGGCGGCGGTAGCGGCTGCCTCTTGAAGCGCTTGCGGCGCCGTAGGAAGCTGCCGTTGTCGAACATGTCGGCCGACTCCGGGTCGAGCGTCCAGTAGTTGCCCTTGCCCGGGTTGCCCGGCTCGCGGGGAATCTTGACGAAGCAGTCGTTGAGCGAGAGGTTGTGGCGGATGCTGTTCTGCCAGGCGGGGAATTTCTCCCGGTAGTAGGGGAAGCGGCCGCTGATGAACTCGCAGATCTCACTCAGCGTCAGGCGCTTCTTGGGACTCTGAAGGATGGCCATGGTGATGAGCGCGATGTACGAGTAGGGCGGCTTCACCAGCGGGCTCCGAGTCGCCGCGCCCCCCGACGGCGGTCCCGGCCCGGGCCCCACCGCGCCCCGGGCTGCTGCCGCTCCTGGCCCGGGGCTTCCCGCCGCGGCCGCCGCCCCTCGGGGTGCTAGAGCGCGGGGCTCGCCGTCCGAGCAGCCGCCGGACTCTTCCTCGTCCTCAGCGGCGTCCACCTCAGCTTCCTCTGGGGGAGGCTCGGAGCGGTGGGGGAGCACGTCCCGGGGGGTGCGGGGCCGGGAGCGGGCAGGGAGCTCCCCCCCACCGCTGCCGCCACCGCCCACCACGTCTATGTCTGCGTCGGCCTCGGACAGCGCGGCCGGGGAGCTCTCGGAGGACATGATCTCGCAGCAGCAGCTACCCAGGGTCATGATGCCGCTGCCGCCACCGCCGTTCTCCGGCTCCGCTCCGGCCACGGCTCGGGCGCCGCCGCGCTGCCTCTGGGACGAGTGTGTTTTGCGCGCGGGCGGGGAGGGGGCGGGGGACTGAGGCGGGCGGGGAGGGGTGTCCCCCGACTCCGCAGCGCCCCCTCGTGGCCCACTCGGAGGCTCTCAACTCTCGGTGAGCACCCGACCGGCCGCCCTCTCCGCTGCCCCGGGAGCCCGAACGGGGGCCTAAGCCCGGGGCGCGGGCGGAAGGAGCTGAGGCCTCCCCTTACCCTGCGGGTCTCGGCCCTCAGTCTACCCCCCCAAGGTGGGGGGGTGGTCGGAAGATTAGTTCCTCCCGCCCGGCCGCAGCCTAAGGCGGAAGAGCGCGAGCCCGGGGCGGAGCTCCCTGAGCCGGGCGGGGCGGGGCGGGGCGGGGCAGGAGCGGGAGGAGTGCCTTGGCGGAGGGGCCCGGCGGGAACAAACAGCCGCCGCGGCGGGAGCGCGGCTCCGGTGGCCTGGGGCGGCTCCTCTTTTTCCCCCGCAGATCACGCGAACTCTCCGCTTCCTGGAGCCGCGGTCTTCAGTGCGCACAGCCCTGGATGTTAAGGTTTACGCGGACGCCAGACGGAGCCGGCAGCAGGAGCGGCAGCCCCCACCCATCATCTCCCCAAGGCAGCACGCCGGCCACCGAGGCCGAAGCGCAGTTGGCTCGCCAGCGAAGACTGAGACGCCCGGACCAACGCCGCCGGAGCGGGGCCCGACCCGAGCCCGAGTGGCTTCCGGCCCAAGGGGAGACGCACTTGAGTGATCGCGAGGAGCGAACTTGCCGTTCTCTGCCTCGGGCGTCGGAGAGGTGAGAGATTACCGCTGCGCCCCTCTTCTCCCCTCCAAGGCCGGGACCCCACCACCCATCCCCTCGCAACGCGGGAGTGTTTGCGGGGAGATCCAAGCAGCGCGCCCCCTCCCCGTCGCCGGCTTCCCAAAGCTTTTCTGGGGCGCCTCGTTCGCCTTTCGAAAGCGTGCACCGGTCCAGCGCCCTGACTTTGCCGGTATCCGACCTTGTTCTGTCTCAGTATGCGTTTGTCTCGCTCAGGCTCTCTGTTCCTCTCGCCCTTGGTGAGTCTCTGCCTCCATTTCCTGTGAAAACCTTGTGCTTGTTTCGATGTCTCTTCGTGGGTCTGAGAATCCCCTCGCTCAATTTCTCCATTCCTCCACCCTTAGTCGCATTGCATGGCCCCCAGCCCTCCGCCCCATCCCTTTTCCGGCCGGACTTGCAGGCTCTACCGACATGCAGTAGGACCCCCACCGAGAACTCCGCCAATTACCCTGACCTCAACCGCAAGCCAGTGTTGCCTTCATCTTTCAGCAGTCTGTGCACACAGTGTTGGTCCTGTGCCCCCTTTTCTCGCTAGCTGGGTTCCTGCCCATCCCATTAAGCCTCCTTCTCCCCTGGCCTTCCTCCAGGAACCCAGCAACCAGTAGCTCCAGATCTGGGCCCATCTTAACCTCTGGGGGTGACAGGGGAGATGGGCACTGGACGCAGACAAGAAGTGAGCTGATGGACGGGCTCCTGCCCCGACAGCGCCCCGAAGTGGTCAGAGCGCAGGCCTGCGAGTCTGGAGACCCATCAGTGCTCTGCTGTCATAGGCTATAGAATGGTCAGCAAGTTAGTTCCCCTTCCCAGCCTCAGTTTCCTGCTCTAAATGGTAGTTAAAAGCAAAGACCTGGGATCTCAGTTCTGGCCTAACTACTTCCTGCTCTGGAGTACGTTTCTATAACTCCTTGTCTCTCTGTTTCTTTCTCTGTAAAAATGAAGCTAAAAACAACTACCTCATGACTAATGTATAGAAGTAGCCATACTGCTCAAAGCTACTTACAAAGGAGAGATTGGGGTCACTTTGCAGATTCTTGGGGAGAGAGAAATGGTGTGGTCTCCTGCCGGGATCTCAAGCCCTGGTCTAGCCCTTGACCGGGTTACCACTGCTGTCTAATCCTCTGCAGTCACTGTGTTGAATTAGGTCCCCCCGTGGATAGGGCTGGGAGCAGATTTGTCACCCCTGCAGGCTATATCTCAGCAGGGTCATGTGAGTGTCAGTGAGATCTCTCTTTCACCCAACAGCAGCCTCTGATCTAGTGTATTCCACAGGTGGGGCAACAGAGACCCAGAGGGGGACAGGAACTCAGTACCCTACAACATGATAGCGCAGGACCAGGTGCGACCCTTGTCACAGAATCCTGATGATAGAGTTCTCCATCCTCGACAGCCGTCTGGCTAAGAGCAGAAGAGAGTGGAAGGCAGTTCTGGCCGATCATATTCCATGAGAGCAAGTCCAGTGCCCCCCCCCCTTTCTGGGACCTCAGACCAAGAGGATCTACCCAGTGTGCTGGATCAGTATAAACAGACTGACCTTGGAAAAAAGAGAAAAAGTCCAGTTCTCAAACCATGGTCAGAAAACTGGACAGCGAGTAGTGGCCCTGGAACCAGAATTTCTTAGGTGATAAGACCCTCCAGAAAAAAAAAAAGTGAGGGGGGAAGCTTGGAGATCAATGTTTTGCTTGAGGCCAGATAAACTCACATTGCTAGACTGTTAAACTGGTAAATCTAGGTTGCTAGATATAGCAGATTTACTTTATCTGGCAAATCTACACATACCCCAAGCTTTCCCATTACTAGGTGGAGCTCTTCTGATGCTCACAGTCCACCAGACACGTGCACCAGCTCAGCTCTGCTAACGTCTAAGTAAATGGAGGGAACAGCAGCACTGGCATCATCCTACTCCATCTCACTTTCTGAATGTCTTCATTTCTAAACCAGCAAGTGTGAACAAGTAGCTTCTCTGCTCGCTTGCACTCTCCTGGTTCCCCAGGCTCCAGCCCCTTGCCTAAGTTCAGGGTAAATCTGGGAAGGCATTTGCTGCTCAAATAGCCTGGTTCTGATGCTCCAGGGAAGACTGGCTACAGAGTAAAGCAGCTGCAGCTGCCAGCCTCCACCTCTGCCTGGCCCTGCTGCTCACTGCATGCTGCTGGGACCCAGGTCAAGAAAGGGGGCTATGGCTCCCCAAACCCTGTTCTGCAAGGTGATTCTTAAGAAATCCCCCAGACTCTTCAGAACACACACACAGTTTTATAGTAGTGGGCACTAAGGCCCAGGAGATCATGTGACTTGCTAGGCTTTTGAAGGGCCCCTCAAGTGGAGTTGGATTCAGGTGTCAGGATTCCCAGCCCAGAGCTCCTCTATTTATCCAAATAATTCCACTGAACCCCAGAGGAAACCCCACTCTTGCCTGGAGAGAGGTGTTCCTGGAGGCCTCTCGTTCCTCCCAAGGCTCTGGGCAAATTTGTTTTGAACAATACTAGGTGTAGACGCGCCAGGGCTGGGAGAAGTGCAAGCCGGCATCCGGAGTTCCTTTACTTTCCTGCCCTTCTCCAGCCTTTCCTTCCTGCAGGCTCATCTTTTGGTCGTATCTGTGACCCCAGGTGAGTCTGTCACTCCCCTCCGTGAAACACTGGGTGCTCTCCCAGAAGCCTGGGCTCCAGCATCCATGCCTGCAGCCTCCAAGACGCGGGAAGTGACAGACTCCTGGGGTCTTGTTTACCACGTCCCTGGTAGTTCTCGGCCTCCCCCTTCCTCCGTCTCACTATTTAGCCATCTCCCTCGAGCAACCCAGAAACGATTAGGAGGAAGCGTTTGGGGGCGCCGGTTCAGGGGTTTTACGCTCCGGAGTGTTCGGAGCACCGGGGAGCTGTGGTTGTGTGTTCATTGTGTTGTGTGGCTACCAATGGCGTCCTTCGCCTTACAGCTCCTCCCTTCCGTTCTTGTGGCCCCTGCAGACCGAGCTGTTCTCGGCTCGTGGGAAGGGAGAGTTCTCGGATGCTTATGAGAATTAAGTCCGTCTCGAAACCGGCCAAGAGCAGCGCCGAGCTAGCTGGAGGCTGGGTTGGGCAAGGAGGTCTCCGGGGGCCTTCCCGCGTTCCAGCGCGGAGGCTGCAAAGCGCCTTCCGAGCCGCCCGAGCCGGGCACAGGGTTCCACGCCTCAACAGCTCTCTAATTTTACTCGCAAATTAACGAGCTTCGGGGAAAGCGATGCGACCCAAGCAGCCACCGCCTCGTCTCGTCCCTACACGGGCCGCAGCGGGTCCACCTCCCGTCCCTTTTCTCCTCCAGATCTTAACTTACTCAAGAGCAACCGGCTCTTGGCTGCCGGTGGGAGGCGAGAGATTCCAGATCGTGGGACCAGCAGGGGCGAACTGTAGGCGAAGGGGCTCCTCCAGCACAGGCGCGGGACCCCGGCTTAGAGATGCGGGGGAGGCCGGCTCCTCGGCGAGCGCAGAAATGGCCGGGCCTCCCGTTGCGTGTGCGTGCGCTTTCACCCCGGCCCGCCTGCCCACCCTGGGATGCTAGCTCAGGGGTCGGCGCCTGTGCATCCCCCACACCTCGGGTACTCTTCACCTCTTAGAGGAAACGCCTTTCTCGCCTTCCAGTGTGCACGTCTACCGTCTGATCCCCGGCTAAGTGGTGGGGTCTCGTAGGAGCACCCTCCGGCCCCGGTGCTGGGCGGCAGCTGGACCTGGGCACTGCGGAGCCTGTGCACTCTCCGTTCGTTCGCGGGAAGAGGGTTGGGGCTCAGGAGGGTGAAAACGGCGCGGCTCCCAAGCCGCCTAACAAGGGGCTCCAGCGTCTGTAGCAAGGGTGGCAGGGCAGGCCCCACATGCTTGGCAGATGTTCCGCGGGGCTCGGAAAATAGAGGAAGTTTCCAGGTGTGTCCAGCTGTGGGCTTCAGATCAAAGTGCCTGCTGTCTAGGTGTGTCCTGGGTTCCTGGTCTGGGCGCGTGTGTCTGCCTCTCTGGGCAATGGTGGCTTTTGTGTGACCGAATACATCCCTGGGCAACTGGCGCCCCTGCCACACATCTGCGTCAGGGACAGCGCTGGAAGGCTCTCCAGCCGGGCCCACTTCCCCACATCAGGGCCTGAAGGGGCTTGACCTGCTGCAGGTCTGCAGACCCACACTGGGCTGCGGCGCATCCCTGGCAAGGAAGGAGGATGTAGGGGTTCAGGGATGGGCAAGGGCTGGGACGGTGGCTGGGTGAGGAAGGAGAGGGTACACGGGCCTCGTGCAGACAGCCAGGAAGACTGCAGCACTCACCTCTTTCCTATCAGTTCCGCTCTGCCTGCTGAGGCAGCAGTGTCCCTGGAGCCAGACAGTCTTCCCGAATAGAGGGGTGGGGGTTGGAGGTCGGGGAACTCGGCAGAACCATCTCAACCCAGTGCCCCACTCTTTAAGCATCTGCACATGCACACGTAAGCTGTAAGGCTTAGCCTTTCCGACCAGGCAGGGTAACTGGTGAAGCTGTAAGTCCTTCCTGGGCAGGGAAATATTGCTGGTGCCTGAACCCTATGAAGCTGCTGCGAGGCATATGTAACTGAGCAAAGGGACCAGAGGGAGTCCTGGCCCACGGCACAGACGCTGGGTGATGGATTCCTGGGAAACAGCGACCTCTGGAGGAGCTGCACATTCACACAAAGAGGCAAGAACTGGACCACCAGGTCTGGGACCAAAGTGCCTGTACCCAACTTACTTCTTTGGCAGAGTCATCCAGCGACCCCTAACCTCCAGACTCCTCCTTGCACATGTTGGCTTCCTTTCCCAGCCTGTACTCAGGCTTCAAATCCTGGCTCAAATCCCACCTCCTCCAGAAAGAAGCCTTCTTAAGAGCCCAACTCATCTTCTCCTCTTCCTGCTCTGAGCTCCTTAAAACCTAAAACCTGAACCCTTGGCACCAGCACTACTACACGGCCTGCTTCCTGCCTCCCCTTTTCCAAAGAAACCGTTAGATGGTCCACTCCTCTCACTGTTTGCATTCCATGCTGGACGTGCTGTTTTTCTTCTCCCCTCACCACCAGTAAATAAAGAGTGAAGGCATATCTCCCAAAATTGAACTGTAGGTTTTCAAAGTCATTTCCCAAGGGGGGAAATTGAGACCCAGAGAGAGTGCTGACTTGCCCAAGGTCACACAGCAAATTGATTGTGGGGGTGGAACTAGATCCCTGGGTTCCCATTTCCCAGGCTGGAGCGCTCTCCGTTTCACCTGAATGAGGAGGGGAAGTGCAAAGAGGATCTTGTGGGAGGGCAGGGAGGGGGCTCTGCTCCCGGATGGGATGGTAAAGAAGGGAGGGCAAAGCTGCCCTGGGAGGTCACATTCTTCCTTTCCCCAACTCCAGCCCAGATCAAGCTACTTTAAAGGGCTCCAAACTTCAGGGGTTGGCTGGGTGTCTTACATCAGCAGGCAGCTCTGCTGCTGGAAGCTGGGAACAGCTTCAATTCAGGCAAATGCCACCCTCCCCTGTGTCCTGGAAAGGGAGGGAGGAGCTGTTAACACACACCCAGAGGGTGCTGCTGAAACCCCAGATCAGCAGGAGGAAACCTTCTGGTGCACACAGTTAGGAAGGTAAAGGAGAAGCTGGGAGGGTAATTTGCATGTAATTTGCATGAGGCTCCAGTGATATCTGCCCAGCCTCAGAGACGCTCTCCTTCTGGGCATTGTGTGCTATTCTGCACAGGCTACCAGGCAGAACAGCTCCCGCTTCCCCCC
>PVHT020000066.1:26576425-26670064 GCA_004024745.2 Catagonus wagneri
GGTTCCCAGGCTGCAGAGGGACTTGCTTCAGCCAGAGTTTGGCTTCCGCTTAGTCACATGCGTGCCTCTCACAAGGGGCTCTGCTTGATTTTCCTTTGGGCCTTCCTCCCACAAAACTGGGCTCCTCAGATTTGGGGGATTGGGGAAATGAAATGGGAAATCTGAGGCCAGAGAGGAGCAGATCTTAAAACATGATTCTGTAACCAGAAGATGCGAGTTGTGATGGGGTCTCCAGACCAGGAGGGCCGGAAGGAGAGAAAGCAGCATTGGGCAGGAGACCTGGAGGCCGGAACAGCACAGGTCCAAAGAGCTAGCTCCCTACACCAGCCACTGATGCCCCAGGATTTGGGGGCTAGAAGGAAGAAAGAATCATCACCCTGGACAGACTAATGGCCAGAGCACAGACCCCACCCAGGGAGGAGGTGACAAATGCCCAGCCCTCCAAATCCAGAGGCCAAAGCATCTGTGGGAAGGCCACTGGGGAGGAAGGCAGTGAGATTTGAGAAATGGGGTTTGATCACAGTCACTAAGGGTCCCTTTGATAAATAAAAGAGGACAGCTGCCAAAAAAGCCAGTGTGACCACACAGGGAGGTTGGTGTCTTGATAAGGATTGTGCGACAATGCACTTCTAGGAATTTTTCCTATGAATATACCTACATGTATGATATTTGTTCCAGGGCTTATTGCAGCTGGTTTGGGAATGTCAAAAAGTTGGAAGTAATGTAAATGTCCATCGGTAGGGGGTTGATTACATAAATATATAATGGCACATCTACATAAGGGAATAGTATGCTGTGTAAAATAGAGAAGTTTTTTTTTCATGGATTATGTTAATATTTTGCATGATAATTTTAAGAGTTTCAAATTTATTCAAAGTGAGCATATTTTACTTTTATAATATGAAAATACAAATGCTTTTAAAGTATAAAAATAACCATTACAAAAATGAAAGGCAAATGCATTACTTTAATATATGGGAAATAGTGTTTTTTCCCCCAGAGATTTAATTTCAAGTTTTTATAACGTTAACATATTCATTTTGTGTATGATCAGATGTAATCTTTTTTTCTCGATGAATTTTATTACATTTAGAGTTGTACAACAAATGCCGTTATTTATTTCCTTTTAATGGCTGAGTAATATTCCATAGTGTATATGTGCTACATCTAAAGAAGTTCTTTATGTATTGATTTGGAAAGAGTTCCAAGATATATTGTTGAGTGAAAAAAGTCAAAATATCTAACAGGGTACACATATGCTTCCAATTGTGGGAGTTTCTTAAGGAGGAAACTGTATCTTTGTTTCATTTTGTACATGCAATAAAAATATGTAGAAAGATTTATAAAGAAGCTATTCTTAGGGCAAGTAAGAAAGAAAAATGAGAGACTTTTCACTGAAAACTTCTAATACTTTCTTTCCTTTTTTTGGTCTTTTTAGGACTGCATCCGTGGCATATGGAAGTTCCCAGGCCAGGGATCCATTTGGAGCTGTAGCTGCTGGCCTCTGCCACAGCCACAGCAACGCCAGACCCAAGCTGAGTCTGCATCCTACACCACAGCTCATGGCAACACCAGATCCTTTGTTCCCTGAGCAAGGCCAGGGATCAAACCCATGTCCTCATGGATACTAGTTAGGTTTGCTACCGCTGAGCCACAACAGAATTCCTGTTTTTATACTTTCAAAGCCAAGTAAATGTATTACTTGTTTAACAATTCAATAAATACTTTAAAAGAAACAATGGAATCATCCCAATAAATAAGGCTGAGTGTGCAGAACATGAGTAATAAAAACCATTACTATGCGCTGAACGCTTTCTGTGGGCTCCAACATGAAAATAGGGGTGGTGGCTGTCGTGTTGAAGGCAGGGACGTGAAAGCCTGAGCTGGTGGGAGCCTTTGAGTGTCGGCCTGCTGTCCCCAGGCAGAGCAGTAGGCAGTCTGGAAGACAGGACTCCAGACTCCCTTTCTTCCTTGCCCTCTTTCTCTTCTGTTCTCAGCCCTCTGTCTTTGCCTCCCCTCTTGGTCCCACCTAAATTGCCTTACAAGTAGTCAAGACTTTCTCAGTCTGCCAGTTTGGACAGGGATTAAGATGGAGGAAAAACGATTTCACAGGAACTGGAGCAGCAGCCTCTCCCCTCCCTTCCTTCAGAACCTAAACCAGAGCTTACCTCCTCCAGGAAGCCTTCCTTGTGAAACGCACCGAGCCCTAGCCCCTCCACAACTCAGGGAGACAGTCTGATGCCCAAAGTGGGGCCTGCAGCTCCCTGAAGCGGGGTCCAGGCCTCTTGTTTCTGATTCTCTTCTACCCTCTAAACCGCAAATCTAGACAAAGGATACCTCAGACCAAAGCCAGCGTGCCCAGCCCTGGCCAGGCTGCCCAGTCAGGGAGACAGAGGCAGCCTGCAGAAGGTGGGGCCCTGTCCTGGGAAACGCCCAGCCCAGCAGGGCCGACTGTCCTCACCCACGGTCCCAGGGGCATGCGCGGTTACAAAGGCCATTACAGCCTCCCCAGGGAAGCCCTTCAAGATCTTCCATCCTCCCTCATTCCTCTTGGCAGCCCACTTAGCTGACCCCCTGCAGAGGAGCCTGGAAAGGGGGTGGGGTGGGCGCTCCTAGGATCAGAGGACTGATCTGGCCTGTAAGAGGGGAGTTCCCATTGTGGCGCAGTGGTTAACGAATCCGACTAGGAACCATGAGGTTGTGGGTTCAATCCCTGGCCTCCCTCAGTGGGTTAACGATCGGGCGTTGCCATGAGCTGTGGTGTAGGTTGCAGACGCGGCTCGGTGCTCCTGTTAGACCCCTAGCCTGGGAACCTCCACATGCTGCGGGTTTGGCCCTAGATAAGGGGGAAAAAAAAAAAACCCCAAAGGGATCCTGGCTTGCTTCCACTGATTTTCTGCTCAAGCCAGGTGTGCACAAGGTGGCCAATAGATGGCGCTTTAGTCTCCACAATTTAATGGGAGAAGAGGGGAGAGGGGCAGGGGTTGTGGGGAGAAGGGCTGGGGTTGGGGGGGAGGGGTGTCCAAGAGGGAGGAATTGGAAAATTGAAAGAAAAAGGAAGTCAGAACCTCTCACTTGGCTTTGAAAAGTAGCTTTCAAGATCAGGACTGTGGGTGTGAGTTGGAGAGACATGGAGATTGTGGTGAGCAGAGGGATTTTATTGGTGCCTGAGTTTTCCATCCAAGTTTCCACCTCCACTGGCCTCTTTCTCAGAGGAAGAGAATGACTATGGGGTCAAGGGGACCTGGAGTACAGTTCTGAGTCAGTCACTTTAGCTTGACCTAAGTCGCTGAACCTTTGTGAGCTCCATTCCACCATCTATTAAATGGAGCTAATAATTCCATCCTGCATTGCAGGAATAAATTTCACTTGCTTGATCATGCATTTTGTAATACAGTACCAGCTGGAATTTGCTAATAACTGCATCTTCTTTCATATGTGAGGACGGTAATTTTTGTGTGTTCACTCCTTCTCTATCCGCTTTTGATAATATGAGTATACAGAACTGGGATGACTTCTGTTTTTTTCTATGTTCTGGAACAATTTATATAACTAAAAAATAGGTTCCTTGATGGTTCGACAGGATTCACAGGTAATACTCGCCAACCTAGGTGCTCTCTGGTGGGATCAATGGGGAAATTGTCTCTGACAGTGTTTTCTGTTTCTTCTGTACTAATAGGTCTATTGAGATTAGTTATTCCTTGGAGTTCCCGCTGTGGTGCAATGGGATGGACATCCTTTTGGGAACGCTGGGACACAGGTTTGATCCCAGCCAGGCACAGCGGGTTGATGATCCCATGTTGTCACAGCTGTGACTTGGGTCGCTACTGTGGCTCAGATCTGATCCCTAGTCCAGGAATTCCATATACCTCGGGGCAGCCACAAAAAGAAAACAGAGAGAGAGAGCGCGCGATCAGTTACTCCTTAAATTAGTCAAGCCAGTGCAGAGTATCTACCAGACAAACACCTACCCCCAAACTTTCAGAGTGGGCATGAGGCTGTGATTAAATGGGAAAGTTTGTAACCTCTATGAAACAAGAGATTTTAGTCAATGGCTGGTTTTTTTCTATACCTTATATCTACTTTTCTCCATCACTACCACTGCTTCCACCAAGCCACCATCATTTCCTGCCTGGATACTGCAGTACCCTTTCAGTCGGTCTCCCCACCCCATCCCACCCCAGATACCTTCAAACAGCATCTTTGGGGCTATGAAATTTCCTCTGAGCACAGGTTTGACTGTATTCTGTGGATTTTAATATGTACTGTTCTCATCTTTATGAATTTATAAATAGTCTATAATTTTAATTTTCCTCTAACCTAAGGTAGATAAGCATTTTTAAAATTTTCAAGTGCTTCATTCAAAATGTGGTCCAAAAACTTATTCTCATACAGGCACAAATGTATGAATATTGTTTAATATTGTGTTTTCATTTCAATAACAAACACATTCATATAAGCATATTCTTGATCACTTAGATGACCTTCTGATATCATCAGTATCAGAGACTCGATATTTAAAGTCTTCACCTTGCATTTATTAGCAAGTAGTGCTTCTTTAATCTTGATTATAAGGCAAAAAATGGTATAGACTTTATACATAAATGCTGTGTTTAGGCATATTGGTGGCATGGCCTGCTGCAAGAAGGAATGCTTGCACTTCATTCAAAAGAAAAAACTGATGGCTGTATTGTTATCACATGGCTCTTGGTACACCAAACCCAAAGACGTGCAGTGGAGCAGTCCGGGCCACATTCGTGGTGCAAGTGATTTCATTTCAGCAAAAACAATGTCTTTTTTTACATTTGATTAATGTGGCGAATTTGAATTTTTATTTTGTAGCTCGGTTTGAATTTAATTTATTAAAACCTTTTGTTTTACAGTGACAGAAAAGATAAAAGTCTAAGGAATTTATACCTGCATGTACTAAATGACATTATAATTAAAAAATTAAAGTCAATACTGGAGGGGTCCACAGAATTTTCTTCCTTTAAGAAAAGACCACTTTGGGAGTTCCCATCGTGGCTCAGTGGTTAACGAATCCGACTAGGAACCATGAGGTTGCGGGTTCGATCCCTGGCCTTGCTCAGTGGGTTAAGGATCCAGCGTTGCCATGAGCTGTGGTGTAGGTCGCAGACGCGGCTCCGATCCCGCGTTGCTGTGGCTGTGGCGTCAGCCGGCAGCTACTGCTCCTGTTAGACCCCTAGCCTGGGAACCTCCATATGCCGCGGGTGCGGCCCTAGATAAGGCAAAAAGACCACTTTGGGAGTGCCCGTCATGGCTCAGTGGAAACGAATCTGACTGCTATCCATAAGGACACAGGTTTGATCCCTGGTCTGGTTTGGTGGGTCAGTGGTCCGGAGTTGCCGTGAGCTGTGGTGCAGATGCAGCTCAGATCCCATGTTGCTGTGGCTGTGGTGTAGGCCAGTGGCTACAGCTCTGATTCAACCCCTAGCCTGGAAACCTCCATGGATGCCGCCCTAAAAAGACAAAAAAAAAAAAAAAGGGGGAGGAGACCGCTTTAGCTTCCTGTATCTTGCAAGATCCATCCACCAAACCTTGTACTTCTAGGATCTCCCAAAGAGGTACTTCACACAGCCTAAAAACAACCCAGACACTAACAGTAGAGGGTTCTTCATGTTGCCCATTTTTTCCTCCTGCCTTCCCAGGTGAGGCACAGGCCTGAAAATTACCTGAAAGAGCCTCTCTGTTGATATGCTGGCCTGTGTCCCTGCCAAGGATGTCACTGTCCTAGGTGCTCAATTTCCCATGTACTGTGTAATGTTGGCCACTTTCTTGAGCTGGTCCAGCAGGCCCTCCAAGTGGCTCAGCGCCATCGTGGGCCCAAAGCCAACCTGTCAGTGGTCCAAGAGCCTTAAGTCAGGAAGCAGCCCCCCTCAGCTCACGTATAAGGAACTCCTTATTCCTATAAGGAACTTCGAATGATTCCCCTGCCTTAATCCTCTTGGCAAAACTATCATCCCTCATTTCTATAACACTGAATCTCCTTTCCAGCTTCCAGGTAGACAGAGTAGGTAAGTGGTGTATACTGAACCCAGGAAAAATTCTCCCATTCCTTTCTTCCTCAACCTCCCCTTCCCAGATAAAAGTCTAAATCTCCCATTCCTTTCTTCCTCAACCTCTCCTTCCCAGATAAAAGTCTACAAAACACAGCTTCTTCTTCTTTTTTTTTTACAAAACACAACTTTGACTCAACCGTTTAATTGTTAAAGTGCGCATGCACATTTTCATGCTAAAATTAGTATCTTAATTCAGTTGTACAAAATTTTCCCCCAGATTGACTTCAACTGAAACAAATAAATAAACCAAAAGGAAAGATTGGAATCCCAAGAGCACAGCATCCAACACAGGATAAAGATGGAGGGAATTCCAAGGAAAATAGTAACGGGAAATTTCAGGTCCACATCTGGGCAGCAGACATGGAGCACAACGAACCCAGGTTGGAGGACAGAGGGCTCTGGGAGAGATGCCCCCAGGAAAGGAAAAACACAACAACCAAAAGCGATGACAGATTTCCTGATAAATTTGACCTTGTGAATAACTGTGCTCATGGAAGATACAGGAAGAAGATTCAGCCGTAGGTACAAAGAAAGCTAAGCAAATGAAAAAAAAATAAGCCACTGACTACAGGGAAAATCAAAAGTTGCATGAAATATACATGGGGCAAAGGAAATCCATGGTACACCAGCAGCTTCTCAGAGAGCAATATGTATATATAATAACGTAAGTGCTAAAAACTAATTTAATCAAAAGGTGATCATTTGGATAGGGATGGGAAGACATAGAGATTTAGAAGTAGGAATTCCCATTGTGGCTCAGCAGTAAAGAATCTGATTAGTATCCATGAGACTGCTAGTTTGATCCCTGGCCTTGCTCAGTGGTTTAAGGATCCGGCATTGCCTTGAGCCGTGGTGTAGGTCACGGACATGGCTCAGATCCTGTGTGGCTGTGGCTGTGGCGTAGGCCAACAGCTGTAGCTCCTATTTGACATCTAGCTTGGGAACTTCTATATGTCACAGATGTGGCCCTAAAAAGCCGTAAATAAATAAATAAATAAAAATGAATAAAAGGAGATTTAGAAGCAAATGATCATCTATCATAATAGAAAGTTAATCATTACTGTTTTAACACAGAAGAGTATAAGCATGGAAATAGAGAAGTATATTCCAAAAAGGACAAATAAGAACTGACAGGAGATATTTCTAGGGAAAACCAGGGATCCTGAGAGTGGGGCAAGACAGCATAAAAGGCTTTGATTGCTTTTTGACTTGTTAGATATGATTGTTTCAATGTAACAAAAGCAAAAATTGTGTTAAAAATGTGTCTTCAGGAGTTTCCTTAGTGGCTACATGCTTAAGGATCTGGCATTGTCCCTGCTGTGACTTGGGTTTGATTCCTGGCCCAGGAACTTCCACATGCCCGGGATGCAACCAAAAAGAAAAAAAGATGTGGAGTTTCCATTGTGGCTCAGTAGTAAGGAACCCTAGTATCCATGAGGATGTGGGTTCAATCCCTGGCCTTGCTCAGTGGGTTAAGCGTTGCCTTGAGCTGTGGTGTAGGCCACAGATGCGGCTCAGATCTGGCTTTGCTGTGGCCGTGGTGTAGGCCAGCAACTGCAGCTCCAATTCGAACCCCTAGCCTGGAACCTCCATATGCTGCAGGTGCAGCCCTAAAAAGACAAGAGAGAAAGAGAGGAAGAAAAAGAGAGAGGAAGGAAGGGAGGGAGGAAGGAAGGAAGGAAGGAAGGAAGGAAGGAAGGGGAAAGAAAGAAAGAAAGAAAGAAAGAAAGAAAGAAAGAAAGGGAAAGAAAGAAAGAAGGGAAAGGAAGGAAGAAAGTGGGAAGGAAGGAAAAGGAAAGAAAGAAAAAGAAAGGAGAAAAAGGAAGGAAGGAAGGAAAAGGAAAGAAAGAAAGGAAGAAAGAAAAAGAGAAAGAGAGGTAGATAGATGTGTTCTCAGTAAAATGACTTTATGTTTTCTATAAGATTGAAGGGGGAGGTATTTAGGTAACATTTTCTCCAAAAAGAGGATAGGGGGAATAATATTGAAAGCTCATTTCTAGATAAAAAAGTGCTTGGTGCCTTTAAAAGACAGAATTGAATTAGGGCTTTTTTTTTTTGTTTTCAACAACTCCAAAGGGGTGAGATCCTTAGGACATTCTATGACATATGGCTTTCCAGACAATGAATTCTGTAAGGGCATAAACACTCTTGTATTTGGCCTCAGAGCCCAGCACAGGGCCTGGCCCATAGTAAGCCCTCCACGCTGTTGAATAAAGGAAAAGTAAAGAGGCATTTTAAAAATAAAATCTTTCGGATTTTCCAGTTCAGTAGTGACTTTTTTTAGTATTTCCATGCAGACATTTTCCATCTTGTCCTCACTATTTCAAGATCCCTTGACAGAGACCTGCAGGCAGGGGCTAGAATGGAATTCAAAACTCAAGAAGCGCTTCCTGGCAACAGTGAAATGAGAGGGTCCTCCCCTTCCCTTCGTGGCAATGTCTTGGACTTGGAAGGAATTTATCAAGAAGTGCTCTGAGGCAGGAAGAAGGGCTATAACACCATCGTGAGCAGAAGAAGAGTCTGCGTTTTGATGGCTGTGGAGAGCTACCCCTTAGAGAACCAAGGGATCTTTGCTACCAGCTGGGCCCCCCGGGAGGGGCAATTTTCTCATCAGACAAATGGGGACCTAGTCTTTATTTCCACCTCTTTCAGCTCTTGCAGGTCACTGCAAGGACTGCAAGTGAGAACTGGATAAGAAGGTGCCAAAGTACTGTCAACCCAATTATTATTCAGTATGTCAGACACAACATTAGACACTAGAGATTCAGTCAGTCAGTCAGTCAGCATGTATTAAGTGCAGGGCTGCTGTGCATCAGGTAAAGTAGATCTGACCCTTGCCCCAAAGGGTTAATGGCTGAGGGAGGGGTTTATCCAGGGCACTTCATGGACTGTGCGCACCCACTGCCGTACCTCCAAAGAGGGCCTCCCTTGCCTTCTCAGCTAACCTGAACCTTCCCCTCTATGAGCTGCTTGCTCTCCACGCTCACCCTCCACCACTGCCACAGAGTTTCAAACTCTTGTATCTAAGAGAGGTGCATCAGGCACGTCCAGCATACAAATCCCGTTCGCCCTGGGCTCGGACATGCTGATCCCCTCCCCAGCCCTTCCCCACACCTAATCCAGGCCCTACTAGACTGAAAACCCTGGGGCCAAGGAGCTTGGAAAAGCCTGATGCTTAGCATTTGGGTTAGCACCAGAGAGCAGGACAGTGTCAAAGGCAGTTCCCTCACTCATGCCAACCTCTGAATCTCTGTTTAGTGCTGCCCTGTCCTTGGTGCTGGGGACAGTCATGAATCAGCTCAGGTCCCAGCTGCTGCTGCCCCAGTTCCCAGGGGAGGTAAGATGGGGGCCGTGGTTGATAGTGCAACCATGATGGGCTCAGCTTCAGAAGAAGTTCAGTGGGGCTTGGATAGCTCTGCAGCCTGGTCCTTCCCACTTCCTTTTTTTTTTTTTTTTTGTCTTTTGAGGGCATGGCATACGGAGGTTCCCAGGCTAGGGATCGAATAGGAGCAGTAGCTGCCAGCCACAGCCGCAGCCACAGTAACAGCAACTTGAGATCCGAGCCGTGGTCGCGACCTGCACCACAGCTCGTGGCAACATGGGATCCTTAACCCACTGAGTGAGGCCAGGGATTGAACCCAAAACCTCATGGTTCCTAGTCGGGTTCGTTTCCACTGTGCCATGAAGGGAACTCCTGGTCCTTCTTCTTAAAGTAGGGATATTTAGCCTTTTAAACTGAGCCCCATCCTTGGCCCAGTGCCTCTCCTCCAGAATACTGTGCATAATCACCAGGAATCTTGTCAAAATGTGGAGCCTGATGATTCAGTGGGTCTGAAAGCCGGAGATTCTGCATTTCTAACAAGCTCCCAGCTCCTAGGTACATGGGCCACACTTTGAGAGGAAGGCTCTAGAGCGCTTGTCTCATTTCTCTGAGGACTGATTGGAATCTCTTCCTTCCCTGCCTATAGGCTCCTTAGGACAGAGGTCTTGCCCGTTGGTTTAATGATGCATTCCCAGTGCTTGGCACATCCAGTAAATTGGAGGAGTAGCCAATGCTCCTTTATCCACTGGAGCTGGGAATAATCCCACACAGCAGACAAACCCACTGGCCAAATACACTCACATGCATGCCCCATTTCATCTCTGGGATGCAGCAGGCTACAGGCCGACGACATGCACGGCTATGGCTTAATCACATCCTAATCCTACTTCATGAAGCTTTGCCTGATAACTCGCAAGGAGTTCAACCCAGGTGGCACCCCAAGATCCTGAACAAAGCTCTCCCACTGTCTCCCCAGATCACTCCACCAAGTCATTAGCCAGCACACCGAGCCCAGAGGAAGGTTTCTTCTTTCTTTTTAATTAAACTAGTTTTAATTTTTAAAAGTAATAACCTAAGAAGTCCTAAATTTTCCAGATGGTGGGTCGGCCCACAAACTCCTCTCGTAGTCTGGAGCCCCTGGGGCTGCTTGTTTCAGAAACGAACTGTCCTCAGGGTCTGGAAGAGTGCAGCCAGGCGGCTCTCCCACTAAGAAACTGAGAAGGGACATAGGACAGGTGGGGGACAAACTTGGGAGGGAATGAAGGGTTGACAGCAGGGGCTTTGTGAAATCGGAGTCTGACCGCTAATGTGTTATAAAAACAGCAAAGAAGGTTGAAGAAATAAGGAGCCTGTCGCGGGGACAGGGTCGGTCTGGCTTCCGAAGGGGTGCAGTTCACCAGTAACCCGGCCTGGAGGCTCAGATGGTGATCCAGCTGCGGGACATGGGACCCAAAACAGCGCTGGGGGTGGAGGTGGGGAGGGGGTGGTTGATGTTCACAGATGAGGGTTCACAGTGGAGGAACAAGATATTAGGGCCCCACAGTTCGGCGTGGGAGTGGGGGTTCAGTCCAGTGGGAGGCTCCCCAGGGATGGGGGCAGAGCCAGATGGAGCAGGTGTGCTCAGTCCACAAGGCAGAACTCCAAGGCGCGCTCCAAGCCAAGGCGGGCAGAGATGGGGGCTCCCAGGCAGCGCCCCGCCCGTGGGGAAGGGGCTCACAGATAGCGCTCCAGCCCCGGCGCGTAGCCGGGAGGCCGCAGGTAGGCCTCTCCGGGGCCGAGCGGGCCGAGCGCGGCCGCGGGCCCGGCCAAGGCCAGCAGCGGTTCGGTGGGCAGCGGGCCGGGGCCAGGGCCGGGGCGCGGCGGGGGCAGCCCCAGGCGGTCGGGCGGCGGCGAGTAGAGCGGCGGCGAGGCGGCGGCCGCGCAGGGCGGGAAGGCGGCGTCGGGCGCGGCGCAGCAGGGCGGCTCGGGGGCGCCCAGCCCCGCCAGCTCGGGCGGCAGGCTCACCAGGCTGTCGACGCTGAAGAGGCGCGCGGGCGGCGCGGGGCCGGGGGCGGCGGGGGGCGGCGGCGCCAGCAGCGCGGGGCCGGGGCCCGGCGCGTAGGGCGCGTAGGGGAAGGGCGGCGGGCCGGCGGCGGGCGCGGGCGGCGCGGCGGGGAGCGCGGGCAGCTCGGCGCGCTTGAAGCGCTTGCGGCGCCGCAGGAAGCTGCCGTTGTCGAACATGTCGGCGGCCGCCGGGTCGAGCGTCCAGTAGTTGCCCTTGCCCGGGTTGCCCGGCTCGCGGGGCACTTTGACGAAGCAGTCGTTGAGCGTGAGATTGTGGCGGATGCTGTTCTGCCACTTGCGCGGGCTGTCGCGGTAGAAGGCGAAGCGCTCGGTGATGAAGCGGTAGATGGCGGCCAGCGTGAGGCGGCGGCCCGGGGCGTGCGCCAGCGCCATGGCGATGAGCGCGATGTACGAGTAGGGCGGCTTCCCGCGCTGCAGGGGCCGCCGCCGCCGCCGGCCGGGGCCCGGCGCGGGCGCGGGCTCGGGCTCGGGCTCCGGCTCCCCGCGGCCCCCCTCCTCCAGCTCCGGCTCCGGCCCCGGCTCGGCTCCGGCGAGCGGCGACGGCGGCGGCCCCGACGGCACGACTGAGGGCGGGGCAGGGAAACCAGAAAAAGCGGCGGGCGGCTCCATGTCGCGGCGCCCAGTCATGGGGATGAGGCGGGCTGCCCGCGCTCTGGGAGAGAGCCGGGGCTACTGACCCGCTTTATATGGACACAGCCCCCCTCCCCCTGTCCCCCCCCCCATCCGGGGGCGAGGGCTCTGACCCGACCCTCTCCACTGGCCAGCGCCGGCCACCTAATTTGCCTTCCCAATCCTCTGGCCGTGCTGACAGTTCTCCCCCATCCCCGTCCCACGCCCTAGATTTCACCCCTCCCTTGGTCTCGTCCCTTTGAGTCAATCTTTCCCAGACCCAGTCTATCCTTTCCCCATCTCCAGTGGGTCAATCCCTGGCCCCATCCCAGTGAATTCCGTCAGCCCCCTTCCCTTTCTGCTCCTCCCTCAACATCCACCGCTTTGGGTCAAGGCCAATCACAAATCCACCCATTCAGCGCACTCTCTGGGCCCCCTCCCCATTAAGCTTCTCCCAAATAAGTCCCGTCTCCCCCAGCCTTCCAACTCCAGCTGAGGCAGAAATGAGAGCTGACCAGGGCTGCCTTGCCAGCCCTCAGATTCCTAATGCTGTGCTGTCCGGAGAGGTGTCAGGTCCACCCCTGGACATTAAGCAATAGAGCAGGAGGCCATCTTTGTCTGGCGTGGGGTGGGGGGTGATTCCTAGCTGCAGGGTCAGCACCACCTCTCTCTGCTAGCACTCCCCAGACCTTGTCCCATCATCCCTTGAAAAAAACAAGATCATGAAAAGTGGTCCAGCTAGCAGATTTGATAACCAGAGGACTGACTAAATCAAGAGCCTTTAGAAAATCTATAACTTGGAATTGCCTTTCTGGCTGCCTATTCTCTGTACGTCTTCCATTCTAGAAAAGGGGCTCCCTTTCTCACACAGCCATGTCATGCACACTGGGAAGATGCACAAAACACCGCCTGCACAGCTCGAAGTTCCAAGCAGGAGTTGCTGGGTCAGAGAGAGGCCCCCAAGAACTTCCATAGACTGGCAGTCTGAGAAATGCCAGCCTCACATCTCACTGGGGAAGTGCGGGGTGTCTTGGTCTTTATTAAATCCTCACTCTAGGAAACACCACCAACCACACCATTTAGAAGAGATGCAACCCTGAGCCTATTTCAGGAAAACTTTCCAAAGTGAAAGGAGAGCCAGATCCAGCTCAGAGGGAACAGAAGGATGAAAGAGCCTTGTCTTAAAGAGACTTGTCTTGGGGATAGGCAAGTTCAAGGGAGCAGGACTGAGAGCAGGCGAGGGAACTGAAGGGGCCCACATTTAAGGAGATGCTCATTCTCAGGGTGGTGCAAGTACAGAATCCCTCTCTCCTTTTTTTGTACTTTTCTTTTTAGGGCCGCACCCACAGCATAGGGAAGTTCCCAGGCTAGGGGTCTTATTGGAGCCACAGCGGCTGGCCTACACCACAGCCACAGCAACGCCAGGTCTGAGCCGCATCTGTGACCTACACCACAGCTCACAGCAACACCGGATCCTCAACCCACTGAGCGAGGCCAGGGATTGAACCCGTGTCCTCATGGATACTAGTCAGGTTCGTCAACCACTGCACCGTGATGGGAACTCCGCAGAGTCCATATTTGAGAGCCAGTACCTCCTTAAATTTGAGGCCCTAGGTACCTCACCCCAGTTCTGGCCCTGATGTGGACTGCCCCTGGGTACAGCTGATCAAAGCCAGCTACAGCAGCCGCAGGGCCTAGGGCTTCAGATTCCACACCTGAAGCTCCAGGGCCCCGCTCTCCCAGCTCCAGTGTCAACTGATAATATAACAGCAGCCATCACTGAGCATTGAGTGTGTGGTAAACACTTAGACACATTATCTCACTTAAGTGTGAACACCTAGTGAGGTCGATACTTTTTTTATTCCTGTTTTGCAGATGAGGAAACTAAGGCTTTGTGAGGTTAAAGGACAATAAGGAACCCTTTTGGCATTGTTATGAGATTCAAATGAGATCATGTATGAAAGTGCCTGGCCCTCACTGGCACCAGGGAATAAATTTTTTTACCTAACTTCACACAGCTGTTAAGTGGCAGATGGGATTAAACGTGGAGTCCAGTGCACTGGCAACAAGACGCTTCATCACATTTTAAAGCTGAGAAATAATTTAATCTTGAGTCCTTCCAGCTCTCACAACTTCAGCTGCAAAGGTGATGCGCAGCCTCTCTCCCGACCTCCAGGTCAGCATATCCAAGCGTCCACTGGACAAGACCCTCAAGCTAGTGCACCCCCAACCCCGTCCTCCTCCCCTTCCTGCCTTCCGATCTCAGCCAGTGGACCCCTTGCTCGTCGCCACCCAGATCAGAAATAAGGACATCACTTTGGGCCCCTCCCTCCGCCACCACCGCTCACACCGCGCCATCTGCAAGACCTGTCAGTTCCGTAAGGATCCAGAGCTGTCCCGCCTTCAGTTCTCCCAGCCTCAGTTTAGCCCACATCCTTCCGCCAGCACTTCTGTGCCAGGCCCTTTGCCAGTGCTCAGAGGAGACAGAGGTGAAGAGCCGAACAATCTAGTAGAGAGATGGACACACGGATCGTTAGAACTCAGAGAGGCGGGCGGAAGGGACTGTAGAACACCCCCCCACACACACACACACACAGCAATGAAGAGTCAGCTTGGTTTATACAAGAGCAGACCTCAGCTCAGTACCTTCTCCCACTGCCTGGCGCAGGCCTTGGGCACCCAAGACAGTGCAGTCACAGGGAACAGCTCACCAAAGAGGAAGGCAAGGCAAGCAGCTGCAGGAGTGACCTGGGTCAGTTGCTCATTAGAACCTCCGTTTCCTCTCTTGCCAAAGAAGGACAATAAGGAACCCTTTTGGCATTGTTATGAGATTCAAATGAGATCATGTATGAAAGTGCCTGGCCCACACTGGCACCAGGGAATAGATTTTTTTTTTCAGTTGGCATTTCCGGTATTAAACCAGGAAGGGAAGGAGAGAAGCAGAGCCAGAGTTCAGAGCCTGCATGTTTTCAACCAGGTGATCATAATCCTGCAGCTAGACTCAGGCATAGAACCAGAGCCACTGTCGCCT
Organism: Catagonus wagneri; assembly: GCA_004024745.2. Taxonomy (NCBI): domain Eukaryota; kingdom Metazoa; phylum Chordata; class Mammalia; order Artiodactyla; family Tayassuidae; genus Catagonus; species Catagonus wagneri. The sequence goes on from PVHT020000066.1 coordinate 26,591,532, forward strand.
TCCCATAGGGCTGAAGCCCCCCTCCAAAGACCCCTACCACAGCCTCCTGGGGCTGTGATCTCCCACGGCAGACTGCAATTTCCTTGTACTTTCAGTGTTCCAGTCCATATGTAGAGACTGGGACACAGTATATGTTCAATAAATGATAGCGAGCATGTGGTTGGCTATGCTAATCCTGGGGAGGGTGGGGGCAGGGAGCTAGGCTGAAGGAGTGAGAACCCAGACTTCACCAGTTCTCTGTGTCTGCCCGACCCCCTCCACTGGGCCTGCTTCCCGGAGCCAAGCAAGCCGGTGTCAGGGGGTGGCCCAAGGGCTAATCCTTGTTTTCAGCGTGGCTGGGCCCTCTTTTCACAGGCCCTGGGCCGGACGGGATGCGGCTGAGCATCCGGGCATAAGATGGCCAGTGAAGGCGGCCCCTTTCTCATGGGCCTGGATTCCAGGCGGCCCAGCGTCTGAGTGGAGCCCCTGGGGCGGGAGGAACACAGTGGCTGGGCTGGGCAGTCTTTGTCTGACCACGCTGGGTGGATATTCAGGCTGGCAGGAGGGATTAATGGCCAGGGATTGGCCCTGGGGCCGGCCTTCCCACTGCCCTTTGGAGGCCAAAGGCCCAGGTCAGGGCACACGGCGTTGATGGCTCCCTAGATAGGAGTGGAAATTCCCACCCTGTCCAAAGCTGTTAGCATCAGCCCCCAGGCTCCCTGCCCCCAGCCCCACCTCTCCAAAGGCACCGTGAGCCAAGATGGGCTTCGAGGCAAGAAACAGAGGGTGGGGGCCAGAGCGTCTGAACCATTCTGTCTGGGAGAAAGCATTTCAGGTCCTGTCTCAGGATTCATAGCCACTCTAGGAGGGCCCATGAGTGTCCTCCTGAGTTCTGGAGAGAAACAACTATGTTAATCCAATAAGGGTCCAAGGAACCAGGCTAAGCTTGCACCATAAGGCCTCCTAGAATATTCTTCAAACACTCCTAGTTTGAGACCCTCCAGAGTCATTTACTCCTAAAGACTGCCATCACAGCATCCACAGAACCCACAGCCCAGAGGCTGCAGAAGGGGCTCAGGAACTCTCAGAGACACTCCCACCCGGCCCCTGCCACCCAGGGATCCCAAGAGCTGCTGCAGGGGCTCCACCCTCTTACCTCCAAGACCTGAGCTGCCCACTGTACCTCTCCTTCTTCCGAAGCCTGGGGCAGACAATTACAGGCTGGCTAGGGGACATGTGGGGTGCCCATTCTGGTGTGGCCTTTTCTTCTTCTTTTTTTTTTTGCTTTTGTTTTTTAAGTGCCGCTCCTGCGGCATATGGAGGTTCCCAGGCTAGGGGTTGAATCAGAGCTGTAGCTGCCAGCCTGTGCCACATTCACAGCAACGCAGGATCCAAGCCGCGTCTGCAACTTACACCATAGCTCATGGGAACGCCGGATCCTTAACCCACTGAGCGAGGCCGGGGATCGAGCCCTACATCCTCAGGGATCCTAGTCGGGATCGTTAACCACTGGGCCATGAAGGGAACTCCTGGTGTGGCCTTCTCTAACCAGGCTGCTCCTGAACTAAGGATGAAAGCAGCAGCCCTAGCCTCACCTACAGAGCCTGACCTCTGCGGTGCCCTTCTGGGCTGAAGGGCCCATGCCAGGCTTGGGAAAGGGGATGAGGGCAGGCTTGACTCTGGAGAGAGCATCAGGGAGGAATCTAGGACCAGATGCCCCTCCGCGTGACTCTTCATTCCTCGAGCACGTCCATTTAGCACATCCTAAGGATCGGTGTCCAGGCTGCCCTGGGTGCTGGCTCAGTGATGACTTAGGCTGTCCTCTGCCTTCACTGTGCCCAGGAAGGGGCAGCCACTCAGACACTGCCCATCAGGATGGTCAGTGTGTGATGCGGGCAGAAAAGGGACTGCAGGGGCACAGAAAAGGGAGCCCTCCCAGTCTGGCAAAGCCAGAAGGCTCCAGCAGCAGGTGGAGCAGGCCCAGGCTGGATGGAGCTATTTCTTGTGCCTCCATCCCATCTCATCACTGCACTTACCTTACTGACTCTCCATGTGTCTGCCTCCCGCACTAGATTCTATGCATTGAGGGCAGGTACCATGTCTCACTCATATTTGCACCCCGGCACTTAGCATAGTTCTTGGCACAAGTTGATGGAAGGATAAGTATGAATCAGGTAACCGGAGGGACAGCTGGATACCAGGACAAGAAAACTGCAGGTGCAAATGTGCAAAGGCAAGAGGACACTGTCCCTTCCGGGAAGTGAGACTTTCAGCGTTTTTCTACTAAAAATTACATGAGCTCATACATGTAGGGTTCTTAGGACACTGCCTGGCCCAGATCAATACCGTGTGTTAGCTCTTGTGGCTGTCGTTGGTTCTGTTGTTACTATTATTGTTCACCGTGACTAGCATAGAGGTCAGCGCACTGAGACAAAAGAAGGTAGATGGAGTCAGATTGTAGATGACTGTATCTGCCAGGTTAAGGAGCTTAGATCTTTCTAGAGACAAGAGGAAGCCTTTGAAAAATTTCGAGCAGGGTAGTGACTGGGTCAGATCTCTTGTTTAGATCAGTGTGACAGCAGATAGACCGGAGAGGGAAGAGGCTGGAGGCTAAGAGATCGGGTGGGAGGCTGAGCCTACGATGCCATGTGAACCAGGGCTCCAGATTTGGGTGGGCGGGGGGCCTCGAGAGCACCTCCAGTATCCACCTCAAATAGGGCCTTAAACCTCGATTTTGTCCCACATCTCAAACTGGCCACCCTCTTCCATTCCTTTCTCTCCCTCTCTGACCACTTCCACACACCAAGACCTGGCAGTTCTCAGAAATTTCTCTCCAATCCATTCTCTTCTCTTGCTCCTCTCTCTCAGTCCTAGTTCAGGCCAGTGTCAGTCCTCGCACTGCGGTGCCCCTGGCTGGGCTCCCTACCTCCCAGCGCGCTTCCTTCTCTCCTCAGCAGCTAGAGTGATATCTCCTCTGTTAAACGCCTTCGGTGGCTCCCCATCAGCCCAGGAGTCAGACCAGACCCTGAGCACGGCTGGCAGGGGCTGGCAGGGGTCGCAAGACCTCCTTGCTCCCCAGGCCCCCTCTCCCACCTTGTTTTCCCCTCAGGACACAGTTCTCTACAGAGCTACTTTCATGCCAAGCGCAGGTCCTTCCCCAGTCTGATCCTTTGCTAACGGCAGTGAGCAAACCTGCTTGGCCGGCTTTGGATACAAAGGCAGTCCCATTGATTTTTCCAGCCAGCCCCTTGATCTGATCTCCTAAGACCTTAATTAACAGCAAGTCCCATCTTTCCCTCTGAAAGACCCCAGCTAACCTGCCTGTGGTCCCCTCCTTGTCCTTTGAGAACTGCTCACAGAAGAGGACCGTTTTCTCCTCTGGAAAACATTTCCCAATTTCTCCTTCCTCGGGCAAAAAGCCGGCCAGTTCCTCTGGCCCTGCTGAGCCTTCTGCGCGTGCTCTGCATCTGCCTCCCTCTGTGCCCAGTTCATCCTTGGACTCTGTGCCAGGCTGCAGAGCTGCACAGCTCCATGAGCACTGCTGAATGACCGACTGACCACCTCACAGAATGAATGAATGAGTGAATGAATGGACGAATGAGTGAATGAATGGATGAATGAGTGAATGAGCCACCAAATGACGACGAGTGTCTGCAAAGGTAAAACATCCCTGTGCCTGATTTCCAGCTAGGAATCTGCCTCCTGCCCTGGCTGCCTCTCGGCTCAGCTCCGTGGCCCTGGGCCGAGACCCCCCACGCAGTCCTTGCCTCAGCAGGGTCCAGACTTGGTTCAGGCTCAGACTCAGACAACGCTGGCTTGCCCCCGAGGGTGTAATTCCAGCCGCTCCTAAACCACACACCCGGCATCTGAAGTATGTTCTGTGTCATTGCGGGCTGTCAGCGTTCTGCCATCCCCCTCGCCCCGCACCCTAGGCAACCTCAGGCCTTTCATCTCCGGGGCAACTAAGGGGGCGCGGTGCTATCGGCCAGGCCAGCTGAGCCAGGGGGGCCAGGGCTGGAGAAGCGTGAGTTAGAATCCACTGCTCACGCACTGTGGGATCCTGAGCAAGTTGCACAACTCCTGTGGCCCACGTTAGAGTCATAAACCCCCAGGGCTTGGAGAACTCTGAGATGATCTGGGCCAATGGACAGGCTCTTTAGCTAAAGCAAGGCATCTGGAAACCACGTGGCAGCCCGAGCTGCTGTAAAGAGGACACACAACATGTCTCACACACACGAGTATGAAAGGTTTGCAAATGGATATTGAAGCTGCTGCGACTGAGAAATATCCACAGTGAAAAGCTTTGTAGTCGTTTTTCTTTTTAATCCATAGATTAAAGGATACTAAAAGCACAACTACCATCATATGGAGTAGCCGAGATGTTATTTTTTAATCCCCGCCCCCCTGCTTTTTATGGCTGCACCCACAGCCTATGGAAGTTCCCAGGCAGGGACTGAATCTGAGCTGCAGCTGTGACCTACACCACGGCCGCGGCAATGCCAGATCCTTAACCCACTGTGCCAGGGCGGGGCTCCAACCCTCACCTCGACAGCGACCAGAGCCGCCGCAGTTTCTCTCTACAGACCTGGGAGAGGATGTTCTCACTCTTTGGCAATATTCGCCTCCCGCAGAAACTCTATCATAGAATCTCCATCAGCTGGGATGGCCTCACTGAGGGCAGAGTGGGGAGAGGTTAAGAAGAGGGAGAGGAAGGGGACAGGTGAGTTAGAAAGACTAGAAAGAATCAGACCAGCTTGTGAGATTAGTGCGGCTCCTCCCAGCACTGCTCTCAGTGACATGCTGGTAGTTTGAAATCAGCCGCAGTGGGAGGTCTTACACCAGAAACTGACAAATGCTGCAAATCAGAACCTACGCCCCTCAGCAATCTCCCGACCCTGAGATCCAGCTGTTAAACACTCACCAGTCCACCACTTGGGAAGACTCCAGTGATTAAAATAATAAAGCTCAGACAAGACTGAGACTCTCCATTGCGGCTGCTGGGGGCGGGGAGCTCCCCTAGACGGCGGGGCCTCCAAAGCGGGAGACAGGCATTGACCCGTCCCCTCTGTGGGGCCCCTTAGCTCACACTCCTAGAACCCTTTGTCTGTGCCCAGCACTAGGCCAGAGCCTTACAGAACATCCGTAACACAGCAGCTCTGGGAGCCAGGCTTGACCCCCTCCCTGCCTTTTCATCCTGAGTTCTAATCCTTAGTTCATACTATTTGATTCAGTAATTCCCCTGCTAGGAACTCATCTCAAAGGCTGTGCTCAGTGATGCATGTTCATTCAAGAATGGTCACTACTGTTTTATTTATAAGAGATGAAAAATTGAACCTAATGTCCTGCAATAGTTGGGTCTGTTTTTTGAAATATTAGGCAAGGGAGTTACCGTTGTGACTCAGTGGAAACGAACTCAATTAGTATACATGAGGATATGGGTTCGATCCCTGGCCTTGCTCAGTGGGTTAAGGATCCAGCGTTGCAGTGAGCTGTGGTGTAGGTCGCAGACACAGCTTGGATCTGGCATTGCTGTGGCTGTGACGTCGGCCGGCAGCTACAGCTCCAATTTGACCCCTAGTCTGGGAACTTCCATATACCACAGGTGCACCCCTAAAAAGCAAAACAGGAAAAAAAGGAAAGAAACATTAGGCAACATTGAAAGAAGAAAAATTCTGAGGACTTTTTTTTTTTTTTTTGTCTTTTTGCTTTTTCTAGGGCCGCACCCGCGGGATATGGAGGTTCCCAGGCTAGGGGTCTAACAGGAGCTGTAGCAGCCGGCCTACACCACAGCCACAGCAATGCGGGATCTGAGCCGCATCTGCAACCTACACCACAGCTCACGGCACCGCCGGATCCTTAACCCACTTAGCAATGCCAGGGATCAAACCAGTAACCTCATGGTTCCTAGTCAGATTCGTTAACCACTGAGCCACAACGGGAACTCCATTCTGAGGACTTTTTAATGACACAAGGAAGTATCCATTATATAATTTTAATATGAAGAATAGTGGAAAAAATTTACACACTGTGGTATCAATGTATGGATACATACATAAAAAAAGAAGGGGAAGAAAATACACAATATCAATAGTTTTATCTCTAGGTGATAGATTGGGGTGTTTTTTTTTCTGTTTTTTAAGGAATTAAAACTATAAACACTATTCGCCAAGAGCCATATTGTGCTCTTGAGATGTATGTACTTTGCTAACACTCAGTAAAAAGTTTGTTTTAACTTATACATATTCGATACAGGAGAAACCAATTGTAGTTGCCCCAGTGGAAGACAATAGTTTGGTTATAAAATAGGAGAGGGAGGATTTCACCCCAACCCCATTTACATCTTTTGAAATTGAAATCATGTGAGTGTATCACCTATTCAAAGATGGGTTGATTACATTTTAAAATTTAATAATAATTAAATAATAAGCATGCATGTGTATTTTCACCAGAGGAAAAATGTTAATTTCCAAAATCATCTGCAGTTTACAGATGAGGGAATGGAGGTTCACAGCGACAGGGGAACTGCCCAGGCTCCCAGCCAGGAGCGAGTTCCAAGCCCTAGCTCTCCTCTAGCGGAGCCATCAGCCATCACTGAGTGTGTTTGGTGCATTGAGTTTACAAATTACTGCTTCCCTCCAGGCTCATTACTCATGACAGATGCAGAAGCTGAAAATACTCAAGTTTAAAGCTTACCTCCCTCACCCCCACGTCACCTAGAGCGCTGGCTCCCAGCTTTTCGCCTCGTACCCTTCTCCCCGACCCACCAGGCATGCAGCCAGTCTCCACAGCCGAACTTCTGACCGCCCCCATGAGGCCCAGAGAGGGCAATCACTTACCCCAAAGCCCCCCAGCCCACCGTATGTCTTCCTAGGGACTAGAATACAGGGAAGAGTCTGGAACCTCAGCGGGAAGAAGGAAGGGCTCTCCCAGAGGCGAGAAGCAGCATCTGGGACAGTTTCTGCCGTGGAGCAGGCGTGCCATCATTAGCAGGGCTTTGGTATGTTTGGGGGCAATAACTGCATATTTTCTCCAGGATGCATCATGAACCACTTGTGCTCAGAATGTAATAAGCATGTTTGCTATGAGGTGGGGATGTTTACACTCCTCCCAGGCTGGCCTGGGCTGCTCTTCTGTCATCTGCTTGGCTTTAGGCTGCGGGCCTTCCTATTTTTAGATGGGTCCCGCAGCCTTAGGACCAGCCGCTGAATGCAGCTTAGGACTGGCAGCCTTAGACCAGCATGGCTTTCCTAAAGAGAGCAAGGACCAGTCGGACAGTCTCCTGAGGAAAGAATCATTCACTCCAGGGCTTTACTGTGGTCAAAATCCCTTCCTTTCATCCCTGTTCAAAGACTCCACCCCGGGGATTTTCCAGACTTAAAAAAATTGAGTTTTTTTTCCCCCCTAGAAGTTACATGACTGGAAAATACAAATATGGTCAGCCTTTGTGCCCTCCACGCCACAGGCAGCCACTTTCTCACATTCTCCTTTGGGCCCTTCCAAAGGCAACTCCTTCTACCTGGGATGCCCTTCCTCTTCTCTCCATGCCCACTCCCATCTGAAAAACTGAGCTTGTGCCACCTCCTCCAGGAAGGCTTCCAAATGGGGATGTGTCTTCTTCTCTGACTTCCCCACAGTTTCTCTGCTTCCCTGTGTCATAGCCGTTACCACACTTGGTACTACATGCTTGCTTAACTCCTTCCCCTGCCTAACTCTGTGAGTCTTGAGAACTGGGGATAGGAATTTTTTTTTTTTTGCCTTATCTAGGGCTGCACCTGTGGCATATAGAGGTTCCCAGGCTAGGGGTCTAACAGGAGCTGCAGCTGCCGGCCTTCGCCACAGCCACAGCAACGCGGGATCCAAGCTGCGTCTGCAACCTACACCACAGCTCACGGCAACGCCGGATCCTTAACCCACTGAGCAAGGCCAGGGATCGAACCCGCAACCTCATGGTTCCTAGTCGGATTCGTTAACCACTGAGCCACGACGGGAACTCCAAGAACTGGGGATAGGAGTTATTCCTTTAGCAAGAGTCTCCGTGTCCAACCTAAGGCTAGGGACAGAACAGAGGCAAAGGGGATGCTGACTGACTGATGGATGGAAAGAATACAGTAATGAATACAGCAACAGAGCACCGGAGATAGGAGCCAGTCCCATATTTTACAGCCAAGGATAATGAGGCTTGGAGAGGGAAGGGAGAAGCTGTTATCTGGAGCCACTGGTCGCAAGCGACAGAACACCAACCCAAAGTAACCTAAGAAAAAGGAGGGGGATATATTGGCTTGTAAATGATGGCAAGGATGACACTGCATTTAGGGATGTCTGCGACCCAGCACTCAAACATCCTCTTCATTTCTACATCACTTTCTCGGACCATTTTCTCCACAAGGCGGGAGTGGGGGGGATATAGACACGATTCCTGCCCCTGACCTGACAGTTTTGCAACAGAGCTGCAGTTGGAAGAAGCCACCCAGACGCACGTTGAATCTGGGACTCATGCTCACTTCTTGCACGTCACTGTCAGCGGAAGGTCGCTCCCAACTAAAGAGAGGCCATGCTCCCGAACACGTGGGGGCATCACAGCCATGACCCTTGGGGGCAATCACAGGGAGCTGGGCAGCCACCCTGACTTAAATCTACTAGAGTCACTAGCGTTTCTTGAACATCTCTGTACCTGACATTTTCACACCTACTCTCTTACGATCACTCTGTGAGATGATGTCATTACTCCTGTTTCAAAGATGAGAAAACTGAGGTTCAAGGAAGGTAATTGGCCCAAAGTCCAAGAGAGTTAAGGAGCCCAACAGAACACTTAATGCCACCCTCCTCTGTGTACAGATTAAGAAACTTCAGCCCCAAGAGGGTAAGGACTGGCCTGAAGTCACAGGGTAGGTCAGTAGAAGAGTCTGGAACTGGGATTCATGAGTGCTCAGTCACATTACATTATTAGATATGCACTAGGCACTGCTGGGTTATCTGCTCTGCTGATGACAATTCCATCCTCTTGGAACAGCCCACCCACCAACCCCCAGGCCTGAGGAAATGACTCCCAGAGGGCAACCTAGCAGTCGTGTTCATGCTATGGGACCCCAGTCCCCTCCTAGAGCTGACTGGGCCAGAGCGGGACACCTGCCCTTCTTGGTCCAGTCACGCACTCTTGGGAATGTGGGGATTCTTCTCACCTGGTGGGACCTGTCAGGTGCTGTGAGCAGCCACGTTTTCCTCTATCTGCTGGGGGGGGGCAGAGAAGGCCAGTTTGGGAATAGAAAAGAGCAAAGAAGCAGAGATAGAGGTGGGGAGATAGCCCAGCCTTGCAGTCCTGAGCTGGGTCAAGTCCTTTCCAGCATCAGTTCACTTGAGACTCCAAGGGGAGTCGATCCCCTTTCCTTGTTTAAACAGACTCTAGTAGATTTCTTGTTGTGAAAATAGCATCCTTCTAGAGCAGGTGGAAAAGCGCCCTTACTGAGAAGGGGTCATGGAGTGGAGCTGCGTGGTTGCTTCGGGCATTTCAGGTGGTCTGCCAAGGAGCCAGTGTGGGCTAGGGTGGTCGGGAGACTTCCCTGGAAGCAGGACTCTCTGTCCTTGAAGGACGAGATGCAGGGAGAGAGGACCTGGGACCACTTCTTAGGGTACGCTTGAGATGATGCCAGCGAAGCTCCTTTGAAGGAGTTGAATATAGGGCCAAGCAGGGCAGTGAAATAGCAAACAAGAAAGACGGTAGTCCTCTGGCCCCCCAGGAGCCCCCACCCAGTGTCAGGTGGGTGCAGGGAGGGGCTGGGAGGCATTAAGCCCCGGTGAGGGGGAGGTTCTCGGGCAGATGAAAAATGAACCCCTGCAGTGAAAGCCCTTCATGGTCCCTGTGCTCTTGCCTGACCTCAGGCATTTTGCCATTTCTTGCCGGCCCCTCACTCTCTGGCCTCTGTGACTTTGCGTGGTCCTACCAGCCTAGGAGCCCTTCCATCCAATCTCAGCCCAGCTCAAAGGCTACCTTATCCTGGAGTTCCCGTCGTGGTTCAGTGGTTAACGAACCCAGCTAGTATCCATGAGTACACAGGTTCGTTCCCTGGCCTCGCTCAGTGGGTTAAGGATCCGGCACTGCCGTGAGCTATAGTGTAGGTTACAGATGCAGCTCGAATCTGGCGTTGCTGTGGCTGTGGCGTAGGCTGGCAGCTGCAGCTCTGATTGGACCCCAAGCCTGGGAACATCCATGTGCCACGGGTGCAGCCCTAAAAAGCCAAAAAAAAAAAAAAGACTACCTTATCCCAGAGCCTTTCCTGTCACCCCCCCAACCCCCAAGGGGAAACCCAGGCTTTCTTTCTGCGGGTTTCCACTCAGATACTCCACCATGTAGTTTGTATAATAATTATTTGTGCAAGTATCTGTTGCCCCCATTAGAATGTGAGCCCTGAGTCCAGACCCAGACCTGATTCATTGCTCCTCCGTTGCCCATTACTGGAGCCAGCCCGCAGTCTGGGAAAGTCCGCTACACACCTGCATGTATCCGCTGTCCACACTGACAATGGGAAGAAGCGGTGTGTTCGCTGCCTCCTTATCAACCTCGCTCTCCCACTTCCAGTCAAGGGAGAGAGCAAGATTTGAGGGAGCAGGGAGTTCGTCCTCCTATGGGGGCGCTGCGGCACTGGGATCCGTGTATGGATATGCGTGCGTGTGTGCGCATGTGTGTATGTGCGTGCACCTGCACGTGCTGGGAGCGCTCTCTAGGTTGCAGGTCGAGGAGGGATACCCCAGAGCCAGGCAGTTGGCAGCACTAGCTGTGTCGCTAGCAATGCCAGCCACCTTGGTCCCAAGCTTCATTCTAGTCACGTGGTCCTATGATGCGCCAGCAGGTATCAGCCTGGAGGCTGATGGGAGATGGAGTCAATAGCTCCAGAGCCAGCGCTGTTTGGCTTGGAACCCAAGGAGGGCTAGGGCTCTGCCGAAGTCAGTCTGACCCTCTGTCACATGATGTCCCCAAAGATCCTGGTCATATCTGTTAAGCTGCTGTCGACACTCAGGTGGATTCACCTACCCCGTGCTGCTCCCAAGGCTCCTCAGGGGCCAGGAGAGAGCGGAGCTGCTGCAGGAGGAGAAACCAGATACTGAACATTGCACAGGAGTTCCCTGACGGCCCAGCGGGTTGAGGATCCGGCATTGTTACTGCTGTAGTGCAGGTTCAATCCCTGGCCCAGGAACTTCCATGTGTCACGGGCATGGCAAATAAATAAGTAAAAAAGTAAATAGTTGGACAAAGAAGCAAGGGGATGGGAACCAGCAGGCCCTCACTGAGACCTCCAGGCTCCAGCTCTGACAAGTACTTCATCCCTTCCTCCTGACACGCCTCGTTCTCCCGTCTCCATCTCGCAGGCAGGGAGCCTGGTGCTCTGGGCCTGAGGGGGTGCACCCCAGGGTGAGTGGATGGGAAGAGGCAGAGTGGGGACTTGAACCCAGTTTGTGGACGGCCACCCTCTGGTCATGGAATCCCGTTTCTTTAGAAGGTCTAGAGGTGGCACCCTGAGCTTCTCCAGCACCTTTTCCTCCCAGAGCTTCATGCCCCAAACCCTCACCTTTGTCCACGCCAGCATTTCCGGCTGTAGAGTCACTCAGTGCCTGACGTCTGTCTCCGGAACCAGACTTGAGGTCCCACGAAGGCAGGAGCTTTATCTTTTTCACTGTTCTCTCCCCATTGTTCATTCCCGCAACAAATATTTATTGAGCGCCTGCCAAGTGGCAGCAGCTGTGACAGGTGTTTGACTACAATGGTGAAAAAAAAAAATGACAAAAATCCCTGCCTGTTGGAGCTTACCTTCTAGTATAAGAGACAGACAGAAAATCTTAGAGTGGATTTTGTCTCAGAACGTAATGAGCACGAAGGACAAAAATAAAGTTGGGGGGGATCATGGAGGGAGTGGGGATGCAAATTTATGTGGAGAAGTCCAGAAGGGCCTGGAAGGAGGGAGGGAGATTTGAATACGTGAGGGGAGGGCCTTCATCTAGGCAGTGGGAACGCAAGTGCAAAAGCGCTGAGGGGGGAGTGTCCCTGGTGTTTTCCAGGAAGAGCAGGGAGGCCAGCAAGGCTGGAAAGGAGTGCGCAAAGGGCGGGGCGTGAGAGCCATTCAGGAGGCTACAAGGGCTTTGCCTGTGCTATGATTTGCAGAGGGGTCTGATTAGGTTTTTTAAATTTATTTTATTAATTAATTAATGTATTTTTGTCTTTTCAGGGCCGCATCCGCGACATATGGAGGTTCCCAGGTTAGGGGTCTAATCGGAGCTGTAGCCGCAGGCCTACACCACAGCCACAGTAATGCGGGATCCGAGTCACATCTGTGGCCTACACCACAGCTCACAGCAACGCCGGATCTTTAACCCACTGAGCAAGGCCAGGGATCCAACTCACAACCTCATGGTTTCTAGTCGGATTCGTTAACCACTGAGCCACGACGGGAACTCTGGATCTGATCAGGTTTTTAAAGGACTACTCTGGCTACTATGGTTAAGAACTGCTGGTTTTTCTTTGTACAGCTGCACCCATGGCATATGGAAGTTCTCAGGCTAGGGGTCTCATCGGAGCTGCAGCTGCCAGCCTGCATCACAGCCACTGAAACACTGGATCTGATCTGCATCTGCAAACTATACAGCACCTCATGGCAATGACGGATCCTTAACCACTGAGCAAGGTCAGGTATAGAACCTGCATCCTCACAGAGACATTGGGTCCTTAAGCCACTGAACCACGAGGGGAACTTCATTAGTTTCTTCTTTTTTTTCTCTCTCTTCTTTTTTCTTTTGGCTGTGCCCAAGACACGCAGAAGGTCCTGGGCCAAGAACTGAACTTGCACCACAGCAGTAACCAGAGTCACAGCAGTGACAGCACTGGATCCTTAGCCCACTGAGCCAGTGGGGAACTCTGAGAACTGGTAATTTCCGATGCACATTAGGGATTTAGTAGATATTTTTGGTTTTGTTTTAATTTTTTTGATTTATTAAAGTATTTTTTTTTTCTTTTTAAGGCCACACCTGCAGCTTATGGAAGTTCCTAGGCTAGGGGTTGAATCGGAGCTGCAGCTGAGGCCTACACCACAGCCATAGCGATGCCAGATCTGAGCCACATCTGTGACCTACGACAGATCCTTAGCCCACCGAGTGAGGCCAGGGATCAAACCCACATCTTCATGGATGCTAGTTGGGTTCTTAGCCGGCTGAGCCACAACAGGAACTCCTTTAGTAGATTTTTTTTTTCTTTTTTTAGGGCCGTACCCATGGCATATGGAGGTTCCCAGGCTAGGGGTCGAATAGGAGCTGTAGCCGCTGGCCTATACCACAGCCACAGCAACGCCAGATCCAAACTATGTCTGCGAACTACACCACAGCTCATGGCAACGCTGGATCCTTAACCCACTGAGCGAGACCAGGGATCGAACCTGCAACCTCATGGTTCCTAGTCAGATTTGTTAACCACTGCGCCATGACGGGAACTCCGAGTAGATATTTTTGAATGAATGAGTAGAAGAGAGTGAGGGGGAAGAAAGAAAAAATTGCCATCGAGGGGAGAGCTGGGCAGGCCAATGGGGAGGACAGCTCTAACCTTGACATTCAGGTGATTCTGAGTCCAGTTATGAGGCTGTGAAAGGGAAGAGTTTTCTGCTGAGCTGAGTGTGAACCCTCTTGCTATCAAGGTATCTTAGTAAAAGTGCTGAGAGGTCAGAACACCTTGTGACGGGAGATGTGCAAGTCAAGATGGATATGTGGCCACAGGAGAACCTAAGAGCGGTGGCTTTCCACTGGCTGAACATAGCTGTGTTCCCCCCTCCTTTTGCCCAGATGTTGCAAGTGGACGCAGCACGATTCCTCTCCCCTCCTTAGGACCCTGCCTCTGACCCTCAGGGACGCGGGCCCTCTAGCATTTGGTCTACCTTCCTTAGGCTGTACCAGTGACAGGGAGGCCCAGGGTGTAGACTTGCGAGAAAACATTGCACCAGAGCATGCGGAGTGCTGTTTGGTTGGGCCAGGAGGCTGTCCAGGGTGGCAGGCTCTCTGTGGGCAGAGTCCTGGATTCCAGGGAGCCAAGGCCAAGGCAGGCCAGGAATTCCTTGCCTTGATTTTTGCCTCTAATTCCTCCCAGAAATGAGGCGTGTCAGTCCTCAAATTCTTGGGTTTTTATGAGGTGATTATGGTGATTACCAGAAATCTCCCGTGTGTTGTTTTCAAAGGGCCAATTAAGTGGAGGAACCAGGCACCATTTTCATTTCTCATTAAGTGATTAGGTTTTGTTTGGCAAATCCCAACATCTGTGGCTAGAGGCAGGCTCTGCTGGGCTTGACTTGGGCAGTGCATGGCCTCCCTGCACGGTAAGCGTCCAGCACTTCCCTTCCTCCCTGGCTTCTCGTAGCGTGAAGGAATGCTCTCATTGTAGAGATGGGGAAACTGAGGCACAGAACAAGGAACTGACCCACCAGTATTGCACCACCAGCAAGCCAGAGAGGCAATTCCTGCCCGTAGAGCAGGACTCCAGCCAATATACCACGCCTCCTAACTAAGCGGGGAGTTTTCATTAAACTTGTTCCCACTGAAGCAGCTTCACTTCTGGAAGGAGCAGTGAGGGCTCCTTTTTAATCATGGGGTCATTTTTCCCACTAAATTCTTCTTTCTCCTAGAAAAACCACATCAACAAGCTCAGTGGATACTGTTGGTTGCCACACAATGGTCATTTCCAGCCTCGTATTCCTTTGCCTTCCTCCCACTAAAGAGGCTGAAGCCAGTGTGTGTAGTGGTGAGGAGAGGCTATCTGATCTAGTTCTGGCTGATGAAAATGTGAAGGATTCTGCTGGGGGTGTCTAGGTAAGATATTCCTCCCCCTTAAAGTCACCCAAGGAGAAAGCCTTTGCTCCATATTCACTCTCTCACTTCTGCTATTTGTAATGATGCCTGGAGCTGAGGCAGCCACCTTGTAACTTGAGGCAACATGCTAGAAGACGAAAGCCAACTGTTCCAATCAACTTTGTCTATGTAGCAAATCACCAAAAAATTCAGCATCTTAAAACCACAGTTTGTTATTATATTTCATCATTCTGCAGGTTGACTGGCCTCAACTAGATGGCTTTCCCTTGAGGTCACTTACGTGGTTGCAAGCTAAAGGAGGCTGGGGCAGGAGTCATGTAAAGGCTCAGCTGGGCTGGAGGGCTCCCGCACACAGCTGCTGGGTGATGCGGGATGTCCAATGAGAGCTCAGCCAGGGCTCTTGACCAGGACAGCTGCACATGGCCTTGTCATGAGGCTTGGGTGTCCCCCAGCATGGCCACTGGGTTCCAAGTGCAAGAGTTCCAAGCACTAAACATTTTAAGAGGTCCAGGCAGATGCTGCCTTACCACCCAAACTTGAAAGTTCAAGATGTCATTTCCACCACATTCTATTGGTTAAGCTAGTGACTAAGGCCAGCCCAGATTCCAGGAGAATTAGACTCCACCTCCTGATGAAGAGGTGGAAAAGTCCCATTGCAGAAGAACCCAGTGGCCTGGGAGACACTGTCACATCCATCTTTGGAAAATGTAACCTACCACAGCCACGCCCTGAGGACTATGATGTGTTAAGATGGAAAGGATCATGGTCCGTGTTACCTACGAGCCATCACACAATCTCTGGACTTAAGTTAACAAATAATGTTCTAAAGGTTTAAGCCATGGTGAATTCTATTTTCTGTCAAAGTCTGGAGCAGGACACAAACATGATCAGGGAAGACTTCCCGGAAAAGGTGGGACTTAAACTGGACATTTGGAGACCATTTCAAATTCTTAGACTTTGCCATCAGGTACCCCCAGCTTTGAGTTCAGGTTCTGCAATTACTACTAGCTGTGTGACTCTGAGCAAGTTAGCTTCTGTGAGCTTCAATTTCCTCATTTGTAAATGAGGAATAACAATACCCGCCTCTAAGGTCATTCTGAGAATTAAATGAGATGGTACACAGTAAGAGCTTAGCATGAGCCCGGACACATGGTCAGTGGCCTGTAAATGTTATTTATCATGATTTTATCATGTCATTGAGATGAGGAAGAGGAACGCAACTTGTTCTGTGGGGTTCCTGGCATCACTGCCCAGGCCTTTGAGGGGAAGTGTCAGGAAAACATTTTGAGGAATGTACCTGCCTCTGCCCAGCTTCCATCTCAAGGGGCACAAGCAGAGCCAAGGGGCCCTTTGACGGAGGCTGCCTTGGGAGAAGCTGGACTTCCTTTACAGCTCAGCGATGCAGAAGGGAAGCTAGTAAGAGGGGCCTGGTTGGGACCCTGGGTAATCTGCTTAGAGAAGTCAGTGAGACCCCAAAACCCCCTCTATGGAAACCAGTCTGAGTTGGGACAGGAAGCAGTTCTCTGCAGGTATGGTGACAAGTTCGTCCCCGTTTGTCCAGGATGTTCCAGTCTTTGCACTGAAAATCTCACATCAGGGGAGCCCCTCCGTGCAGGGCCAACCGGGCTGGTTGTTCTGCTCTTTCTGCAGGGGATCCTCCCGGTGGAGCCCCCCAGGACTCAGGGAGATCAGTGCCCATGGAGGCTTGGGGAGCAGAGCCACCTCCAGGGCATCCTGGCTCTACAGTCTCCTCAGTCAGGGACAACAGCAGCCCCTTGGCCATCGCAGGCCCAGCATCCAGGCCTGGGGGCAGGGGGCGTCATGCAGAGTCGCTCAGCTGCTCTTCAGCCACAGCTGGCCAGTCTCAGCCTCTGGGAGAGTCACATTTGTGCTACTGTCACCGATAAGTAACGTGAGTTCATTTTAGTGATCATGGAAGAACTGCTCTGATGCCTGAGATAGAGCGTCCCTAAACTAGGCCTCAGAACTGGGATCTGCCATTCACCCTTCACTGAATGGCAGGCACCTAACCTTCACTGGTTAGGTCTGAACCAATAAATTCTCACCTGACAGGCACCCTCTGAGTAAAGGAGTCTATGGTCCTTTCCGGAGGAGAGAAACTTGAAAGCAGAGGAAGAGGTGCCCAAGGCCAGGGAGAGAGCGAGCACAGGAGACACCTGAGACACACGTGGAGGACTTCACACTGGGCCAGCGCTGTAACCAGCAGAATGAAAGATAGATAGGGTTTGGGCTGACATGTCCCTGGGGATGATAACTTCACTGCGTGTCTTATTCCCCTTTTTCTTGAAAGACTCCTAAAATGACTATTAAGGAACACAAAGGAGTACAACAATAAAGGTAATGGGTGAGGTGACCTCAGTAGACAAGATATCACAACAAATTTCAGGACAGTAGAAAGCAGATGGAGGAGAGGTACCTGAGGCAAGCAGGGCAGAGAAAGCCGTAGGACAGAGTGTGCCGAGAGGAAGGTAACTGCCAAGAAAGGAGCCAGGCTGTTTTGGCAGAACCAGCAAAATGTTAATTAAAAATCTACACTGGACAGTGTCTCCCAGACCCTGGGCACAAAGCACCAAGAGGCCAGGGTCTGCTCTCTAGGGGGATGTCGGGGGGCTTTTGGAGCAATCTAATGTCCCCAGAAGAAAGACCTTCATGTTCTGGTCTCAGGGTGGGAGTGGGAAAAGGATGTCCTCTGCTATAGACTGACTGACTTTACTCCCCAGTCAGCCTGAGGCATGCATACTAGTTAATCCGCAAGTTCTTGAGTTCTTCATTCCCAAATGTCAATGGACAGCAAAGGATTACCATGCATGTGAGGAAAGCCACCAAGCTGAAAGGCAGCAAGACATAAAATGACCCCCAAGGAAATGGAAATAGGACAAGGAGCAGAAGAGCACTTAAAAAAAGAGTAAAAAAAAAATAAAAAAAAGAGATTTATACTCCATAAATATCCTTATAAAGATTCGAGGAGATAGTGTATCCATAAAATAAAAACTAGGTGGTATGAAGGAAAAAGAAACACCCAGAGAACGAACTCTTAAAAATTTAAAAATATATTTCAAGTTTAAATAGGTTTCAATGTTTTCTTTTTTTTTTCTTTTAAGGGCCATACCTGCAGCATATGGAGGTTCCCAGGCTAGGGGTCAAAACTGAGCTGCAGCTGCCGGCCTACGGCACAGCCACAGCAACACAGGATCTAAGCTGCATCTGCGACTAACACCACAGCTCAAAGCAACACTGGATCCTTAACCCACTGAGTGAGGCCAGGGATTGAACACACATCTTCACAGACACTATGTTGGGTTCTTAACCTGCTGAGCCACAATGGGAACTTCAATGTTTTGAAGTTAAGGAAATTTCTCAAAAAGTTAAACAAAAAGATAAGAAGGTAGAAAACATAAGATATAAAAGATCAATACAAGAAGTTAAAAATCCAACAGATGAGAATTCTAGCAAAAACAGATAAAAATGGAGAAGAAAAATTATTTAAAAGTTACCTGAGAAAATTTCCCATGAACAAAGTTCACAAAGTCTCCATATTAAACGAGCTTAAGGATTTCCCATTGTTGCTCAGTGGTGACCAACATGACTAGTATCCATAAGGATGTGAGTTCAATCCCTGGCCTCGCTCAGGGGCTTAAGGATCCGGCATTGCCATGAGCTGTGGTGTAGGAAGCAGATGCAGCTCAGATCCTACTTTGCTGTGGCTGTGGCGCAGATGGGAAGCTGCAGCTCAGGTTCGACCCCTAGCCTGGGAACTTCCATATGCCACATGTGTGGCACTGAAAAGACAAATAAATAAATTAATTAAATAAGTAAATAATAAGCAAGCTCAATATGTGCCACCAGAATGAATGAAAAAATGACCCACACTCAGGTATCATATCCTGTCCTTTTTGAACATGAGGACAAAGAAAATATCTAAAAGCTTTCAGATGGGAGAAAAATAAAAATAAAGGAAAAAAGTTGCAAAGGAATGGTAATCAGTGACTTCAGAATTCTCAGCAGCAACACGGGATGCTAGAAGGGAGTGGAAGAATGCTTCAAAGTGCTGAGGGAACACAGTCATATGAACCATCAACTATACAGATATAGTAAAAACACAGGGAGGCGTGCTGGGCATCAGCACGTTTACGTCTTCCGCATCCTTCCTTAGGGGGCTACTTGGAGAGTGTGCTTTAAACAAAAAGTTGAAATATACCATGAGAGAGGAAAACATGTTTCAGAAAATGGTGGACCCCACACAGAAAGCTGTGAAAGGAGGTCAAACTGACAGAGGTTCCCCAGGCTTGGACACTAGCAGACCACACTACAGCATGAGCATAGAGGACCTCGGTAGGAAGTTTCTGGGGAGAGAGAGAGAGCCTGGATGAAAGAGAGTCTAGATGAATAGGAGGGAACGAGAGAGTTAGGAACTGAAGGAAAAGAAAAAGTGGTGTAGGAAATGTTACGCAATCTAGGAATCACCAGCTCTGCAATGAATGATGCTAACATAACTACATGAAAACAGTTCATTGGTTTCTAAGTTATATTGGGATGGATGCCTGTATAAACAAAGCATAAAAAAACTGATTGACCAGCTGGTGACAGAAGAGGAAGTCAGAGATCTGAAGCACAGGGAAATTTCTATCTGCCTTTGCCGACTGGAAAACGGAGGGGGCATATGGAAAGGACCTGAGCACAGCCTCTCATGCCAAGAGTGCCCCATGACCAAAAAGTCACCAAGGAAATGGGAATCTCAGTCCTACAACCACAAGGAACTGAATTCTTCCAAGAGTGTGGAAGCTTGGAAGTAGACTCTTCCCTGAGCCTCCACATGAAAATTTGCTTTCAGCTTTGTGATATTGTGAGGAGAGAATGCAGACTTCTGACCCACACAACTGTGAGGTTAACAAGCAGGTGTTATTTAAAGTCACCAAGTTTGTGATGATTTGTAAGGCAGCAACAGAAACTAATACAGTTGGCATGCCTTTCCCCTCCCTACTGTCCCCACACTGTTCCGTTAAGTCATAAGAGCTGTTTTCGTCTAGTGGCTAAACTTTCAGACTGCAGACAGGCAGACCTGGGTTAGAATTAGAATTTTACCTCTGGGAGAATTAGCAGTCACAAACACAATAAACATTCAGTTAACAGAACTATGATGGTTGTTTTTATTCATTCTGTTTCAGTTCAGCTCTCACTCCCTAAATGTTTTCCTGACTCCCCACCTCGCTCTTCAGGAAGGCTCGTCACACCCTCCTTCGCACTTTGTACTTAGTGTACTAGCACGTGCATGCTTCGTGCCATACTGGTTACAGGCCCTCACCAGATCGCTAATTTGCCGAGGGCAGAAATCTTGGCTATTTGGAGCCTGCCACAGCCCCTGTCGTGAAAAAGGACCTCTGAGAATGTTTATGGACCCAATGCACAGGGCTGTTCTGGGAGAGGGAGCTCTGTTTCTAGGGTAGCTACCTGTCAGGGATTGACTTCGTGACATCTGGGTTCTTTCTGCCTTTGCTGTGTTTTGAAGCTGGGATTTGTTTCAGAAAAGCACACAAAAAGCTGGGAGGCAGGTGCCCGAGGGTGACAGGCCTCTCCAGCGGGGGTCAGTGGCAAAGGCACTCAGGTGTCCAGCTGGGCCTTAACTCATTCAGTTATTTTAACATGCACTGTTAACTTCACAGTCCTGCACTGGGAGATGCTGAAGACTTCGAGAAATAGGTGGAATTTTGACAGCTGAGCAGGGCACTCTGAAATGTGTGTTCAGCTTGGAGGGAGGAGGGCTGGAGACCTGTGCTCGTTTCAGTGGTTTGAGACAGGGAAAAGGTGGGAATGAATACAGTGGGTTCTAGAAGGTTGGAGGTGGGAGCAAGGAGCTCTCAGCTCTGTTCAGGGATGCAGAACAGGAAGGTGCAGGCAGGCCTGTGGGTACAGAAACAACAGACAGGCTGATAGAACCAGCAAGTGTATGGAATGTGGATCCTGGGCGCCCCTTGGTGGCCACCCTGAGTAATTACACCTGACACCACCCAGGAACAGCCAGTGTCCAGCTGAGTACTTCCCTTAAGTTCTGGACTGGGAGGGCCCACTCACCCACCTAGAAAGCCTTGTTGCATCTGTGTGTAGGGTTGTGGGTCTATGTGCTTGTGTTGCCCAACGATGTAGGTATACAAGTATATGAGCACGTGCATGTGCCTTTGCGTATGTGTCTGATAGTATGTGTATTGGTGCGTGTGACTGGACACGTGTTTGAGTTGTACGTGCATATATGTACTAGGTGCTAGTACTCTAGCATGCATTTGTGTGCACTGGTGCCAGAATGTGCATCTGTATATTTGTATGTATGTGTATCTGTTGCATGATTGCTTGTGTCTGAGCGCATGTGTGTGTTAATGTAACTTTTGGGGCCTTGGCTTTCTTTTCTGTTACACATTGAAATAGTTAAGCTCTATAATCTTATTGTTTGTTTAAAGTTTGCTCTTGGATGCAGGCCTGTTCCAGAATAACTAGCAGATGCGAAAAGCATCCATTATGTATTTTTGCAATTAGCCGAAAACCCAGAAACTTCTTAAATAACAGACACAATTCTGTGGGTTGCTTATTGCTAAGAGCCACCTCCTCTCCTGGGCTCGCCTGAGCCGGCCCTGGGCCCAGTCTCAGATGAGGCCAAGCCAAGGAGGGTTTGCAAACTGTCCCTAGTGAGATGGAAAAACCATTAAGAGTTCAGAATAGAACTCAAGGGACAGCTTACAGTGAGGAGGAGAAAGAGGGCTGAGGGGAGGAAAAGCGTGGCCTCCAAAATCTGAGACGACTTTGTCACACTGGCTCACCCAACCTAGCAGTTATCCAGCATTCTGATCTAGATCCAGCTAAACAGACACAGGACAAATCCACATTCTTTTACTTGCGCTGAGGTCTGTCCATTATATTTCCCCACCTTATCTTTGCATACTCTCGTCTCCCACTGTCTAGTACATGGTCTCCCCGCACGCATTCTCACTGCCCTCCTTTGTTCTCACTGCTTCCCTCTCCTGGAACACATCACTCCTTTCCTCCAGTGCAAGCCAGGCACCTCCTGACCACTAGCAGCATTACCACAAGCACACTTCATTGAATACCCGTCTCGGACATTGGGGAGGGGACCTGGGAGGCAGAAACAAAAGCTTAGGGGAATTTCTCAGTACTTGAATTTTTATGTGATGGCACAGGCTCTCATCACGTTCCTGTCTTTCCTCCCCACTTCTATGGGCAGAAAACTGTTCTCTGCAGTGGGTTTCAGAAAGGTCCAGAGAATGTGGCTGGGGTTCCAGGTGGACATCAGACTGAAGTAACTACGACTTGAACATGAGGGTCCATGAATAAGAGAACCTCAGGGCTAGAAGACTCTTAACGCACTGTGCCAAGTAGGCTTCCAGGCTCTGCTTCCCCCAGCTGCCTTATTCACTGCTGAGTGGTGCTGACTTTCAGATCTTCTTGCATTGCCTCTGCTGCACTTGCTCTGCCCTCAGGCCCATACCGAACACAAGTCCATCTTTCTTCAGAAATCTAGAGAAAGTGACAGCGGCCACCTGTACTTGCCCTAACCTTTTAAGACAGTGGCAGCTGCTAAGTGAGACTAAGGCAGCTCTACCACGTCAGGTTGACCACTATTTGACTTCTTTAGTCAGGGGACATTTGTGATCTTCTCAAAGTACTTTCCCCCCCTCGACACATGAACTTCAGGGTTGGCAGGCAACTGTTTGTGAGCTTTCACTAAGGTTGTTATGTTTGTCATCATGCACTGAGCACCTATGCTATGCTAGGCACTGTGGATATGAAGACAAAGAAAACATGGTCCCTTGCCCATAAAGATGCAAGGCTGGGAGTTTTCAATATTGACTCTGTCCGCTCTTGGTATCATGGTTCCCAAAGAATCAATATCAGCATCACCTGAAACTTTAAAAGAAAGGCAGATTCTCAGACCATACCCCACATCTGCAGAACCAGAAACCCTGGGTGTGGGCCCAGCAGTCTGGGTTTAGCAAGCCCTCTGAATGATTCAGATACACTTGAAAGTTTGAGAACCACTGGTTTAGATTCTCCTGGGGACCCTTTAAAATTAAATCAGGGAGTTCCTGTGGTGGCTCAGCAGTAATGAACCTGACCAGTATCCATGAGGACATGGATCTGATCCATGGCCTCCCTCAGTGGGTTAAGGATCCTGCATTGCTGTGAGTTGTGACCTAGGTCACAGACTTGGCTTGGATCCCATGTTGCTGTGGCCGTGGCTATGCCCAGCAGCTGCAGCTCCAATTCACCCCCCAGCCTGGGAACTTCCATATGCTGCAGGTGCAGTTCTAAGAAGACAAAAATAATTAATTAAATTAAATCTGCGGTGGGGACTGAGGCACTGTTTTTTGTTTTTTTTTTTTTGTCTTTTTGCCTTTTCTAGGGCCACACCTGTGGCACATGGAAGTTCCCAGGCTAGGAGTCTAATCGGAGCTGTAGCCACTGGCCACAGCCACGGCCACAGCCACAGCAACGCAGGATCTGAACCGCATCTGAAGCCTACACCACAGCTCACAGCAATGCCGGATCCTTAACCCACTGAGCAAGGCCAGGGATCCAACCGCAATCTCATGGTTCCTAGTCGGATTTGTTAACCACTGAGCCACGAAGTGAACTCCAAGGCACTGTTTTTTTAAAAAAAATGGTTTAGGAGTTTCTTTCGCGGCTCAGCAGTTAACGAACCCAACTAGGACCCATGAGGATGTGGGTTCGATCCCTGGCCTCGCTCAGTGGGTTAAGGATCCAGCGCTGCTGTAAGCTGTGGTATAGGTGGAAGATGCGGCTTGGATCTGTGTTGCTGTGGCTGTGATGTAGGCTGGTGGCTACAGCTCCAACTGGACCCTTAGCCTGGGAACCTCCACATGCCACAGGTATGGCCCTAAGTAAAAACAAACAAACAAACAAAAACACACACACACAACAACAGCAACCAAAAAACAGACAGAAAATGCACCTTTATAAAACCAGTAAACAACCTACGGTGACTTGCGCATGCCAGCTTTACACTTTTCAGTATTAACTAGTGGGCTGATTCAACGTCTTTCCCCCCTGGCTTGGAAAGCCCCTGGAGCCAGGTGGCTGTGAGAAGCCAGTGCCACACACAGCCCTCAAAGGTCTGCAAGGATTTACCAGCTAGCAAGGAGACCTATCCAATTCAGGAGTTTTTCTTGGAAGTCCATCCTGAGTCTTCTGAGCAACTTTCCCCCCTTCATTTCACAAAGGCTGCTACTCAAAGTATATTTCTTCCAGGAATCTGTTGAAAGTCAATTATATGAGCACTCCCAAAGCTCACATACATGGCTTTTTCTGAATTTTACTTTCTGTTTTTAAATGTGGCTATTCAACCAGAGAATACAACTGCTATTTATGCAGAAGGCTGCTTAACTGCTTGCTTTCACTGTACAGAAGACAGCTCTTTAAGTTTCTCGGGATTATCTACCATTAGGATGGGGATGTAATAAACAACCTCTGCAGATGCTTTTCCTCTGGTTGGTTAGGGGATCAATGGGCAGTGTTAGGAAGTTACATAAAGTTACTTCAAAATGTATCACAAAATAAAAAACAATTGTAGTTGCAAAAACTCACCACCTAGAGAAGTGCTGATTTATTACCCTTGTCTCTCTCAATAGTACTAAACAATTAAGCTGTCTTCTCCTGGGTCTTAAGAGTACAAAGTCATGAAAGAAAAGCCTCTTTGGAGGATGAATGCAATGGCAGGGATCCCATAAAAGTCTGAGCCCTGGTGATTGCCTGGAGCTGGTATGGCTGAAACAAGGTATACATTGTAGCCAGAAATTCAACTTCATCCTTCAGCTCATCCCAGGACAGGAAAGATGGTGACCCGTGGAACTTAATTAGCTAAGGTCCACAATTAGCATTACATTAAAAAAAAAAAAAAACTGGGGAATTCCCATGGTGGCGCAGCGGAAACGAATCCAACTAGGAACCATGAGGTTGTGGGTTCGATCCCTGGCCTTGCTCAGTGGGTTAAGGATATGGCGTTGCTGTGAACTGTGGTGTAGGTCGTAGACACGGGCTCGGATCTGGCGTTGCTATGGCTCTGGCGTAGGCCGGGGGCTATAGCTCCGATTAGACCCCTAGCCTGGGAATCTCCATATGCCTCAGGTGTGGCATAAAAGGACACAAAGACCAAAAAAAAAAAAACCCAAAACCTGCGCCGGAGTTCCCACTGTGGCTCAGTGGGTTAAGGACCTGATGTTGTCTCTGTGAGGATGTGCGTTCAACCCCTGGCCTCACTCCGTGGGTTAAGGAACCAGCATTATTGCAGCTGTGGTGCAGGCTGCAGCTCTGATTTGATCCCTAGCCCAGGAAATTCCATATGCCCCAAGTGTGGCCATAAAAAGAAAAAAAAAAGGAAACAACAACAACAAACACCACCACCACCACCACAAAAAAACAAAACAAAATAACCACACCTTTTCAAAAGAAAGCAGACTTGAATCCAAGAGAGTACTTACACTGAAGTCAGGGATGAAGAAATAAAGGGATAAGTAATTAGGACGAAAGGTAAGTTTTACCTTTACCTTTGGTACACAATAAATGAACTTTTTCTTTCATTAAAAAAATTAGAAAATCTTATAATTAAGGAGCACTTAAGCTTAAGGATGCAGGTAGGCTAGGGAGAACTGCGATAGGCTCCAGAAGAATGACTAAAGTTAGCCAACAGAGGCAACTGAAGGTCTATCCATAATGGAGTGTTAGTTTTAGATATAATACTTTTGGAAAGCAGGGTAGGTGTTTATAGCACTATTGCTTATACAATTAGTATGTGTTTGCAGATGAAGGACCAAACCTCTAGGAAAAAGATAATGACCACGTCTAGCCAACATTGTCAACCACTACTATTTCCAGGGACCACTGGAATGTCAGACAACCACTTAACTTACATGGACAGAGCCACAAGCTCCCCAAAAACCCCTGCATCCTGAGACACGATGCCTGCTACCAACTTCCCTCTCAAAGAGACAAGCAAGCAATTGATGCTGCAGACCAGTAATGAATTAGGCTACTTGTGTCTCAATCCGGATTTCTTCTTGGAAGAATAGGGTAAAGTCATGCTTTCTGTTTAATTCAAGATGCATAAACATAATACACAGAGCAGAAAATTTTCCTGGATCCTGAAATCTACTTTTGCCCTATGAGGACTCACAAGTTAAATATGATACTTCTTGATTTTCAATATGCTTGCGAGAATAGAAATCTGAACCAGCAAACAGCAAAGGCCACAGCACAAAATTTATTGGGATTACTTACTATCATACACATCTAACATCACTGAATAAAATACTAGTTGTTTTAAATTAGCAAGCTTCCATTGTGGTCTTTAAAATCAAAAACTTCTTGATGACTGTATCTTTAATAAATGGAATGACCAAAATAGTAAAGTCAGACATATCTCAATCAACTCCTAAATTCAATATTGCCAACATGTTTTTCTACTTAAAAAACAAACAAAAAGCAAAGCCTCATAATTTAGTAATTACTATGTTTTTGCCCTTTGTTCTCAAACGCCATGGAAAGATATTTGTTGAAAGGATGCAAGGTACCCAGTTTCAGCAGTCTTCTTAAAAACTTTGAGGTTGCTTTCACAATATCGGTGTAAATATTTAGATATCCACTTGATGGATTTCTTTGCTTATATGAATGAGTAGGAACGTTCTCAAAATCTTAACCTTTACTCTTGTTTCGTATTTCAGCTGTTTGACTAAACTACCAGTAAAAGCCCTCAGTGTTTGCTAGATTAAATCACTAGATAAGAAGTCATTACAATCTCTTCTAAGAAACCAAGACAATCTTAACACAAATTTTAGTGACTAATACATTACAGCATTTATGAATACTTTGTTTCCTATGGCAAGTCTGTTGAAAATTCATCATAATAAGTGGATTTCATAACACATATAGAAATAAATCTATTACAATATAAGAACATTCATAAATTGTCCTCACTATTCCCAGTAACTTTAAATATAAAATCTAATTATACAAAGGTAAAATTCCTTGCACAATTTAACTCTGTATACCAAAACAGTATAAGTGCTGAAAATGAGGAATATTTTAATAAATCTCTTATTAAGAACTTTGGATACCACTTTATATTAGTAATGGCAGAAAAAGATAAAGGAAAAAAGTTCTCAGAGATTTTTAAAGGAAGAATGCATTTAAGAGAAAATTCCTCTGGACTCTATAATTTTTCTTTTTTTTTTTTTTAAATTCTGTACCTTTTGATGCTTCAACCTGATGCCAAAATAAAGAATTTACTGAATGAAAGCAGTCAGGAAGGGAATCAAACATTTATAAGATAAATTTATTATTTTTCTGACCAAAGTGCAATGATTTTTAAATCTTCTTAAACAACTATGAAAAAAAGTATTCAAGAAAAATAAAATACAAATGGGAAATTTAACCGCTAGATTTCTTCTGCTTTGTACTAACCCTATCCTTAGTCTAGAAAACAAACAAACAAAAAACCTTTGAAGTATTACTAAAACCCTAACCGAATCATTTTACCATAAATCTAATAAGTACATGCATTTCAAGGTTCCCCTGCTAGGAATTTTGCTAAGATCAGTGTAATCATTAATAACACTACACAACAGGGCATAAGAAACACAGGTCATTAATTAAATGTGATCCTTGCCCCTTACCTTCAGATTTATGTCAGAATAAAGCTGACAATTTCTTCAGGCTCTGAACCCCCAGTGCCTCTATCCCAAACCCTGGAAGCAAAGACTAGGCCCTGTCACACAGCTTTGTATAGGTTGCAGTAAAACAAAGCCTAAGTTTTCTTACTTTTCTATGGGAAATGGTCAGTTATTTGATAAATACTAAAAAACATTTCTAGGAACTCGCTTTATGAGTTGTTCACCGGTTGTGTGAGAACTGACTACACAAAAAGTCCTCGGGAATTTGGTCCACAAATTCACTTAACAGGTTGGGAATTTAAAACCTGCAAGAGAAAGAAGACGTGAGGAATCCCTAATCCAAACATGTTGTAATCACTAAAGGGATATACACACATACTAAAAAGTTATGCTCACAGAAGGCACAAACTATGAAAGGGATATTCTTTTTGAATAAAAACAAAGAACTAGCTAATAGTCTTCTTTGTTTTGTGAGCACCATAGCTAAGATGAAGTTAGACTTGAATTCACTATCTACTCCTGTGACCAAAATAAAATAAAATAAAATTATAAAAAAACCTTCAAGATAAAAAATTTAATTTCTTACTACATACTTTCCAGCCGTTAATTGAGATGTAATTACGAAAGATTAAAATTGCCTTAAAAAGGGTTGTGATAGCAGCTATCAAAACAATATTCAAGCATGATTTCAAGGATGTTTTCAGATTTACAGTTAGCCTTCTTTGTCAAAAATTTTCACAACTTCATCAAAAACCTGTAAAGGAAAAAAATAAGAACAATAATTTAAAAAGAAGATACTGTCAAAACACCATTTGGATACGTTCCTGTTAAAATAGTCAATTTTATGTTAATTTTCAAAGTGGGTCATTAAAAAAAATTATACTTTCTTAGTTTCATGTATTTTCTTGAGACAGTAATATAATATAAATAATACATGTAAAATTATGAACATGTTGCTTCAATATTAGTGTTTTTAGGACAAAACAAACTCCTTGATAGGCTACCAATGATATGATAAAAAGTAAACCGAAGTGGCTTATCTTCCTAGTTCTGCTTCTAAAACACTAGGTTTTCTGGGAGTTCCTGTCGTGGCGCAGCAGAAACGAATCCGACCAGGAACCATGAGGTTGCCGGTTTGATCCCTGGCCTCACTCAGTGGGTGTTGCCATGAGCTGTGGAGTAGGTCTCAGATGTGCTCGGATCTGGCGTGGCTGTGGTGTAGGCCAGCAGCAATAGCTCCAATTAGACCCCTAGCCTAAGAACCTCCATTTGCGGTGGGTGCGGCCCTGAAAGGACAAAAGACCAAAAAAATAATAAATAAATAAAACACTAGGTTTTCTGATGTACTACCTTAACTCTATCGGAAGTGACCATGGATAAAAAAACCAAAAATGATTATAGGATAAAAAAGATCCAGAGGGAGATGATTAAGGGAATATGGGAAAGATAAGGTGAACTTAAGAGACACTAGAAATTTAGTAGTTGGGCAGTGAAGGCTTGCAAACCACACTACAGAGACCGCTGATTCATGAAGGAGGAGACAGGCGTTGAGTTGTGGAAACCCTGCACTGCTGGAGCTACACACTCTGTGATGGAAGTGATGTAAGCAGCCTGGGGCTCTTCAGCTAGATAATTTGCCATTCACATTATAGATATATTTTTTTTAACGACTATGGTCCAAACCACAGTTCTGAAAGTGCCAATTTTCCAGTGCTCGAAAGAAGAAGTTTGGAATTAATAAACCACCCACTTCTGAGAGTTACGGTCGCGGCTCAGCGGTAATGAATCCAACTAGTATCCATGAGGATGAAGTGTTCAATCCCTGGCCTCGCTCAGTGGGTTAAGGATCCGGTGTTGCCATGAGCTATGGTGTAGGCCAGCGGCTGCAGCTCTGATTCGACCCCTAGCCTGGGAACTTCCATATTCTGCAGGTTTGGTTCTAAAAAAAGCCATTAAAAAAAAAAAACTAACCACTTCTTACAAAGAACAAGTCTGAAGTTGTAAAACCCATTTTAGACTCTATTCAAAACAGAGAAGTATATACCTGAAACTAACACAATTATGTAAATCAACTATATTTCAACTGAAAAAAAGGCCTAATTTTTCTTTCAGTCTCCAGTGTTTTGAGTGTCTTAAAAAGCAACCAATCATAGTATTTCTTTTTTTCTTGCATATTTCCCCCTCCCTACCCAAAATCACATTAAAAATTTTGTTTTTTAAATTAAGGTATAGTTTATTATCAATGTTCTGTCCCAAGATCACATTTTTACTTTACTTTTAGGCAGGCTAGAGATACTCACTTCATCAACAGATTTAGAAGCATCTATTTTCTTGACTTTCCCCATTTCTTCATATAAGTCAATAATTGGCTTTGTGGACTGAAGATACGTTTGAATTCTGCAAAAGAAGCAAATGTTCCAAGGTTCTAAGTATACTTCTCTCTCCCGTGATAGGACGGATAGGGGATATAGAATATGACCCAACCCTTATCACTTTTTTAGACAAGCCATCTACATATTTAAGCATGACATTTTCTTTTTTGGAGCAAAATGGGGCAGGTGTGTAATCTGCTACTCAAGTTCTAAACTGAGACTGAGGTAGCTAAATATAAAAACTGCAAAGTACCTCTTTTCCAAGCTCTCTCTGTTGTCATCACTCCTACCACTACTCTTTCCCCTCTCAAGACATCGCTCAATACAGATCTAAAAAGAAATATATAAAAAGTTATTTTAAAAAAGATAGGAATTTGCCAGTCTTTTAAACCTTTAAAGAGAATAAAGTTTAAAGTGATTACCAACAAAACCTTGCATTAAACCAATGTGTCTAATTCATTAATCAACATGTAAGGTTGAAACATGTGGTTCAATTTATATCAACCAGGTTAAATAAGCACAGGGCATAATAAGAATTCATTCATGACTCAGTTTTTCCTATGTATTTCTTGCAAACCGCAATAAAAAGATGATTTCTATGTGTATGGTTCCATCTAGGACATATTATTAACTTATTAGGTATGAATTATGTGCCTCAAATTTTGTTCCACTTCTTCTTACTTTTTGATAATTCCAGAAATACCCAAGTACTTAAGAGTCAACATATTTGCATCCAAATAAAGTATCCCTTCTTAATCATGAATAAACATTCCTTAGTTATAAAGCTGTGGTAACATTCTAAAATTAACTTTGAAGAATAAGTGAAAACATATTTTTGGGGGTTGGAAGAAGAGAGCTACATTTTCAAACAACTCAAGGGCTGCAGCAAGTCTCTCCACCACAAGCACATTTGCAATTCAACCTAGAATAGTCAGCTTCTTTCCAGGCAGTACTATAAATTCTTATTCCTTCAGGCTGTTGGCATTAATTTAATAAAGTTTATATTACAGCTGTCAAACAGAGTCAGGCCTTTTAATTAAATGATTCCGGGGTAAAAAAAAAAAAAAAGATTCAGAGAAATTCATTTAGTTTTCAAAAGTATGTCTGGTTATGTTATTAGAAGTGCCAGAAAGATAAAGAATGCTTTGCTGTTTTTTTCCCAAGATCATCTCACTCTTAGAAGACAGATCAGCTATCTTATATATTTCTTTAAAATAGAAAGTTTTCGGGAGTTCCCCTCTTAGTTCAGTGTCAACGAACCCGACTAGGATCCATGAGGACGCGGGTTCGATCCCTGGCCTTGCTCAGTGGGTTAAAGGATCCAGTGTTGCCATAAGCTGTGACGTAGGTGGCAGATTCGGCTCAGATCTGGTGTTACTGTGGCTGTGGTGTAGGCTGGCAGCTGCAGCTCCAATTTGATCCTTAGTCTGGGAACTTCCATATGCCACAGGTACGGCCCTGAAAAGCAAATAAAATAAAATGAAATAAAATAGAATGTTTTCCCAACTTCACAGAATATGTGTTTCTTTTCCAGTAAACAAGATCCAAGGCAAGATACTGATGAATACTGCCTACTCAAGAAGTAACAGTGTAGCTTCATTACTTAACATTATTGTATAAGTTAATTCAAAACAAAACAGATTTTTACTATTTTGAAAAGAGAGCAAATTTTAGGCCCACAAGGTTGCTGATGCCAAAGTTTTAATAATCCAACAGTAAGACAGTGTTGTTCTGTCCATCCAACTTACCAATTCAAAAAACACTGCTGCCAATATAAAATGTAAATATAAAATAAATCACTTCCTTTTTCTCTAACAGTTGACCATCAGCTGTTTAAAGCCCATGTGGGCAGATGAAGATTTTCATTACCTCATTATTACAGTCAAAAAACAAAACGAAAGATACATCAGCCTTCCCATCCATGGTCTTGTTCCAACCCTGAAGGTTGTCTTGATTTCTTGGAAACCCATCAATTAAGAATTTATTCTTCTGAGCATTGGCGGCCATCGTCTGATCCATTTCCTAAAGAAAAAGGAAGACTTAGATTCAATACTACATTCATAAAATGCAATTTCTTAAGCAGGGTGGTAGCTATATGGTTGTGTTTTATCATTATTTTTTACGTCATCAGAATGGAGGGTGCATAGGAAAAAAAAAAGGAAAGGAAATAATCTCAAATATTAACATGGCTGCCTCAAGTCGGCAGAGCTATGGGTATACCCTTACCCCATTTTATACATATAATTTATTTTTGGTAATTTCTAAATTTTCTATAGTAAGCATATGTAGTTTTGACAAAGTTATAAAGAGCAAAAAGAGAAAAATAAGCCTTAACCAATGTCTTTGCTCCAGCCACTAGAGACCCTATCTTGCCTTCCTGTTCCTCTTCCCCAGTCATTTTGCTATGGCAGGAAGCATGATGCTTCGATAGGTACTCAATACTCATATTCTCTGTAATCATTCAGGTCCAACTGCAAAAATTTTGGACATATAAAGACATTGCTAGTATTAATTATTAGCGCAGGAGCCAATACTTTTTTTTTTTTCCTGTCTTTTTAGAGATGCATCTGCAGCATATGGAAGTTTCCAGGCTAGGGGTCGAATTGGAACTGAAGCTCCCGGCCTACGCCAGAGCCACAGCAATGCCACATCTGAGCCGCATCTTTTGACCTACACCACAGCTCACGGCAATGTCAGATCCTCAACCCACTGAGCAGGGTCAGGGATCAAACCTGCATCCTCATGGATACTTAGTCGGGCTCATTACTGCTGAGCCTCAATGGGAACTCTTTTTTTTTTTTTTTTTTCTTAACAGAAGCTAATTTGAACCTAAATGCCACTGGCTACCCCAAAACATAGCAAAGAAAACAAAACATTCAGAAAGACAGCAAGAGCAGCACATTTCACCATCCTCTTCCAAAGTCTGAACTTAGGCAGAATGTGGAAATGCAGATCTCTAACCTCCAAATCCTCACCACTATCAGCCACGTGACAAACTGAGGAACTCCAGAGGAGCCTCTATTCCAAAGCAAACTGACATCCAGTTCCCTCAAACTTTCCTGGTTCTTCAAGAAGAATAACAGCTGCCAGGACTCCTAATTCCTTTATCTGAGGACTGGCTTTATCCCAGTATCTAGCCTCTACCCAGTATTCACAAAACTTTCACAGAATGCTTCTTGGGCTCCTGCTGTAACACTTCTATCCCAATTACGGTAGTAGAAGCTATCTGAAAAGGTATCTCAGTATTCAACTCAGTCAACATATATTCATTCAAGGCTATCAGAGAACATGAAGAGCAAGGTCATGGTCCCCGGGGGGCTCACAGTCCAGTGGGTAACAACCTGTGCTAAGTTCTATACTGAGGTATGCAAGGATGCTATGATAAAACAAAGTAAGCACAAACTACCTGGGAACTTGCCAGAAAGGGTTTTACCAAAGAGGTGGCAATGGAGCTGAATCCTGAATAATGAAATGGCAGGCAGAAAGGGATCGAGGTACTCCAGGTGGTGCAGAGAGGCTCAGAAATGAGGAAACATAACAGCTTTGATGAATCTGAAATAAGCTGCTAGAGGTGAATTTTAGGATGTGTGAAGAGAGTGGTAGGAGACATGATTAAAAAGGAAGTAGGGCCAAAATTAATGAAGAACTTGTTATACCAGTAAGGCTTTGGTTTTTGTTCTGTAAGCAATACACGACCACAGAAATTTTAAGCAATAAGAAGAACATACTCACATCACCTTGAGAAAAAAAAAAAAATCACTCTGACTGCACCATGAAGGATGAATTAGGAGGGAACAAAGATGGATTAAAGGCAAAAGACTAATGATACGGCTCTAATGAGGGTCCAAGTAAGAAAAAAGAGGATCTGAAGTAAGAGGAGAGTAGAAGTAAGAGAGAGAGAGAAAGAGAGGGAGGAAAAAAAAAAAAAAACTAAATAGAAGACGATAAAAATAAAGATAACTGAAACGATCTGCTCACTGAATAGATTTGGGAAAATGACAAGAGGTGGAAAAGAGAGGATGGCTCCCAGATTTCTGGCTTGGGCAGCTGGGTAGATGGTAGAACAACCAACCAGGACAGGAAATAAAGAATGATTACAATTTAGATGATACAGTCAGCCTCCGACTTGTTGATTTAGGGACACTTGTGAGACATTCAGATGGATGCCTAATAGTTAGAAATAACAGGTCTGGAGGTAAGAAAAAAAATTTTTTGTGCTACAGATCTTGGCATCAAGAGCACAGTGAAAGCCTCGGACATGGCTAAAACCATCCAGCAAGAAATGTATAAAATAAAAGGAGAATCAAGGATGAAACCCTGAGAAGCACTGCTGTTTGAGAAACTTGCAAAAGAAGTTATCAAAGGAGAAAGAGCAGTCACTGGAGTTCCCTGGTGGCACAGTGAGTTGGGGCTGTGGGGTTGTCACTGCTGTGGTGAGAGGTGCTGTTGTGGCGAGGGCTCAAACCCTGGCCCAGGAACTTGCACGTGCCACAGGCATGGCAAGACAGACAGACAGACAGACAGACAGAAAGAAAGGGAGAGAGGAAGAGAGGAAGGAAGGAAGGAAGGAGAGGAAGGGAAGGAAAGGAAAGATAAGAAAAGAGACAGCAATCACTAAAGTAGGAGAGAACTGAGAGAAATGATGTCACAGACAACAAATGAGGAACGAGTTTCAAAAAGAAAGTTAAATGCTACCAAAAAATGACTGAAAATACCCCCTATATTTGACAGAGAAGATCACTGGTAATATTAGCAAGAACAGCTTCAGTGAAGATAGAAATATAACCTCAGTGCAAAGATTTGAAGATTAGAAAATGAAAAAGTAAAAAAATATACTCTCTCACAATTAAGCATAGATGGAGAAAGAGTGCTAAATTCAGAGAATAAGGAGAAAAGATTTATTTACTCTGAATGGGAGCAGGCTACTCCACTCCCTGAGATGAGAGGTCAAAATATGTGTGAATAAGCCATGCTTCATCCTCCCGTTTCTCTGGTCCCATCCAGAAGCTCTTAGCTCTTTTTCATCAGGCTTCAACTATTTCTTGCTATTTCCACTCTTGTGTTTCTCCTTCACATTTTTTTTATGTGAAAATACCTATTAATGACTATAATCTTGGGAATCTATAGTGGAGAGTTATCACACAGATGCAATGAATCTGGGTTCTTAGATGGGACATATTTTAGTTTGACAGCTGTTAGTCTCAGCATTTCACACTAAAGGTAGCGGGCAGCACCAGAAACAGAAACATCAAGAGTGAGAGAACGGCAGCAATGGAGGGAGGGTCACTGGAGCGAGAGACAGAGGGAGGGGAGGAAGAAAAGAAAGTTTGGAAGAAAACAGAAAAGGGAAAAGAGGAGGTGGAAGAAGAAGAGGAGGAGAGGGAGGAGAAAAAGAAAAAAAAAGAAATGGAAGGAAGGGAGTTCCCGTTGTGGCTGGCAGTAACTAAGACGATTAGTGTCCATAAGGACTCGGATTCAATCCCTGGCCTCACTCAGGGGGTTAAGGATCCAGTGTTGCCGTGAGCTGTGGTGTAGGTCACAGACGTGGCTCAGATCTGGCATTGCTGTGGCTGTGGTGTAGGCCGGTGGCTGCAGTTCTGACTGAACCCCTAGCCTGGGAAGTTCCAAGTGCCGCAGGCACAGCCCTAAAAAGGAAAATAAAAGAAATGGAAGGAAGATGGATTGTCTGCATGTTGGGAAGGGTCAAGTGCACACATCCGAATGCTGAGCTGTAGTTGATCCTAGGCCAAGGTAGAGAATGCTTGCTACTTTCCAATTTCTTCCCAAGTGAAAGTGGAATTTCCAGTTCTGCCATTCTCAAACACCATGACCACCTTCCACAGGCAAGAAATTCAACACTCTGACTTTTTTCACTGCTCACAGGAAAGGCAGAATTAGTATCTCATTTTCCTGTTGACTGAAATTAGCTGGCATTTACATCCTTACCCTCCTTAACAAACTGATGGTTATCTCAACTGGCACAATCTTTCCATCTTTAATGTACTTTTCAATCAGTTCACCATACTGTGATTCTGGGTTC
Source organism: Catagonus wagneri (assembly GCA_004024745.2). Taxonomy (NCBI): domain Eukaryota; kingdom Metazoa; phylum Chordata; class Mammalia; order Artiodactyla; family Tayassuidae; genus Catagonus; species Catagonus wagneri. Next base: position 26,627,465 of record PVHT020000066.1, read on the forward strand.
TTCCTTTCATCGCGAAGAAGTTCTCCGGCAGAAAGGTGTGTATAGCCATATTTCTGAAAGAAATAACACACAGGGAAAAAAAAATCAAAATACATTCAACCCACTGATAGGATTACTGCTTTTTTCCCCTTTATGGTTATTTCCATAAGCTAATTTGTCTACAATAAACAAACTTTGTTGATATATTAAATAAATAATAAAGAAAAACAAAGAGAGATTCCATACAATCCAGTTTGCTTAAAAAATACCCTTAACCTACATAGGGCATGGTAGCTATAATGTTCACAAATCACGCAATCATTCAAAAATTTATTTAACTATTCAAGGCATTAACAGCTCATCATATTCTTTCACAAACACGAAGTTTAAATATCATTAATGATGGTCAAATAAAAGTCTAACAAAAATCTATATAATTTAAGATAACCCAACCAATTTACCACAGTTGGCTGTATCCACCTTCTATAAAAATCTTTCCTTCCCTTCCTTAAACTGAACGCATTAGTAGAACTCATCAGCATTTACACAAATCCCATTCATCTGTTTTGTTCCCTTTCTCAGTAAACAGTACAAGTCCTACCCTCTGCATGAAACTAGCTTTCCTGATCACTATGCAGAGTAGACACATAATCGAATAGTGTCTTTGACTATCACTGTCCCTGACGGCTCAGTGGGTTAGGGATCAGGTCACTGCTGTGGCACAGGTATGATGCCTGACCTAGGAACTTCTGCATGGCAAGGGAACGGCCAAAAAAAGAGCAAAACAAAAAGAATATCTGTCTCTTGATCTAGACCAGTATCTTCCTTACCACTCTCAAAAGTCCATTTTCTACCTCTCTAGATGTGACTAGGGAGGTCTCATCTGTAAAATGAGAATACAGATATCTATTTTATTATTTAGTTGTGATGATTACATGAGATAATGTATATAAATTGCCTACTGAAGAGCCTGACACATAATAGGGAAAGCCATCAATTACTTCCTTGCCATCATGAAGGCACTTATGTAATAATAATCTGGAAGCATTCTTTTTTTTTCTTTTTAGGGCCACACCCACGGCATATGGAAGTTTCCAGGCTAGGGATCAAATCAGAGCTGAAGCCATAGCCACAGCCACAGCAACAGGGGATCTGAGCCGCATCTGCAGCCTACACCGCAGCTTGCAGCAACGTCAGATCCTTAAGCCACTGAGCAAGGCCAGGGATCAAACCCAAATCCTCATGGATACTAATCAGGTTCTTAACCCACTGAGCCACAAGAGGAACCTAGAAGCATTTTTGTATTATATATGCCATTTTTATTATATGTGTGTGTGCATATATATATATGTATTCCCTTTAAAAGTTAACCTCACAATAAATATTTGATAACTTAAATTTTATCTTTAACTTCAATGTTAAAATTTGAGGCAGGCCACACTCCACCCCCTCCTTCTAAAACAGAATGTTTCAAGTGTATATTTTATAAAAATGAATTCTCTCAATTACTCAGGCTTTACTGATTTCTCTTTTATGGCTTGTAAAAGCCATGCTTTACCCCTTTTCTATCTTCAAAAATTGTTGGTCCAACTTGTTCTTGTTAACTAAAGTAAGCTAACAGTAAGGTAGTCTGCAAAGGAAAACACACCCTAAATAGTTTACTTGCTGACTAAACATGGATATAAAGTTTGATGAGAATAAACAAAAACCATAGTATCATTTATGTCCCCATTAGCTATACAGCCCCTTCCATCAGAAGAAGTGATCAAAAGTGTATTTAGTTGTTGTAACAGGCTTTTAAAAACACTCCCATAATTTACAGAAAATGAACATACAAAAGTATTTAATCATTTTGTTATTTTAAAATTATTTTCACATCACACCCACACCATTTTTAAATGTCTACTCTGATCAAGTGTAAGCAAACATTTGAAAAATGGGTGCGGAAAAGACTATAAAAAATGAGGTGTGAGCTACTTTTCCATTTACTATGTACAATTTTCAAAATACATTTTCCAACTACTGTACACAAAATAAAGCAGCCTCATCTCCCACTGCTTACTCTGGCTCCTGATTGGAAGTCTAGGCTTGCCGGATGCTCTCATTTGGCCCAGAGATTACAGCATATGGTAATATTGAATAAATGCAGAGACAAACAGTACTAAACAATGGCAAACGCTCAGTGAAACACCAACAACACAGATTGCTCTATACAGATTGCCTTGGCTGTACGAACATACACATTTAGAAATCTAGCCAGTAATTTAGAAATTAGTATACACTGTTTGTTTCCTGACACTGAAGAGCTAAAATCTGTAAGCTTATATTACATTAAAATGGGTTTTGGCACACTACTTTTTTTTTTTTTTAAAGAGAGACTAGTTGTAAACTGGAGAAATGTACAGATGCTATACATTTTTAAAACGACAGTCAAAAAGAGAGAAAACAGTCTCATTTGCAAAGTACAAAGAGACAAAGAAATAAATACAATCATGTCAAATCTATACATCTGTCTTTTTCTCCTCCACATTTCATTTTCTAAAATCCTCTACTTACCAGTTACTTTTTTTATACTCTAAAGGATTTTGATGAAGCTTTCCTCTTACCACAAAGTTCCTACAACAACAAAAATACAACTCCCACTTACATACTAGTTATTATGGTATTTAATAATAGCTAGAGCATGTTTTCAAAGCATTCTGCTATCATTAAGTAGTCACTGATGCCAACCATGAGGAAAGCAAGAGTAGATTATTTCCCAGGCTTAACCAAACTTTTTCACTTTCTCTGAAATTTCCAAGCAATTAAAATCTAGTGGGTCATTAACTACAGTCTTAAGGGCAACATTCAAACCACAGCAGGTTATAAATACTATAAACTATAATAACTACAATTACACGGTACTCGTCAACTAAAAATAGATTTCTAGTGACTACTGTATAAATTCAATTTATTTATTTATTTGTCTTTTTGCCTTTTCTAGGGCCACACTCGCGGCATATGGAGGTTCCCAGGCTAGGGGGTCTAATCGGAGTTGTAGCCGCCGGCCTACGCCACAACCATAGCAACACAGGATCCGAGCGGCGTCTGCGACCTACACCACAGCTCACGGCAACGCCGGATCCTTAACCCACTGCGCAAGGCCAGGGATCGAACATGCAACCTCATGGTTCCTAGTCGGATTCGATAACCACTGAGTCACGACGGGAACTCCAAATTCAATTCATTTAGAGGAACTGTCCAAATACTTTCATTTTCTCCATTAAGAAGTTAAAAAACTCAGTGACTTCTATGACTCATACACTAAGATTTGGAAGGAGAAAAAAATGCACCATGTTCTCAACAAGTACAGAATAGCATTCCGAATGTTCGTAATTTTATGGTATCAAATCTCAAATCATCTTGATCAACTTTTCTCCCTTCTTAGTAATTTCCTTTCCTTCTTTCTAAATTTAAATAATGTGGTTCTATGTGAATAAAAACAACAAAAAACATCAAAACCAAAACAAAAGCCAAAAAAGAGTTCAAGGTACAAATGATGCATAAATGGCAGGAAGAGATCCAGATGCCAGGCACCTCCTCCTGTGCGTATGGTAATTAGAAAGCAGCTTTCGGACCGCTACTGAGCCTTGTGTTACAGCAGAGATGGCAGATATAAACATATTTTTAAGAAACTCAGTTAAAATTATTGGATATCCTTTAAATAGTCGACACATCTACAAAGCACCAAAGACAGTTTATTTTGCATTCTCTGTAAGATTAGTGAATATTAAAAAAAAAAATCTAAATTCTGGAGTTTCCTGGTGGCTCAGCAGGTTAAGGATACAGCATTGTCACTGCTGTGGCTCAGGCTGCTGCTACTGCGTGGGTTCAACGCCTGGCCTGGGAACCTTTATTTATTTATGGCCAAACCCATGCATATGGAATTTCCCAGGCCAGTGACTGAATCTGAGCCAAAGCTGTAGCAGCACCAGATCCTTTAATCCACTGTGCCAGGCTGGGGACTGAACCTGTGCCTCCACAGCAACCGGAGCCACAGCAGTTGGATTCTTAACCTACTGTGCCATAGCATGGCCCAGGAACTTCAGCATTCTGTAGGAACAGCCAAAAAAAAAAAAGGAAAAAAAAATCTAAATTCTGCTTATGTACTGTCAACAATGCACCTTTAGCATAACATCTGGAAATCTATCCAGAGCCATCCAAACTCATCAGTTTGGCTCTTGTTGCAAAACAATAGTTTTAGAGCTTACAGCATCCCAACAACACTTCGTGTAAGGTTATCATTTATTTCAAAGGCTTTTCCAATAGAACTTCTCCAATTACTCTGAGACGTTTGATAAGCACCTTCCAATAACAATAACTGCCAGTCCTAGAGAAATTACTTTCCTTTGACTGTAGAACTCTTATACATTGCCCAGATGCTTAAAACTGGTCAACTGTCTAAGGCATTCCTTGCTGTTTTACCCACAGAGGGTTAGGAAAAGTGTTTATCTTATAATCACCATTATATAGAGGTTGGGAAAGAAAGGTAGAGAAGAAGGGTGGTAGTGAGGGATGAAGGGAGGGGGGATAGAGAGAGAGAGAGAAAGGGAGGGGGTAGGGAAGACAGGAAGGAAGGAAGGGAGGGATACTGACTCTATTCAGTGAGAGAAAGGCTGAATAATTATATCTGACAAATTGCTAGTGGATTTTCAATCTCGTTTTTAGTCTGCCCTCACTGTATTTCCAAAAGGTATGTCACATTTGACCATGCCTATTTAATTACAAATTTACATATTAACTATAAACTATGAAAGTTATAAACTAAGCTAAATCTTTTCTTAGGCAAAAAACTTTAGCAGACAGACTCCAAATTAACCTGAAGCATATTTCTTTCTCTAATTAAAGAGTGCTATTTTAAAAGATTACATACTACAAAGGAGAAGAGGGATATAATCCATTCAACTGCATATAATTACAGTACTATTTCATTTTCCTCAATGTTTTGCATTTCATAAAAGAAAACCTTAACTCAGGCACGACGTGGAACTCATTTTAAATCCATAAACATTTACTGAGTCTCTACAAAGTGCCAAGCAATGTGCTAATTCAGGCAAGATAAATAGGTTATATTCACAAAGGATGCAATAGTGGCTTGCATAAAGTCACTTGAGTCCTACTATTAAGTCAATTCTTCATATCTGCATTAATTTTTCCTAAGGAACTCAGTCCCTACCAGCACTGCATGCTTGAGGAAGAAGTTGATTCTTCAGAGGCAGTGGCAAGAAGGTAAAACAATAAACAAAACTTAAAGAAAGGGTGAGTGAGAAGCCATGAAACAGATCGCTTCTTCATTTGTGTAGGTCTCAATATGCCTCTAACATTTTACAGAAGCACTTCTCAGAATACTGAGGATTTTGGCAACTGATCTATGTACCAAATGGCCCCTAAAGCTAGTGTGAATTGAAATTTTCACATTCTAATTTCATTCCAGTTCACTGTTTCCAGTATTTTTATTTCTTTTAATTCATCTCAGCGATTCTGAAACAACCTGCATTCCCTATATTAGAAAGACATGGAAGATAGTCAAAGGTGAAGATGAGGCTCAGAAACTTCCAGGGATTCCAAGAGCTCACAGACACTAATTTGACATTTTCCAACATTAATGAATAGGCACAGAGGTCTCGTTAATCTTAAGAAACACACTTCTGGGAGTTTCTGTTAAGAATCCAACTTGTATCCACGAGGATGCAGGTTCGATCCCTGGCCTCACTCAGTGGGTTAAAGACCTGGCATTGTTGTGAGCTGCAGTGTAGATCACAGAGGCAGCTCCGATCCTGCATTGCTATGGCTGTGGCTTAGGCCCGCACTGCTGTGGCTGTGGTTTAGGCCAGCAGCTGCAGGTCCAATTTGACCCCTAGCCTGGGAACTTTCATATGCCGCAGGTGCAACTGTAAAAAAAAAAAAAGAAAAAGAAAACACACATCTTATCTCGTTAATTAAATGATCAATTCTTATAGTCACCAGAGAGCCTATAAGCAACACACATTCATGTCAACACAAATATTGCTGCAGGTGTTCTAAGAGCCTAAAATTCAGTTAATTCAGTTCCCATGAGAACACTCAGAGGATATACATCAAAGCACTCAAATGAAGCCCTAGCCTCTGTTTCACCTTATGAAAGAGAGGTTTCCTAAACACTAAGCAGGTCCAAGCATACTTGTCTATTTTTTGCAAAAAGGTAAATAATATTAAAATGAAAATATTGTTTACCCAGGGAGTATCAAAAGTCATTAAGTCAACAAGAAATATTACTTGAGAGTGCAATTTGTAAAGAACTTGACCACAAAATAACCACAACATTTTAATAACTTAGGTTCTCTTTAAAAACTAGAATTTTTTGGATTTGTAATCAACACTTGAGAAAAATGGGCAAAGGATACCAAACTCTGAATTCAATAATATACGCAAAACTAACATTTGAGCATCTGTAACATTATCAAACAAATGGAGAATCACATTTAGAGGAACACACAGAATTCAGCAAGGATCAGAACATAAGGAACTTACTAAAGCCACATAATTAAAACACTGAACTAGAAGCTGAGATATAATTAAACTAATCCAGTGTAACTCTAGGAAATTTATTTATTTAACCTTTCTTAGATCTCTGTTTCTTCACTGTGAAATAGAAATATCTATACTACCAGAAATAATATCTGTACTACACTACACCATCAGCTACAGCCAAATATCATTAACTGTTAAAACTAGAAGTATCTCCTGAAGAACATACTCACACACTCCTAGAAATGTGGTCTATGCTGCTAGATTCAAGATCTACCATGAAAACACTCAGATAGGTCAGGGAGAAGTTAGACAAACTCGTATAGGTTTTTCCTGGAGCCAAGTCAAAGCTAATCAGTGGCTAAACTACAATAAACATACCAATAAAGGAGCAAAGTCAAAGAATAACTACAGAACAATACATGAAAATCTAATTCATTAGGCAAATAGCCTCAAAAACACAGGCTCCAAAATTTGTCATGACAGATGTATTTGGGTAGATTAAAAAATTTATGAAACCAAAAATTTATTTATCATGCTTACTATTTTCTTATAAACAAAAAGATTAATAGCTTTCCAACCAACGAGCAATGGCTAATTACAAAATACACATTTTTAAATGTCCTATTCAAGTTGAGTATACCTCAATTTTTAAAATCCTATTCAAAAGAGTAATAAAAACTTAGGAGTTCCTGTCATGGCTCAGTGGTTAACAAACCCAACCAGGATCCATGAGGATGCGGGTTCGATCCCTGGCCTCACTCAGTGGGTGAAGGATCCAGTGTTGTCGTGACCTGCGGTGTAGGTCACAGACATGGCTCAGATCTGCAGTTGCTGTGGTTGTGGCGTAGGCCGGCGGCTAAAGCTCCAATTCAACTTCTAGCCTGGGAACCTCCATATGCCGTGGGCGTGGCCCTAAAAAGACAAAAGAAAAAACAAACAAACAGTAATAAAAACTTAAATACAGGGAGAAATCTAAAACTATTATGTAAGAATTATATGAAGAAACTAGAAATACTTAAAATCAACATGATGAAAAGAAGGCATTCTGCATTTCTGAATAGAAAGATTCAATACTGTAAATATTTAAGTTTTTTTTTTTTGTCTTTTTGCCTTTTTTATGTAGAGCCGCACCTGCGGCATAAGGAGGTTCCCAGGCTAGGGGTCTAACAGGAGCTGTAGTCGCCGGCCTTCGCCACAGCCACAGCAACGCAGGATCCGAGCTGCGTCTGCGACCTACACCACAGCTCACGGCAACACCAGATCCTTAACCCATTGAGCAAGGCCAGGGATCGAACCCGCCACCTCATGGTTCTTAGTTGGATTCGTTAACCACTGAGCCATGAAGGGAACTCCTGTAAATACTTAGTTTTTTAATTTTTAAATTTATTTTATTTTTTTGTCTTTTTGGGCTGTACCCACAGCATATGGAAATTCCCAGGCAAGGGATCAAACTGGAGCTGCAGCTGCTGGCCTATGCCACAGCCACAGCAACATGGGATCTGAGCCATGTTTGTGACCTACACTGCAGCTCCTTAACCCACTGAGTGGGGCCAGGGATCGAAACCACATCCTCATGGATACTAGTTGGTTCATTACCACTGAGCCACGAGGGGAACTCCCCAATACTGAAAATACTTAAATTTTTCACAAATTAATCTATACATTGACTGCAACCGCAATAAAAATTTGACTGGGATTATTTATGTTTTAATGAAACTTGTGAGTTGATTTTCAAGTTTATCAGAAAAAGTATATATTAGAGAATGGCCAAACTTGAAAATAAAATTAAAAACTACAAATGAGAACTTGTCTTACCAAGTGGCACAAAATATTATGAAGCTATACTAATTAAAACAGTGTGATACTGGTATAGGCAAATGAAACAATGAAACTCAACAGTCTAAAAACTGACCCACCATATAAATTTTAATTCTATGAGTGGTAGAGTTATCATCTAAAAAAAATCAATGGGGAAAAGATGAACTATTTAATAAATGATACTAAGTAACTGGCTACCCATCTGGGGAAAAATTAGCCTCTTGCATCATATCATAGACAAAACTAAATTCTAGGTAAACTGAAGTTCTAAAACAACACAATACTAGCAAAAAAAAAAAAAAAGCAAAACAAACAAAAAACCCTAGGCTAGTACTAAGGAAAAATAATCTTGAGATAGAGAAAGGCATTTCAAAACAAGAACCAAAACAGCTAAGACTTATGTTTGACCACATAAACAATGAAAAAAAAACTTCTGAACTAAGAAAGATACCATAAATATAATCAAATGACAAGCAACAGCCTGGGAGAAAATATTTTCACCATACAAAGGTGACAGGGTAATATATACATTGTGTACAAAGAGACCTACTAACAAATAAAGAAAAAAGTGCAATACAAAAATGGGCAAAAGATAAGAACAAATCAGAGAAAAGGAAAAAAGAACAGATGCTCAACCTTACTGGCAATCATGAAAATGCAAATTAAAGCAAAGTGATTTCATTTTTCATCCATCAGACTGATTATAATAAAAAGACTTATATCTGGGTATGGCAAGGATGCGGGGTGGTGAAGGCTGGGTGGTGGTGTGGGAAGACCAGCATCCTGATAGTTTGTGGGAATGTAAACTGGTTCAGACTTTTCTATTTTTTTAATGGGCTCACCAGCAGCATATGGGAGTTCCTGGGCCAGGGACTGAATCCCAGTCACAGCTGCAGCAATGGTGTATCCACTGTGCTGTGCCGGAGATCAAATCCACACCTTTGCAGCCACTCAAGCTGCTGCAGTTGGATTCTTAACCCACTGTACCACAGCGGGAACTCCCGTTCAGACTTTTTAGAGGGCTATTTGACAGTCTATCAAAATTGAAGTTTGCATGCCCTTTGGCTCAGTAATTCCATCTCTGGGAGTTGTGCTACTGAAATGGTTGCACATGTGCACAAAGACATGCACATGAATGTTCACATCAGTATCGTTTGTAAATAGGAAATCTAAATCTCCACCAATATATGAATGGCTGAACAGATTATTGTATACATAATGAATAGAGTAGAGCTATCTCTATGTTCTGATATGGAAAGCTATCCAAGATACACTGTTAAGGAAAAAAAAAAAAAGCAAGGCACAAGAGGGAGTGTTTGTTCACATGCATTTGTTCATGCATTATAAAACACAGCCAGGAGTTCCCGTCATGGCTCAGCGGTTAACGAATCCGACTAGGAACCATGAGGTTGCGGGTTTGATCCCTGGCCTCGTTCAGTGGGTTAACGATCCGGCATTGCCATGAGCTGTGTGTAGGTCGCAGACATGGTTCAGATCTGGCGTTGCTGTGGCTGTGACGTAGGCCAGCCCCTGTAGCTCTGATTTGACCCCTAGCCTGGGAACAACCTCCACATGCTGCGGGTGCGGCCTTAAAAAGCAAAAAAAAAAAAAAAAAAAAAAAAAAAAAGCTACCCACAGCCAGAAAGAACTAGAAAGCCACACATTAAAAAGTTGGTGATTACATAAGGAGCACAGGCTAAGGCTGATTAAGGAGAACTTTCACTTTTTCCTTTATGTATTTTCAAATTATTTGAATGTCAATGTGCATGTATACATACAAACATTTTAAAGTTTTAATTTAAAAAAGCATATATACTATCTGTATATACATCTCTAACGGGCAAATATCACAAAGTAAGACTGATGATTTCAGTGTTTCTCTAATATTAAATCCTAAGAGAACAGCAAAATAAATAGCTTTACATTAAGAGTAAAAATCCCTGCATAAAAAACATCATCCGATTTCAAGAAAAAAGGGAAAACAGTACCTGCAGAATCACAAACTTACTTAAAATTTAAAGCTAAATCACTGAAGAGAATAGCAGCAAAGATCAATTCAAATGTTTGGATAAAAATTTCTCTGGAAAGTGATCCATTCCTTAAACAAAGGAGAAACAAAAGTATAATATAGCAACACAGAGACACACTTCATGGGCATGAAGTCAAGAGTTATAGAAGGAGACAGAAAACAGTCCAGTTTTATAGCCTAGAAACAGATGGAAATTTAGAGACACACTAAGTTGTAAGGATCCAAAAGGCACAGCAGCAAAAGTTTAAAAGTAAACATATTTCAGTGAAGCCTTACTCTAGACACTAGAATTCAAAACTACAAGCAAGATGTTCTGGAAGTGACACGTCCATAGCAAGGTACCCAATCTACTCTAGTCTCCAGAATGACGCCTTGGAGCACCTTCAGAACTTTATTGTGCCAATCTCTCTAAATCAACTTTTTAAGAGAAAATAAATCTTGCTTAGGAAACAATCGTTTTCATTTTCAGTCCAGTTACCTGTGCTAACAAGAGAAAGTGTGAGGAAAATCACTATTTGCTATAAAAAGCAACACATTTAAAAATTTTGGTATAAAGTTTACCTTCATGATTACATTTTGTTCAATTTAAAATTAAAGTCAGTCTAAGAATATAAATTTTTATGGTAGAGCCATTAAATCCTAGCCCAGCCTGGGATTTAATGTTGACCATAGACAACTGTACCTACTTACAGAACGTAGAGCAGAATGTAAGGGACTCCTGGTTCTTGATTAAAGTCTAACTTCATCATACAAAGGAAATGTCCTAGAAAGTGGTAAGTTTAAGGGAAATTTTTATGGAAAACTTTCTTTCCTGCCATGACTACTCAACAGGAAGAATGCTGATGCTGGAGACCATTTTGCAAAATGGGCAACTTCTTCCACCCCACTAGCCTGACTTAAATTGGACCCAATTATGCCCTGGAATCAGTCAAGGAAGTCAGAATTTGCTACTCCCACCCTCTGTTCCCATCTACCACCATCCCTCTCTCTTCTACCCTCAACTCTCGGTCCCAGGTATAATACAGACCCCAGTTAGACCTCTTTTGCAGTTTTGGCCTCACCTTATCAATCTTTTAATCTCTGTACCACAGGCAAGAGAAAGCATTCTGCATGTTCTAAAGTTCAAGATACCAAACTTCATCACAATTAAAAACTTCTGTGGTTCCAAGGACACTACCAAGAAAATGAAAAGACAACCCATGGACGGGAGAAAATATTTGTAAATCATTTATCTGGATAAGGAACTTATGCCAAAAATATATATTAAAAAACTTTACAACTCAGTAATAAAAAGGTAAATAATCCAATTTCTAAAATTATAAAAGATAGTTTTTAAAATGCAGTATTTTGGGTTGGGGGGGGTGACGAAAGATCCAAACAGACATTTCTCCAAAGAAGACACATACATGACCAGTAAGTATGGGAAAGTTGCTCAACATCATTAGTCATCACGGAAACCTAAATCGAAACCACCCATTAGGATGGCTATTAAAAAAAAAATGGCCAGTGAGTACTGAAAAAGAAAGTGAGTGAGTACATGAAAGAGGCTCATAGCATTAGTCACCAGGGAAACGCAAATCAAAACCAGATACCAGGAGTTTCCTTCGTGGCTCAGTGGCTATTGGACACAACTAGGATCCACGAGGACGTGGGTTTGATCCATGGCCTTGCTCAGTGGGTTAAGGATCCGGCATTGCTGTGAGCTGTGGTGAAGGTCACAGATGTGGCTCGGATCCCGCGTTGCTGTGGCTGTGACTGTGGCCAGCAGCTGTAGCTCTGATTCAACCCCTAGCCTGGGAACCTCCATATGCGGCCCTAAAAGAGCAAAAAAAAAAAAAGGAAAAAAAAGAAAAAAAAAATACTGCATACCACTGCATACCTAGTAGGGTGTTTAAAATCAAAAAGAAGATGAGAAGCACAGGTGAGGATAAAGAAACCACATACCGCTGGTAAGAATGTAAAATGGCACAGCTGCTATGGAAAACAGTTCCTCAACAAATTAAACAGAATTATCATAGGATCCAGCAATTCCACTCCTAGTTATTTACCCCAAAGACTCAAACAGATGCTGGTATGCCAATATTAATTGCAGCATTACTCACAATAGTGGAAAGATGGAAGTAGCCGGCATCCAACAACAAAATGGATAAACAAAATGTAATATATACATACAATGAAACATTATTCAGCCATAAAAAGGAATGAAGTTCTGATACATTCTAACATGGATGAAACTTGAAAACATTATGCTAAATGCAATAAGCTGTACACAAACGGACAAATATTGTATGATTCCACTTATATAAAGTATTTAAAACAGGCAAATTCAGAGACACAAAGCAGTTACTAGGGCACAGGAGAAGGGAAGAATGGGAAATTATTGCCTAATGGTACAGAATTTGTTTGGAGTGATGAAAAAGTTTTAGAAATAGTGGTGATGGTTACACAACACTGGGAATGCAATTAATGCCACTGAACTGTACACTTAAGTGGTCAAAATGGTAACTTTCATGATATATTTACCAGAATTAAAAAAATAATGTTAATATACCAAGACCACTGAATTACACATTTTATTTATTTGTTTATGTATTTATTTATTTATTTACAGGGCCGCACCCTTGGCATATGGAGGTTCCCAGGCTAGGGGTCGAATTGGAGCTACAGCTTCTTGCCTATACCACAGCCACAGCAATGTGGGATCTGAGCCACATGTGACCTACACCATACTCAACAGCAATGCTGGATCACTGACCCATTGAGTGAGGCCATGGATTGAGCCTGCATCCTCATGAATACTAGTCGGATTTGTTTCTCCTGCACCACAAAGGGAACTCCGAATTACTCACTTTGAATGGATAAGTTGTATGGCATGTGAATTCTTACGCAATTCCTTGGTGCTCCCATTCACAAAACACAGAGAGCAAAGAAGGTACACGTATTCACAGTGACTAGGATAATTTACCTCTTGAATGTGACTATATACGTATATAGTATATTACATACTATCTAACACAAGTCTCAGGATACAGATCTGTTTTAGGGCTGGCAAGACCATCTACTTTCAAATCCCTGATTTTACCAAAGGGAAAACTGAGATAAGCCGACTTGCCAGCAGTAGAGAGGAAAGTGGCACTTGAACCCAGGTCTCCTGACTCTCAGTGATTTTTATTCCAGAGTGGACCTCTGCGGTAATTCCTAGGTGACAGACATGGAGATAAACATTCAGCCAGATTCTGACCATAATTGCTTTGTTTGCTTCATTTTTGCCTTTCTCCTCTTCTGACACCATTTCCATTTTACACTTGCCTCACCCAATAGTCAAATAAGTAACAAAAGTTTCCAATTTAAAAACCTAAACTCCGTGTTCCCTTTGTGGCTCAGAAGGTTAAGAAACCCACTAGTACCATGAGGACATGGGTTCTACCCCTAGCCTTGATCAGTGGGTTAAGGATCTGGCATTGGGGTGAGCTGTGGTTTACGTCACAGAAGTGGCTTGGATCCCATGTTGCTATGGCTATGGTGTGGGGCGGCAGTTACAGCTCTGATTCAACCCCTAGCCTGGGAACCTCCATATGCCGTGGGTTCAGCCCTAAAAAGATACACTCACGTACACACACACAAAAAAAGCAACACAAAAAACCCCTAAACTAACCATCAAATCAATTCCCAATTACAAAATAACACTCCAATGTTAGTCACAACACTATTTATAATAGCCAAGACATGAAAACAACCTGAATGTCTACTGACAGAGGAATGGATAAAGATGTGGCATACAAAAATATATGCAATGTAATATTGCTCAGCCATAAAAAAATAATGAAATAATGCCATTTGCAGCAACATGGATGGACCTAGAGATTATCGTACTAAGTAAGTCAGAGAAAGGTAAATATCAGATGATGTCACTTATACATGGAATCTAAATAAAATGATACAAAATAACATCTACATAACAGAAACAGAACCACAAATTTCAAAATCAAACTTCTGGTTACCAAAGGGGAAATGTGGCGGGGAGGGATATATTAGAAATTTAAAATTAACATATACACACTACATATAAAATAGATAATAAGGACCTACTGTATAGCAGAGGGAAATCTACTCGATATTTTGTAATAACCTATATGGGAAAAGAATCTGAGAAAGGATGGATATATATATTTGGATAGCTGATTCACTTTTCTGACACCTGAAACTAACACAAGTAAGTCAACTACAGCCCCAATAATTTTTTTTTTTTTTTTAATTCCCTGAGTCCTCCTGTGGCACAGTGGGTTAAGGATCTGAGACTGACACTGCAGCAGCTCGGGTGGCTACTGTGGCATAAGTTCCCTCCCTGGCCAGGGAATTTCCACATGCTGCAGGAGCAGCTGAAAAAAGAAAAAAAAATCAGAATTAAATAATAAAACATCTTCTGGGTTGCATCTCTACTCCCAGTAGACCAACAGAGATTTATGTTATTATCTACCTAATCTTTACTTGATTATAAAGGTGAGTCCTGTAGGTTAAAAAACACACAGTTTTCCAATGGCAAACATCTATGACCTATCATTACGGAAGTTCCAAACGAAAGTGAGCAAGGAAGCACTCTTTTGTGGAGCCTCAAATTAGCCATATTTAATTGCTTACTGGTACAGGATACCCTGATGATAAACGGGAACCAACTTCCATAGATGACTGATGGAAACCAAGCATGGAACATATGTTTTGTGGGACCCAGTCCCTCAAAGTGAAAGTTTCTGAGAATGGTAGGTAACAACTGAGGCTTCTTCCTTTACCAAAGTGCTGTTTTGTTAGCTTCGTTCACCAGGCAGCATAAAACTCTAGGCAAACAATACGTCCAGTCACACCTGTTCTCTATTGAGTTCAAAATGCTCTTATCACATGTTTAGTCTGTAAAAATGTTCTTAATTCGTCATGTTAAAGTAACTGAAACGTTAGAGTAAATACATATTCACATGGTAACCAGGCTAAAAAGTATTAGCTTTAAGGTTAACAAGAGTCAGTGCGATCCAGCTACCACCATGACACAAAGAATAAGATGGTTATTTCCTATCTCCGCCTTTCTTACCTGGTCTAAAATTCCCACTACTAGAGCAGCTTCTCTGAAATGCTCTGAATTTCAATTCAGAAGGACAACCGTTAAAATACTGTACTCCTACATGACTTTAGGAGGTCTTCAGTGACTGCAATCCTCTATTAGCATCTTAACCAGAATGTGGTGTTTAGATAAATTACTGTCATGGAAACTTTAACCCAAAGGATAAATCAAGTAGACTTCAATAGGAGTAAGGATAAGGGGAAGAACTGATATTGAAGAGGGGTTTTAAGCTAGAGCAGACTTAAGTAGATGCATCTAATTATTATTATTATTATTTTTAAAGGCTGCAACTTCAGCATATGGAAGTTCCTGGGCTGAGGATTGAATCTGAGCCTCAACTACAGCAACATCAGATCCTTTAACCCACTGCCCAGACTGGGAATCAAACCTATGCCTCAGCAGTGACCCAAGCTGCTGCAGCTGGATTCTCTCTTTTTTTTTTTTTGGTCTTTTTAGGCCCACACCCGCAGAATATGAAAGTTCCCAGGGTAGGGGTCGAAGCAGAACTATAGCTGCTGGCCTGCCCCACGGCCACAGCAATGCTGGATCTGAGCCACATCTGTGACCTACACCACAGCTCATGACAATACCAGATCCTTAACCCACTGAGTGAGGCCAGGGAGAGTCCTCACAAATACCAGTAGGGTTCTTAACCTGCTGAGTTACGACGGGAATTCCTACCTCAACCTTCGACTTGAGATTTTCTCCCCTTCTTCCTACTTTGGAAGCTATACATACAGTCTGTTTTTAGAGGTTACCCTAGAAATTTTAAGCACACACACTAGTTAAGTTTAATACTATTTTTACTCTCCCCTCAAAGAGCACAGATGCCTTAACACACTTAATTCTGTTTTCTACTCTGCTCTATGTTTTTAGGATTTTAATTCTATATTGACCTTTTTTTTTAATCCCCACAAATGACATGTTAATGTTTTATATCAAATGTTTGTTTAGAATAACTTGCATACATACCAGTTTCTTTACTAACCATTTATTTTTGTACCTCAGATCTTCCTTCTGAGATCATTTTCCTTCTTGAAGTATATCCTTTAGAAGTTTCTTTAATTAGTATGGGCTTGTGGTTAGGAAATTTTGCTGTTTTCTCTGCATGGTGGGTTCTTTTTTCTTGGTTCAGGCACTAAGAGTACCATCCTTTAGGGGTCCTTACTTTATGTGGAGCTCACTGATCTGCCCCCTAATCCTATTTAGGCCTCACTCTTTTGTCTCCTTTCCCCACTCTGTGGCCCATGAAATCCCTGGCTCTAGCCACCTGTGATTTGTGGGTGGAGAAAGTCCCCAGGCAGCCACAACTCTAGCACTCTCTCTCTCCTCTGGATTTGTGCTTTCTTGATTTATCTGAACTTAAGTTACTCCTTTAATTTTTGGCCAGTTCAGTCATGCATTAAAAAACAAGAATAATAGGGAATTCCCATCATGGCTCAGTGGAAACGAATCTGACTAGTATCCATGAGGACGTGTGTTCAATCCATGGCCTCACTCACTGCGTTAAGAAGCAGGCATTGCCATGAGCTGTGGTGTAGGTCGCAGACGCGGCACAGATCCTGAGTGGCTGTGGTTGTGGTATAGGCTGGCAGCAACAGCTCTGATTCGACCCCTAGCCTGGGAAATTTCATATGCTGTGGGTGTGGCCCTAAAAAGACAATAACGACAATAAAAACTGTTAACTATTATAAAGTCCCCTTGTGGTGCAGTGGGTTAAGGATCTGCCACTGACACTGCAGCAGCTCGAATCTCTGTCGTGGTGTGAGCTCTGTCCCTGACCCAGGAACTTCCAGAGGCCATAGGTGCAGCCAAAAGAAAAAAAAAAGATGTTTTGAAGTGCTTTGAGAGCACATGATAGAGAAATCTGAACTAAAAAAAAAAAAATGTGAGGGCCAACTCCACTGAGGAAATAATACTTTAATCTCATGATTCCCAAACTGTATGCCCAAGTGCCTTGAAGCACAGAAGTGCCCTGGCAAACACAGCAGGTCTTGACATCTTTTAGATATCACGTGGACTATCAGCTCAGGGCCATTTACAATTTCAGCTTTAGAGCAGGGCACATTCTTTTTGAAGACACATACTTGTGACGCTGACTTTTTGGTGGGCAGTTGCAGTGATAAAAAATAAGTACATGAAAATTAACACGGAAAATGAAATGAAGCTGGAAGTATCCAATCTGATTCCAAGGTATAAGAAACTGTGCAGTGCCCAGCAGGCATTTACATCCCAATTATAAGTGACTGTGGTTACTTAAGAATGAAATAAAGCTGCTCCTTTTTCTTTGTATTGTTTCTTCACATAGCTAAGTTGTTAGAAAATACTTGTTCAGTATTGTTTGGATCTAATTACTTAATAAATGTAACTATTAGATATTTATTTTGGACTAAGGTGTTTGTGAAAAAAATTACTAAGACATGCAGGGCACCATGAAATTGGAATGTTTGGGAATCTCTGTACTAAGCTAAGACTGAAAGTTGAGTAGGCATTTCAAACAGCATGCAGTAGAAACAGCAGCAGCAAAAGACAGCGACCCTACCCCTGAAGACATTACAGTCTAGTTAGGGAGGCAAAAACTAAGAGAAGCAGTTTTAAAAACAATTTAATGTTAAACTTCATAATGTTTGTAAAAACATTTCATCCTGTCTTATGAAATTCTATTAAATATGTGTCTACCTCCACCCTAATGGTAGAGAGCCCCTAGAAGCCAGTATCCCCCAACATGGATTAAAGCAAATAGAAGACTGAGGAAGCGTTTTCTGGGTCAATCTCACATCAGTTTACTCTCCTTAAGCCTTCTTCAGAACTGACATCTATGGAGTTCCCTCTGCAACGGTAACTCTGCTCTAAGTGTTCCCTACCCCTCTATATCTCCTGGCTGCTTCCTTCCTACTGTCCTTCAAACCTGAGCTCACACTGATCACCACCACCCAAGAAGCGTTCCCTGACCCACTGAACTGTAAATGTCTTATCTAAATGGTGTATTTGGTATATTTCTGTCATAAGACTCACCACTCTGTCCTGTAGTGGGCACTGATTAACTCTCACATCTTCCCATTCACTGTAAACTTTTGACAACAGAGTTGTATTTTATTCACCTCAGCAAATACCATAGTACCCAGTTCTTAAAAGATGTTTTCTGTATAAATAACAAGTACAGGGAAACTTTCAGGTCTAATCATACCATTTCACTTTAGTAGACTTCTTGGAAAAAATGAGGAATTCACTCACAAAAACTTTGAAGAGGAGATTGACAAATTTGCAAAAATTAAAATGACAGATAACCACCCAGTGCTAGTAAAAAATCATAAAACTGCTGACAGAAATGCAATTAAGTATAATGTTTTTGAAAAGTAACCTGAAAATTATCATTAAAAATGAAAAATGCTGGAGTTCCCACTGGGCCTCAGGACATAGCTGCAGCTCCAATTCAACCCTGGCCTAGGAACTTTCCAAAAAAAGGGACATTATCTTCTGACTTAGCAATCCCACTCTTAAGGCTCTTCCTTGTAAAAATAAAAGCATCCATATGCCAGATGCAATGTTATATTTACAATGAAGTTTACTGAAAATCCCTGCAAACTACCTTGAATGTCCACTGATAGGAGGCAATAGTTAAAACCATGCTATGATAACACCCATATTACGGACTATTATGCAATTACTAATATAAATGAATTAAGTCTATATGTGTGAAGATCTGAGAGGACAGCCATGACAGTCAACAACAACAAAAAAAAAACCCCAGAATAATCCAGAGTTCCCGTTGTGGCTCAGCGGTAAAGAACTCAACTAGTATCCTTGAGGACAGGACACGGGTTCAATCCCTGGCCTTGCTCAGTGGGTTAAGGATCTGGCGTTGCTGTGAGCTGTGGTATAGGTTACAGATGTGGCTTGGATTTGGTGTTGCTGTGCCTGTGGTGTAGGTCAGCAGCTGCAGCTCCAATTCAAGCCCTAGCCTGGGAACTTCCAATGTGCCGTGGGTGTGGCCCTAAAAAGACTGGAAAACAAAACAAAACAAAACAACAGAATAATTCCATTGATAAAGAGTTAATAACAGACAGTTAATTCTTGTGACCTCAAGATTAGAGAAGAATAAACATTTCCCAGTAATATATATTACTGTTTTAACTTGAAATAGAAAGAAAAAAATGAAGTGCTCAAAAGTAAGGACTGTAAACAACCTGAATGTACTCTCCCCTCCTCCAAATCCTTAACAACAAAACCCCACATTATAATTACATTTAATGAAAGGGTGGTGCTTCAGAAGAGTCAAGAATCCTGTGGACTCTCTTTCACATATAATTTTAACTTTCCTTTAAAAACCAAACCAAACCTATCTCTAATTCCAGTCTATCCCTCCTAAAGGAGAAAGGCTTATTCTTTTTTTTTTCTTGGCTGCACCTGCGCATGTAGAAGTTCCTTGGCCAGTGACTGAACCTATGCTATAGCAGTGGACCAAGCCACTGCAGCAACAATACTGGATCCTTAAACCACTGTGCCATAAGAGAACTCCGGAAAGACTTATCATTATTTTTTTTTTTTTGTCTTTTTGCCTTTTATCTAGAGCCGCACCCGCAGCATATGGAGGTTCCCAGGCTAGGGGTCTAACAGGAGCTGTAGCTGCCGGCCACAGCCACAGCCACAGCAACGCGGGATCCGAGCCGCATCTGCAACCTACACCACAGCTCACGGCAATGCCAAATCCTTAACCCACTGAGCAAGGCCAGGGATAGAACCCACCACATCATGGTTCTTAGTCGGATTCGTTAACCGCTGAGCCACGAAGGGAACTCCTGGAAAGACTTATTCTTAAACAAGCTTCATACCCAGTGGATCTTCCCATCTGCTGCTTTGGGGATTTGTAATCACGAGATTGAAATTTTTAGAATGCTCAGCAGATTTTTACACCTATACCATTTATTCACTGAGAGTAAAGTGAAGTGTTACCCAGGAAATCAGAGTAAGACAAGTTAAGTCTCAAACACTTCTTGTCCTGAAATTAGGAGCACTAACTGCTACTTGGGCGCCCCCTAGGGACCTAATTCTTTTTAAATTGTACATCTTCAGGACAAATTGGTGTCTTATATAAATATTTATTCAAAGCATATTTATTAAACACCTATTATGTGCCAAGCACAATTGTTCAACACTGGAGACAGAAAGATAAATAAAATCAAGTTTCTGATTTCTACATACTTAAAGTTAATATGACCCCAAATTTTCTAAGCACAGCAGGTAGGATACAAAGTATAAGTTACTTATACAAGGTCCTGGAGGAAGTTTTAACACAGAAGATAAAAATGCTTTGTGGCTGCTACAGAAAGCAATTTGGCACGGATATAAGCTTCAGCATACTTTGCTCATGTAAGCAAAATGTTTGCTGTCTTTAAAAGAGTAGGTTTAAATATCCCTGTGAACACATGCAAAATTGTGGCTATTTTCGGATAAGTTTAGGTCATGGCACCATAGTTTTTCTTGGGCCAAAACAATACAAATAAAGCTTAATTTAAAAAATTAAAAAATTGGAGTTCCCATCACGTCTCAGCGGGTTACAAACCTGACTAGCATCCATGAGGATGTGTGTTTGATCCCTGGCTTCCCTCAGTGGGTTAAGGGTCTGGCATTGTCGTGAGCTGTGGTGTAGGTGGCATATGTGGCTCAGATCCTGTGTTGCTGTGGCTGTAGTGCAGACCAGCAGCTACAGCTCTGATTTGACCCCTAGCCTGGGAACTTCCATATGCTGCAGGTGTGGCCCTGAAAAGCAGAAAAAAAAACAAACAACAAAAACAAAAACATTCAAAGTTCAAAAGCAACATGGTAACCCCATGATGATTTTTTAGTAACAAGTTACTTCACAATAACTCTACTCTGAGCACTTAACTTTATTTATTGCACTGATTTAGAAAATGGCTAATTTTCAAAAACAAACTGAGTATGAGAAGACAGATTTAAAAGCAATTAGTCAGAAAATAAATAAAGCTGATAAAGATCAGTTCAAATAAATGGACTAAATTCAACCTCAAAGCCTCCCTCAAACCTTTCCTTCCCAGTTCACAGTTTCCGACGATACTGTATCACCTTGCCTTTCTCTGCTAAAGTCCAGGACAGCAAGTAGCAGAGATAGAATTCAGTCAGAAAAAAAAACAAAAACAAGCACCACGTCCCTCTGTTGACACCCTCATCAATAACTGCAATGTCCCAGGACATCAAAGGGCCAGATATTCTCACGCTCTGTAGGAGGGACCAAAGATGTGCTTTTGGCAGGCTGAATTGGAAATGAATGTAATCATCCCAAAGAAGCAATTCTATTTCAGCCACATTTCAGGTATCCTGTGAGCTAAATTAGCAATGGCATGATAGCTGGGGGATTATATTGACATATAAGTTTTTCCCTACAGAAAAAGATTTAGTTCCAAAAATTACAGTCCTTTGGGATTCAGCTTATACTTGCCTGTATAATAAAACGCAAAGAGACTCACAAAGGGGAAAAAAAAACAACCATCTGGCATAACCGACCACAGATAGTCCATTGTTTTGTCAGCTAGGAGACATCAAACTGCTGAATTATTTACTATTTCGAATTGAAAGATAACAGTTTAAAATTGTTTAAGCTCATATAATTGTTGAAATCTTAAGAATAAGATAATACATTATAGGATTTATCTCATCATGGAAATCTTGTAATTGTTAATTAACAGGTTTAAAATATTATCAGCCATTATCGAACAGAATAAAGAACACTAGTTACAGAATGTGTAATTATTTTTAATCCAGTGGAGTAATAGGTATTATTATTATTTTTGTCTTTTTAGGGCCACACCCACAGCACATGGAGGTTCCCAAGCTGGGGGTCTAATCGGAGCTGCAGCTGCTGGCCTATGCCAGAGCCAAGGTAACTTGGGATCCCATGACCTACACCACAGCCCACAGCAAAGCCGTATCCTTATTCCTCTGAGCGAGGCCAGGGATGGAACCATCGTCCTCATGGATCCTAGTCGGGTTCGTTAACTGCTGAGGCACAAAGGGAACTCCAGTAATAGGTATTATTAGTTTGGGTGTGGACATTTAAAGTCACATTATGATTCAGAAATGAAATACTTAAGTGCATTCAAAACATCAGCCATAAACCAAGTTTTAAAAAGTAATACTACAGTGTACTTCAAAGTAAAAATCGCCCATTTTGTAAATTAAGAACAGGAATTCTAAAACAGAGGAAAAAATTACTTTCACCTATGTATGTCAGATATTTTACCTCATTTAACATTCACAAATACCATACTAGATAGGTACAATTTTTCCCTTTTTGCAGAGGAACCTAAGCTAAAAGTAACAACTTCTCTGGAACTAAAATGATAGTAAATGGAAGTTAGGGTTTGAACCCTTATCTGTTTGACTCTAAGTCTTTTCTCCTTCCCCTATTTACAAGTAAGAGTTATTTGAACAAAACCCTGAAATCATCCAATTGTCATTTTCCTTTTAAAAAATGAAAAAAAATATGGAGAAAAAATATTTATATTTTTGGTTGAATTAATTCCACTTACATTCCTAAAAATGTTTAACAATTATAAATACAGTTGTAGAACACATAAACAACAGATGTTACCATCTGACTTTTTCCGGATGCTCTTTAGAGAAAAAAATATAGGACAAGAGTGGATTGTATGAACCTGGGAGAGGAGTAAAATCCCAAAGCTAATAAAAAGTCCTAACACGGAACAGAGGAGGAAATTATTTTAAAAGTTCTGGGTCAAAACTTCTGTTGGTCAGAAGGATTTTTTGGTGTTTTACAAACCATTGGTTACGTCTTACTTCTAGATACTTTCTGTTTTCCCTTCTCTCCCAAACATTCACCATATTCTTCAATAAGCCTTTCACCCACACTGCAGCTAACCACGTATCTGTTCAAAAATTGTTAACGATTGAACCGGCAACTTTTATTACGCTTTGCAGGGGGGTGGGGCGTAACACCATTTTAGAGTTTTGAGAGGCATTTCATATTGAGTTTAAATCTGTGTGCACAACCTCTATTGTTTTGGAGGAGGCAACTAAGACTAGGAGAGAGGAAGGGACCTGGCCACGGACTAAGTGTGAGTTGGCAACGGGGCCAGAGGTTGAAGTTTCATCTCATATTCTATCGCTTTTCCAACAATACGAACCCGAACTGAGCCTCAGGGCTGCTTCTGATGGGTTCAAATGCGAACAGATGGGTTCAGAAGATCGAAGAACAGCTAACGTAACGCCGTGTCGTCCAGGGCTCCTTTCCAGGGTAAACACCAGTTATTTGAAGATTTGGAGTTTAGAGGGCCCGCAAGTAGGGGTGGGGTGGAAAAACCGGTCTCCATTTCAGGTAGGGGTGGGCCTCTAAGCCAAATCGACGCTGGTGCCGCCTCCACCCATCCCACAACCTGCGACACACTGACCTCTGCGCGCTCGGGGTCCCTCGAAGCGGACCCTCCCGGGGTCCCTCTCCCAGACCATTCTCGAAATGAACCTGGTCCCCAAAATGTAAGAAAAGAGGGCGCAGGAACAAAGCGACCCCAAACAGTTCCCCTCCACTCTAGGCGCCCCCGAGGCTGGCGGACGCGTACTACCAGTCCCGACATGCCGCGCGCCAGCGGACCCTAGACCACCAACACGCCAGCGCTGCGCCGATTACCGGGACTCGTAGTCCGCGACTCGGGGGCGCCGGGTGGCCGCGCACAGTGGGACGGACCGACCCGGCGTCCGGTCAAGCCCAGTGAGCCCGCCGGCTGCCCGGGCCTCACCTCGACGATGCGGGCGCACTGGGTCCCCTTGCCGGCGCCGGGACCGCCGAGGACGAACACGACCTTCGGCCTCATGAGGAGGTGCGGGCAGAGGAAAAGCGGCCGGCGGGTCAGGAGCGGGAAGCTAAGGCCTAGGACGTGCAGCAGCCGGCGGCCGCAGCGGCTCAGCATGCACCGCGGTTTGGTCGCAAGCTGAGTGAGCTGACAGCAGCCCGGCCAGCGTAGACGCGGGGCGGGGCGCGGAGAAGGGGGCGGGCTGAGCCGGCGCCCGCCGAGGCCCCGCCACCGTGGCTGCGCGGCATCCGCGCCGCGGCCGGAAGGGGTGGGGCTTCCGCTGTACGCCAGTGGGCCGCACCGCGGCGCCCAGCATTCCCGTCAGCCCGCGTTCTCCCCGCCTCTCTGCTGGCTGATTGGTGCGCTCAGTCCGCGGGCCGTTTGTCCTGCGCCTTCTCGTGTCCCGCCTGTGCTGGCTTCTGGGTCCTGACACACGGGGAGGTAAGATCCATTGTCTCAGCTCGAAGTTGAATTTCCACGGGGCAGGCAGTCATCACATGAATCAGTAAATAAATACAAATAGAACTGTGGGGTTTGAAGAAACAAAATGGAGGAATAACGAGATGATTGCAGCTTGGGTAAGATAGACCTCTGAAGAGGTGACATGTGAGCCAAGACTTAAGGATAGGAAGGAGCAAAACTAGACAAAGACGGGATAGAGTGTCTCACAGAGAGAGAAAAGGCCTGTGCAAAACCCCTAAGGAAACTGTTAAGAGCAATTGAAAGGCCGGTACCCAGCTGATGGCAGATCAGGCCCTTTGATTACTGAAAGAAGTTTGGATTATGTTTCATGGCTTTGAGAAGCCCTTTTAACTATAACTCCACTTCCTTGCCCTTTGCATTCGGGGAAAAGAAAAGGAGTCCAAGAAATGAGTCTTAGTGACTAGATCTTCAAAAGAGGAGGAGGAGCCTTCTTCAGGAGTCTGGAAGGCAGGGCCAGAAAGGTAAGAGGAAAGCCAGGAGAATATGATCTTTGCTGGACCTGGGGATTGTAGTGGTGTAGACTCCAGATCACATAGGGAACATTGTTTTAAAAGCAGATGAGTATAGGGAGTTCCCTTTGTGGTGCAGAAATGAATCCTACTGGTATCCATGAGGATGCGGGTTCAATCCCTGGCTTCGACCAGTGGGTTAAGTATCCAATGTTGCCGTGAGCCGTGGTGTAGGTTGCAGATTCGGCTCGATCCCGAGTTGTTGTGGCTGTGGTGTAGGGCAGCAGCTGTAGCTCTGATTCAGTCCCTAGCCTGGGAACTTGCATGTGCCACAAGTGCAGCCCTAAAAAGCAAAAAAAAAAAAAAAAAAAAAAAAGGCTGTCATCTAGTAGAGGGCCATTCCCTACCTAAACCCATAGATTGATTCCATAGTAAATAAATTTGATTAGTATCTAGTGAATATTCTCTGTGTGCCAAGCATTTAACTTACATTACTTATTTTTTGGATGATATTCAAACTTTTAAATAATCAGTATAATCAGAATATTTGTAGAGATTTCTGTACCAGTATTTGCTGTGGAATATGGAAATAATTCACTTTTCTCCACCAATACAACACACAATACCAGTTGTGTGTTGGCTAAACATCAGCCTTGCCTTATAAAATCCTCATAATGCTGTGAGGTTAGTATCCTCATTTTGCAGATGGGAAAACACAGCCAGGAAGTGAAAATACTTTGTTCAAGGCCACATAAGCAGTAGGTAGCAGAGTCAAATTCAACCTTAGCATGTATAACTTCAAAATATGCTTTCTTTCTATACAGTACTGATCCTTTATGACATTAAAAAGTTTCATGCTCATAAATCCCTTCAAAGTAAGTTCTCTTACGTACTAGAAGACTGATCTCAGAAAGATGTATAATAAGAGCTATCCTCAAAATCCACTCCTAGCCATGTGTGTTTATTTCTCAAGTACATTAGGTCTTTTGGGCATGTATTCAATGTATGCATACTATTCCCAAAGTATACCTACGTCCTTCATGAACTCTCCAGGGCCCTAAGAAGTGGTGTCTTTTCACCATTTATCTGTTCTATTTATCATAATTACCCTTTAGAGCTAGATATCTGTTCCTATACTTTCATTTTCCCATTCTTGACAACACCTCTTTGCTGGTATATGCTATTCAGTTTTCAGGATTCAGCTCAGATTTCAACTCCTTTGAGAAGCTCTTTCTAAATTCCCAAGACTGGGTTAAGTGCCCCTTTTTATTCCTCTACACCCACTACACCACCATGCCCCCACTTACTCTTACCTCGTCCCTTGTTTACTCCTTGTCCTTGTTTACTTCTCCCTTGTTTACTTCTTTTGTAGCACTGTGGAATATCGTGTATCTCCACACTGGATTTAGAGCTCCTTGAAGGAAGAGACAGGTCTGATTACTCTTTGTACAGCATAACAATGTGTTACTATTACTTGATTTACTCTCTTAAGGAAACTCTAGGGTCCTTGGAAGATTTAGAATATGTAATTGGGAGTTCTCTTCGTGGCTCAGCAGTTAAGGAACTGGATTAGGATCCATGAGAATGTGGGTTTGATCCCCGGCTTCACTCAGTGGGTTAAGGATCCAGCATTGCCGTGACCTATGGTGTAGTTCACAGAGGTGGCGCAGATCCCATGTGGCTGTGACTGTCGCGTAGGCTGATGGCTGCAGCTCCAATTTGACCCATAGCCTGGGAAACTCCGTATGCCGTGGGTGCGGCCCTAAAAAGCAAAAAAAAAAAAAAGAAATAATTGGGTTGCTGCCATTCAAGTTCTATCTACAGTGGGCTTTGGCAACTACTCCCTTGTAATTCCAGAAATATCTTTCTTGAGTATACCTAGGAAATGGTTTCTAGGATCAGCTGGGTGATGTAGTAAAGACAGGGGCATGTGGGTGGCATAGGTGAGGGGGGCAGGTCATAAGCTTTGCATTCAAGTGTTTATAGGTGTCTATTATATTGTGGTCTTTTCCTGGAGGAATGATTAGCCCATTACATAACCTCATGCTTAATGGAGTTACTAAAATGAAGATTCCTGTTACTTAGATTTGCATGGTTATTGCTGTAATGCTTTATCAAAGGATGTTTTATCAAAGATTTAAAGCGCATTGGTTAAAGGAAACACAGTCTTTTAAAAGCTGATGTGCCAAATCTGGCAACAGACAATACACCTACCCTCCTGGGAGTGACTTTGGCAGCAGCGCTCACTGCATACTACAGAATAGCAGGCTGACCAGTGAAAGGATATTGTCTTTGGCAGGTCTTACAGCATCTTTGCCTATTAACTTTGTAGGCCTAGGTAGTTTGTTTATACCTACAGTTTCTTGTTTGCAAAATCAGGATGATGGTTAAAAAAAAAGAAATCAGCTTAGCTAGTACTTACAGAGAATTTACCAATGTGTCTTATTTGATTGTTCTACTCTTTACTTCAAACGATCCAAGCTCTAAAAAATAAGTCAACATGACTTGACACATAGATTGTATTGTTACCTCTCCCAAGAGTTTTATGTTTGGAAGGAATTTTGCATAAATTGACTAGAGTAACAATCCCCCTTAAATATATGATGTTCCCTAAAAGCAAAGCTGCATTGTTTTTAAAAAGCAGCAGTCCAGCTTAGCTTAGAAGTGTAAGTAGAGAAAAGGAAAGTTCTGTGTTTGGAAAAACTTAGTAAATAAGGGCAGAATTGGTAACTGATTCCAACTTCCCTGTTCCTGGTGATAACAATAATTCTTTAGTTCCCATGACTAGCCTATTAGGCAATTCAGGGTTTATAACACTGAACATTTACCAGGTTTAATCATAAAGACCATGTCACATGAAAGGGAATAAGGAAAAATGAAAACAAGTAATGTGTTAGGATGTAGAATTTTGGTTTAATTTTTCCCTTTACATTTTTTTTCTTTGTAGCCTGTTTGTGCAAGAAATTCATACTTTTTAAAAAATACAACATACTGGAAATGGCTCTCTGTGAAGCAAATTAAAGTGCTTAGAAATTTGAAAAATAAGGAGTTCCTGTTGAGGCTCAGTGGGTTACTAATCTGACTAGTATCCATGAGGTCATGGATTTGATCCTTGCCCCCACTCAGTGAGTTAAGGATCTAAAGTTGCCATGAGCTGCCGGAGTAGGGTACAGACATGACTCAGATCTACTGTGGCTGTGGCCTGAGGCTGTAGCTCCAATTCAATCCCTAGCCTGGGAACTTCCATCCCACACCTATGGCCCTAAAGATTTAAAAAAAAAAGAAAAAAGAAATTTGAAAAATAAGACTGGCAGCTTTTCTCTGTAGGGGTCAATATCTATAGCAATTCCATGGTGTGCTGAAATGACAAATATACATAAACAGGGATCAAAGAATAGCACAGTATATATTTAGTCTGTTTAAACTGGCCTACAATCTAACAGTAATTCATATTTGCTTTGGATAATTACTTCTTATTACCCCACCTGTAAAAGTGTGCCTTCCTCATTCTATGCTTGTCGTGTCCTTCAAATTCCCCACACTGTCTAGCACAAAGCTTAATGTGTAGTAGGTCCTTTGTAGATTTTATTTCACTAAGCTTATTCTCTTTCTAATTTAACAAATCATTCCCTGAATTTTTATGTATGCACACTTTATGTACAGCAATGTGTTGCCCATTTATTAGCACTGCCAATTGTCAATACACCTGTACTGATAATATATGGGAAGTCTGTTAACTTTCACACTCATTATGCATTAACTTTTTTTTTATGATGATGTGGAATACACCAAGGAGGAAAATCAATCTCAGAGAGCTTAAATGATAGAGTACCTGTCGTGGCTCAGCATATTAAGAACCCAACTAATATTCATGAGGATGCGGGTTCTATCCCTGGCCTCACTCAGTGGGTTATGGATCCAGTGTTGCCGTGAGCTGTGGTGTAGGTTGCAGATGTGGCTTGGATCTGGCATTGCTGTGGCTGTGGGGTAGGCTGGCAACTCCAATTCGACCCCTAGTCTGGGAACTTCCATACGCCTCAGGTGTGGTCCTGAAAAGAGAAGGAAAAAAAATAAAGGATTTAAATGGCAGAATTGGGGCCAGATCCCCAAAGCCAATGCTTGTTACGTTATACTATAATTAAAACTTTTTTTTTAATGTCTAAGGAAAAGCACTTTAGATTTTTCCCAGTTTCCTCCCTCCTCTCTGCTCCTTTTCTTTTCTTTCTTTCTCTCTAACTTGGATTGGGAACATTTTATTCATGCAGCTGTTTAGGGAAAATGATAATGCCTGTGGCCCAACCACCTTGGTTACATCAGATGCTATTACTATTTATACTAAATCCATTTAGCATAATATCTGACCAGTTTTAACCTAGATTTTATCAGTGATCTTCCCTCATGACTTGTTTTGGTGTGCTCTCTTCCTTCATTTTCAGGATTCCCATTTTTAGCATAAACATACTTTCATGTTACTATTACACTAGGACTAAATATTCCATAATTCAGCTAGTAATCTTGCTTATTGTTTTGATGCTTGACTTTCCTTCCACCCCCACTCCAGTGATAGGTTTGTCCACTTTGCTCTCACCAACATTAATACCTAGTATCCTGGGCAAAGCCAAGGTTTTCCATATCTCTCATTCTTGTCAAAACCAAGGCATCTCTTCATAAAAACCTTACTAAGGATTTTCCCACAATAGGTTAGTAAGAACCTTCACTTGGCTTTAATTATCATGATGCATTTTAAATTCAAACAAGTTATAAAGAAAGGCTATTTATTCATTCAAAATTATTTAATTACAAGGCTGGATAATTAAAAAAGAATTCTCCACTAATATGTAGTTTGAGCTAGGAAGTAATAATCTGGTTAACAGGTTATGACAATGACATGATTAAACAGAAATGGCTTGAATCTTATTGATGCATTAATCTATATCTGATGTTGGTTCAGAAGTCGGTTTACAAAGCAATTTCAAAATTAAATATAATCCATCTTGATCTTTCTTTCCATGTCCATAAAATGAAATTCTTTTCCTTATCACCAGTTTTTCACGCAACAGACCAGTAAATCTCATGGCACTAGCCCTTAGGAACTTCACAGCAATCTTGCCTCTCAGTAGGCAGACAGTGGTGACCCCTCACTGTTCAAAATGAAGCTGCCCATCAATCAGCGATATCCTTAACTTCATTAGTTATGAAGGATGCTTAACATCTCTACCTAAGAGCTCCATTACACCTAGAGCCATCCTTCGTAGCATGACGGAACAACCCCAAATCCTGACATAAAATCCAAGTTTTCTTAAATATGAGTCTGAGTCGTTCCAATCCAAAAATGAAGTCAGTAGAGTTCCCCCTGTGGCTCAGCAGGTTAAGAATCTGACCTTGTCTCTGTGAGGATGCAGGTTCCATCCCTGGCCTTGTTCCAGTTAAGGATCTGGTGCTTCTGCAAGTTGCACTGTCAGTCCCAGATGTGGCTTGGATCCCGTGTTGCCATGGCTGTGGCACAGGCCACAGCTGCAGCTCCAGTTCATCCACTGGCATGGTACATTCTGTATGCTGCAGGTGCAGCCATTAAAAGGAAAACAAAAAAACAAAAATGAAATCAGAAATTATTTTTCATTCAATTCAACAAATACCTACTCAAGGGAGTTCCCATTGTGGTGCAGTGGAAACGAATCCGACTAGGAACCATGAGGTTGTGGGTTCGATCCCTGGCCTCACTCAGTGGGTCAGAGATCCGGCATTGCTGTGAGCTATGGTGTAGGTCACAGACACAGCTCAGATCCTGCGTTGCTGTGGTTGTGGCTGTGGTGTAGGCCGGCAACTACAGCTCCGCTTAGACCCCTAGCCTGGGAACGTCCAATATGCAGTGGGTGCGGCCAAAAAAGACCCCCCCCAAAAAAAAAACCTACTCAATGCATAGCATTTAATGTATATCCTGCTTAGAAATCTACTAAGAATAAAGTGTTTAATTGAAGTCTGGTATTTGAATTATTATTAACCAAAAAAGAAGGTATTTGTTTTATTATTGTTCAAAAAATTAGCATATACTGTAACTATCCTCTTGCCCTTTCCTTTCTTCTTTTTAACAGTCTTTATTCTTAGGAACCATTTTAGAGTAATAGAAAAAAATTTTTTTTGTCTTTTTGTCTTTTTCTAGGGCCCCACCCACGGCATACGGAGGTTCCCAGGCTAGGGGTCTAATCGGAGCTGTAGCCACTGGCCTACGCCACAGCCACAGCAACGTGGGATCCGAGCCGCGTCTGCAACCTACACCACAGCTCATGGCAACACCGGATCCTTAACCCACTGAGCAAGGCCAGGGAGTGAACCCACAACCTCATGGTTCCTAGTTGGATTCATTAAACACTGAGCCAAGACAGGAACTCCGGAAAAACTGAGGATATAGTACAGGGTTCCCTTATAACCTGCCACACAGTTTCCCCTATTATTAACATATTTGTTATGGTACATTGGTTACAATTAACTATCCAATATTGGTCATTATTATTAAAGTTCATAGTTTTTTGTTTAGTTGTCTGTTTTTTGTTTTTTGTTTTTTAGATTTTCTCAATTTTTTACCAAGGCTCATTTTTCTGTTCCATGATCCCAAGCATTATACCACATTACATTTAGTTGTCCTACCTCTTTAGGCTCCTCTTAGCTAGTTTCTGAGACTCTCCTTGTTTTGATAACCTTGACAGTTTTGAGAAGTACAATTCAGGTACTTAATAAGATATTCCCCACTACTGGAATTTGTCTGATGTTTTTCTAAGGGTAAGTCTGTGATTATAGGTTATTGGAAGGAAGACCACAGAGGTAAAGTGCTGTTTTCATCACAGCATATGAAAATACACACGATCTGCATGACTGTTAATGTTGGCTTTGATCTCCTGGCTGAAGTACTGTCGGTCAGCTTTCTCCACAGTAAAGTTACTCTTTCTCCCACTCCTTTACATACTGAACACTTTGGGAGGATGTCATTATGCCCAACCTCCACTTAAGGAGTAGAGAGTTATGTGTTATACTTGTCCCTTCCTTTTTTTTCTTAATTTATATCATCTTACATTACTCTTTCAGATATATTAAAATAGTTCTAAAAGAACATAAATCATGAGGGACCCACACAAAGTCCTTTACTTTCACATCCTAAATTCAGTGTGTAATCAAATCCTGTTTAGTTTACCTTCAACATACATACAGAATCCAACTACCTCTTACCACTTCTATTGCTATTTTCTGGTTCAAGTCATCAGTCTCTCCGTTAGGTTATTGCAGCAACCTTCTAACTAGTCTCCTTGCTGCTGCCTTTGCCCCCTACAATTTTATTCCTCATCTGGCAATTTTATGGTTTTAAAATCAAAAACCATATCTTGTCAGTTCCCTACTTAAAATCTTCCAGCGGCTTCCTATATAGCTCAAGAGTGCAGCTAAGGAGTTCCCTTTGTGGCTCAGCAATAACGAACCTGACTAGTATCCATGAGGATGGTTTGATCCCTGGCCTTGCTAAGTGGGTTAAGGAACTGGCATTGCCGTGTAGGTTGCAGATATCACTCGGATCTGGCATGGCTGTGACTGTGGCATAGGTTGGCAGCTGCAGCTCTGATTTGACCCCTAGCCTGGGAAATTGCATATGCCCCAGGTGCGGCCCTAAAAAAGACCCCAAAAAAGAGTGCAGCTAAGTCCTTGTAATGCCCTGTGTGATCTACCAACGCCTCCCCTCAAACTTCTTCAACTGTTGACATTCTTCTCATTTTGCTCAGCACATACTGGCCTCCTGCCCTTCCTTGAAGATGCCAGGAAAGTCCCACCCCAAGACCTTTGCACTTAATGTAAACCTTAGCAGCCGTCAAAGTGTGCCACTTGGATCTTTCTCTAGAAGGAACTTGCCGATTAGCTGCAGCGTACACTTGGCCGACACCTCTTGAGACCTTCCAAATCTGCCTTAACTTTGGCACCTGCTCTTTATGGGAAGGCCCAGGCAATGACTGAGTAGAGCAAGAGTTCTAGCCATTTCTGCGTAATGTGGGACTCCTCTAATGGACACTCTTTGCTCCAGAGTTCCCCACTGGCTCAGCCAACACTTTGTCAGACATGCATCACTGAGGCTGTTATGGCTCTCACACCAGAACTGAGGAACTCACTATCATTTCTCTTAGATATGTGCTTTAGATTCTTGGAATTTTTCCAGGAAAGCAAGAGAATGACACTCAATGGAGCATATATTTCTTGGCTGGTTTCATACATTTCTCACGACGGTGTTTTCACCCTCAAAAGGATGGACACATCCAGAACAAGACAGCCTAAAAATGCAGCTCAGACTTAAAGATACTCCCATATTGCTCAGGAAACTAACAAAAGTCTAGAGAAAAGTAAGTGACATTTTGAATCTGGACTCTGCACTTAGTAGCTGTGTGATATTTTACTTCCTCTCCCTTGTTGAATAGGGATAGTAGTACCTATTTTGGCTATTAGGACCATCATATGGTGGCAGAAAAGGCTCAATTACAAACAATACTTGTGGAGATAACTATAAATCATCACACTAATATGCCATATGCCATATGTATAACACTAATACCATCTATAATACCAATATTAGTTGAGATAGGTATAAAATGGCTTATCAACCTGAGTTACGTTTTCTTCTGCTCAAACTGGAAGAAATTATTTTGAAAAATTTTATGTTATTGAGAGGGCGCTTCTTAGGAGAGGAACTGGAAGAAATCTAACTCCCCGCTCTCTGTCCATTCAAAGGGTTTGTTTCGTTTCTAGTAGCGTAGTGACGGTCGGGGCAGCCCCTTCCGGCTTCCTCTGCATTCCTCATCTGCCAAGCTGGGCTTTTCACTGCGCGTGCGCAAGGGCCGCCCCACCCCGGAACTTAACCGTTAGCGAAATTGAAGTGTTTAAACCCTCCGGAACCTGATCCTGGAGCACCGCGGCACACTCATTTCTCAACGGAGGCTTAGGATTGGTCGGGCGCGCACCGATACGGAGCGCTGATTGGCTGGCGCACCAGGACGTCTTGGCGATCAGGCGTGACGCTTCCAGCACCGCCTTAGCTCACTGACGGGTTGAGTTTTTGACCAGTCAGCAGGCGCGGCGCGGTCTTCGGTTTCACGAGATTGTGTTTGCCGCCCTGGTTCCCGCGACCCCAAACGTCCCAGAGGCGGGGCAGAGTTGGCGGAGGCACTCCTTGGAGCCGACCTCTGTTTTGGCCCAACAAACCAGCCTCGGCTCCGCGGAGGTTGTGGTGAGTGGGGCTTTGTGCTTCATTTCCCCCGAGGGGCGGCATCGGGTCCAGAGGAAGGAGGGTGGGCAACACTCAGGGCATTGTGGTG
The DNA here is from genome assembly GCA_004024745.2 of Catagonus wagneri. Lineage (NCBI taxonomy): Eukaryota > Metazoa > Chordata > Mammalia > Artiodactyla > Tayassuidae > Catagonus > Catagonus wagneri. The sequence goes on from PVHT020000066.1 coordinate 26,662,048, forward strand.
GGTTCAGGCCTCCGGGAACCTGGACTGCTGCAGTGAAGGGAAACAAGTAGGAGGAATAAATTAAGCGGACCACGAGTTCCTTGGGAATCGTTTGTACCTAGGTGTATGAACGAAGTTTGTGGTCGATAACGTGCCATTTAAAGTTATTACTTTGAAAATTTGACTGAAGCCCTGTATGCTTGGACAACTACGTAGTCAGTAATCAGTTAACGTTTGAAGTTCGTGGTCTACTGGAGGTAACCTGTAAACAACAAAGTGTGAAAATTCTGTGTATGTGAACACAGGCGGTAGTAACTCCACCGTGGTGTCTAGGAGAAGGTTTCACAGAGGAATTGACATTCGGGTTGGGTTGTGAAGGATGATGGGCATTCCAAATAAAGGGGACGTCCAGTGTGCAAAGGTACTCAAACTCGGAAACTGCGAGTAGTTCACTTTGATTATGATGGCAGGATGAGTGAGTAAGGGATAAGGTTGGTGGGGCCATGTCGTGAAGGTCATTTATTCTATATGTAAAGAAAAGTCATTTTTAATCAGGAGAATAACTTGATCAGCATTGTGGTGACGTTTCAGTAAATCTGGTGAGACCTGATGAAGTCAAGAATTAAGGGATGGAAAGACAGAATTTATATGGGCGAAGAGGGGAGAAGACTTAAGGATATCTGATGGTTTTTATTTGATACACAATGATGCCATTATCCAGGGAGAATGTGTTTTGCTAGGTATAGGTGTTGTGTGTGTGTGTGTGTGTGTGTTTTTTTTTGCCGTTTACCTTTTTTATTTAACAAGGGTGTTATGTGGTTTTAGTTTCACTAGCTTTAATTGCTTGTGCATTATTCTCAGAATAAACTATCTCGTGTATTTTTTTAAATGAGAAATAGATCAACATTCTCTAATGCATAAAGGAAGAAGAGACAAATACGTATTTTAAGGCTCTTGTTTATGAAGAAAAATGTCACTTATTACTTCCTAGGATTACAACTGTCAATCTGAATATTGTTATCCATGACAACCAAGTGACATAGAAGATCTTTTGAGTTTAAAACATGCATTCCATAAAAGCCAGGTGAGGTCCAGATACCTCCAAGAGGGAGTTTTTTTTTTAAGCTTTTTTTTATTATAGTTGATTTGCAGTGTTCTGTCAATTTCTGCCGTACAACAAAGTGACCTGGTTATACATATATAGGCATTCTTTTTCTCATATTATCTTCTATCATGTCCCATCACAAATAATTGAATATAGTTCCCTGTGCTATACACCTAATTAGGACCTCATTGCTTATCCACTCCAAATACAGCTGAAAGTTTGCTATATATGGATAGGTGTGGAAGCAATGGGAATGGAAGAGATTCCCTAGGGAAGGCCTGTGGAACCAAAAAAAAGATGACTGACTTTTCATTAATACAAGTTAGTTTGTGGGGGGGGGATACAGTATGTGTTTTCCATCTCCACAGGATTGAAGATTTGTTGACTTTATTATAGACCCAATAAATATCTAGTCCAAATTGTTCCTATTTGCTGTTTTGGGGTCTTCTGTTATGAAGCTTTTGGTCAGAATCTCATGTAATAAAATACAGCTTGCCCTGCCCAGCTCACTAAGTTAATACAAGGATCTTGGGGGCAGAATCTATACTTTCCTTAGTGAATAGATATATTGGTAGATTTTGCTGCCTAGAGTAAATATTAACATTAATTTATAGGCCGAATAAAGTATGGAAGTGGTCAGAATCCACAAACACTTTATCTTATTAATCTGTGGATGAAGGCAGTTCATATAAATACCCTAATTTTGCCTATTATTTTGTTGATATGTGGTTTAATAATCTTTTTATTTTTTGTTTTCTATCACTCAATAATATTCTCTTTACTTCTTTAGGATCCTGAGCATGTGAATAAATCATTCGCTAACCATCACGGAGCCTACATATCCTCTTGCAGGACCCCAGATGAATACCAGGTATAGAAATATTTTTACAGATTTTTTTTCCACAGCTGCTCACATAACTTGGGAAGGTAGGTTAGAATAGTCGAAAAAATAATCTTAAGAATCAGGAAAATCTGGGTCCATATTCTGGCTCTACCACTTATTAGGTGGATGACCTTGATCAAGTTAATAAACTGCTCACAGCCTCATTTTCCTCATCTGTAAATTGGGGGTAGTATTCTGTCTTTTATTTTTATTCTTAAATTTTATTAGAATACAGTTGATTTACAAAGTTATGTTAATTTCAAGCATACAGCAAAGTAAATCAGTTATATATCTATCCATTCTTTCTCAGGTTCTTTTCCCATGTAGATTATTACACAGTATCTAATAAATTTCCCTGTGCTGTACAGTAGGTCCTTGTTACCTGTCTATTTTATATATAGTGTGTATATATCAATCCCAACCCGCTAATGTATGCCCCCCTACAGCATTTCCCCTTTTGTAAACATTAGTTTGGTTTTGAAATCTTTCAGTCAGTTTATGTTTTGTAAGTTCTATTTATCATTTTTATTAGAGTCCACTTATTAGTGATCTCATAGTATATTTGTCTTTGTCTGACTTACTTCACTTAGTATGATAATTTCCAGCCTGTTCACGTTGCTGCAAATGGCAGTATTTCATGCTTTTTTATGGGAGAGTAATATTCCATTGTATATATGTACCACATCTTCTTTTTCCAGGCCACAGCCACAGCAACGTCAGATCCGAGCCGCATCTGCGACGTACACCACAGCTCACGGCAACACCGGATTGTTAACCCACTGAGCAAGGCCAGGGATCGAACCCTCAACCTCATGGTTCCTAGTCGGATTCGTTAACCACTGCGCCACGACGGGAACTCCAGCATGTGTCTTTTTGAATTATGGTTTTCTTCAGATATATGCCCAGGAGTGGGATTGGTGGATCATATGGTAGTTTTATATTTAGTATTTTAAGGAACCTCCATGCTGTTCTCCATAATGGTTGCACCAGGTTATGTTCCCACCAACAGTGTAGGAGGGTTCCCTTTTCTCCACACCCTTTCCAGCATTTGTTGTTTGTTGACTTTTGATGATGGCTGTTCTGACTGATGGTGTGAGGTGATACTTCATTGTAGTTTTGATTTGCACTTCTCTAATCATTGGCACTGTTGAGCATCTTTTCATGTGCTTTTTGGCAATCTGTCTTCTTTGAAGAAATGTCTGTTTAGATCTTCTGACCAATTTTTTTTTTTTTTTTTGTCTTTTGTCATTTCAGAGCCACACCCACAGCCTGTGGAGATTCCCAGGCTAGGGGTCTAATTGGAACTACAGCTGCTGGCCTACACCACAGCCACAGCAATGCCAGATCTGAGCCACGTCTGCAACCTATACCACAGCTCATGGCAACGCTGGATCCTTAACCCACTAAGCGAGGCCAGTGGAATTGAACCATCAACCTCATGGTTCCTAGTCTGATTCATTTCCCCTGAGCCACGAAGGGAACTCCTCTTCTGACCAATTTTTGATTGCATTGTTTGCTCTTTTGATGTACAGCTGTATGAGATGCTTGTATATTTTGGAGATTAATCCCTTGTTAGTCACTTCATTTGCAAAGATTTTCTTCCCATTCTGTGGGTTGTTTTTTCGTTTTGTGAATGGATTCATGGTCACTTCTATCTAACAGAAGATTATTGTCAAGGGTTAAATAAGATTACAAACCGGAGAATTCCCTTGTGGTGCAGCAGGTTAAGAATCTGGTATTGTCACTGCAGCAGCTTGGGTTGCTGCTTTGTTTCATTCCCTGCCCTGGGAACTTCCACATGCTACACTTGAGGCCCAAAGATAAGTAAAGACATAAGCAGATAAATAAATAAATAAATAAATAAATAAATAATAAAGAATTTGGATGAGTTTGTGCTGTGGCACAGTGAGTTAAGGATCTGGCAATGTCTCTGGAGTCTGTGGCTGCATGGTTTCGATCCCTGGCCCAATGTGGGTTAAGGATCTATTGTTCCTGCTGCTGTGGCTCTAATTCTATGCCTGACCTGGGAACTTAACATATGCCCTGAATGCAGAAAGGAAGGGAGGGAGGGAGGGAAGAAGGAAGGAAGGAAAGAAAAGAAAGAAAGAAAAAACTTAAGAAGATTCTGTACCTGGCCTGGGAACTTCCATATGCTGTGAATGCAGTGAGTGAGAGAGAGAAGAGAGAGAGAGAAAGAGAAGGAGGAAAGAAAAGAGAAAGGGAGGAAGGAAGGGGAGAGAAAGGGAGGAAGAAAAAAGGGAAGAAAAGAAAAAAAGATTATGAAACTAAAGGGTCTAGGACATAGTAAGTACTAGGTAAATATTAGTCTCATTTCCTCCTTCCCTTATTTTAGTTTCACAGTGAGTCTTCTTATTGAGAAAAAAAATAGTATCTGGGCTTTTGAGGCTAAATATCATGTTCATATTTATTTACATCATAGACAAATGGGAAAGTTGTTGAGTTCCTTCCCTCTTCTAAAACCTAATTCCTTGATGGGAAAAATTACACATTGGATGTAAAGTTTCCTGAATGTCCCTAAGCCTTTCCCCACTTATGTGGTGTAGGAAGGAGGAGCTTGCCACCTGTCTCCTAATTTTCTCAATCTGTCAGTACTTTGAAGACTAGGCAAATTGGCTTGTGTTATTTGGCTCTTTGGATCATTTATTGTTCTTTTTTTCCCCTAGAGAAGAACAATTAATGCTGACATGTGTTTTTTTTTTTTCCAGACTAGAATTGCATCCATGTATTACCTTTATTCTCTGTATTATTTTTCTTTGTGCCAGATGCTCTTGATGAAGACAGTGGGAAACATGACCCAAATAGACTATCATATTCCTAAGGGCTTAGTTTTCGCCCTTCTGTTCAATCCTGTTGCCACCTCTTATTCTTTGAAAACTTGTCAACCTCTGTTCTGTTTTTAATTTTGTTATTGGGTCACACTCCTTCCTTACATTCTAGGGAAGATAATATATTCATGGGATTTAGACTGATTATTCCTGGTATATTCAACTCTAGTTTTTTTTTTTTTAATTCATTTGTTGAATTTTGGTTTTCAGTCATCTATTTTCTTTAGGATGGCAGTTTTGAATTATTTTTGGTTACAGACCCCTTTGAATATCTGATAGCCATGAATCTCATTCCTTGAGAAAAAATACTTATAGACTGGCAAAATTTTGCACCCAATTTCAGGGTATTTGTGTCTCTCTTGCCTCCAAAATCTACCTGTATACCTTAGACTAAGAAAAAGACTAGTAGCAGCATTTATTGAAATGCCAGGTTTTGTGCCAAGCACTTTGCATACATTACTCTTACTTGATGCTCACAAAAAACCCATGCATGAGGTGTAGGTACTATTATTTTTCCGCTCTTTTTTTGTTGTTAAATGAGGAAAGCAGCTAGAGAGCTTAACCAACCTAAAGTTATACAGTTGTGAAATGATATAGCCAGGATTTAAATCTGAAATGATTTCTACTCTGCACTGCAAAGAAATGTAGGTTGGGCTTTAAAACATACTAAGAACTACTGGGAGCAAAAAGAAAAAGCTAACCTGGAGCACTTATAATAAACCAGGAATTTTTCTAAGCATTTTACATATAATGACTCATTTAAAATTTAATATTACTCTACTAGGAGATACTGATATTACCCTGTCTCACAGCTGAGGAAACTGAGGCACAGAGATATTAAATAACTCGATCAAGGTCACACAGCCAGCGAATTTAAAAGCCATGTTTCAAACCTAAGCAGTTGATTTCTAGGCTTTGCTTTTAACCTCTATACCATACTGCCTCTCACAAATTAGCAAATAATAGAGAGACATAGATAAACTAATAGTTTGTCGCTTACTAGCTTTGTGACCTTGAACAAATTTCTTGATCTCAGACTGCTTCCTTTCAAAAAAGAGAGCTTTAAAGTCTTTTAGGTATTATGAGCTTAAGCCAGATAAGGATTTGAAAGCACATAGTTTATAGTTGATCTAGACTTGGAACCCAGGCTTGAAAGCACTACAATGTTCAGCTTCTAGAAGTATAAGCTTTGAAAATTGACCATACTTAAATTCAAATCCCAGTTCTGCTACTTAACTTCTGTATCAAGTTATAAAAGTTACAGTTTATTGGGAGTTGCCTGGTGGCTCAGTGGGTTAAGGATCTGACATTGTCTGTGCTGTGGCTTGGGTCACTGCTGTGGCATGGGCTTGATCACTGGCCTGGGAACTGCTGTATGCTGCAGACGTTGCCAAAAAGGAAAGTTATAAAAGGAGCAATAAAGTGTTTTGGAATAGTTTTAGTGGGAACTATTATATATGTAAGGTGTCCAGTAGGACACCTGGTGCATAGGTGATCAGTAAACTGGGGCCAGTATTTTAGGTAGGAAGCTTTACCAGATAATACATGAAAATAAGATCTAGAAGAAGATATCCTTAGTTCATGATATGATGAATATTCTTTCAGTTTAGCTATTTTAATAGTCTACCATCATGCAAAGGCACCGTTGCAGGTAGCTCACTGTCAGGTTTCTTGCTTTCAAGTGTGTGACTTTAGCTGATAGCTATTTTCTCACAGTCCTTTTTTTTTTAACAGTAATTTTTACTTTTTTTTTTTGCTTTTTAGGGGCCACACCCGCGGCATATGACGGTTCCCAGGCTAGGGGTTGAATCAGAGCTGTAGCTGCCAGCCTACACCACAGCCACAGCAATGCAGGATCGTTAACCCCACCACAGCTCACGGCAATGCCAGATCGTTAACCCACTGAACAAGGCCAGGGATCGAACCCGCAACCTCATGGTTCCTAGTCAGATTCGTTAACCACTGTGCCACGATGGGAACTCCATAATTTTTTTAATTTATTTATTTGGCCACACCCACAGCATGTGGAAGTTCCTTGGCCAGGGATTGAACCCGTGCCACAGTTGCAACCTGCACCACAGCTGCTGCAACTCCAGATCCTTAACCTATGCACCATGCAGGAACTTCTTCCCAGTCCATTCTTTCCATTGTTATGTAAAGTAAAAGCTTTGTTATGGTTCCCTATATAATTTAACATTGAAAACTTGCTTTACATTGCCTCTATGATTTTTGTTGAGAAATTAATGGTGTTGTTTTTATGTGTCAATAATTATGTGATAGGGCCTAAGACACCAAATTTGGAAACACTGAAAAGCTTTTGTGCTTTTCATAATTTTTAGGTTTTATTGAGAAATTAGTTCAGAAGGACAGATTTTTTGCTTGTTACAGTTGCAGCTGTGGCATATGGAAGTTCCCAGGCTAGGACTGAATCAGCTGCAGCTTCTGGCCTACACCACAGCCACAGCCACACCAGATCCAAGTTGCATCTGCAACCTGTGCTGCAGCTTGCAGCAACCCTGGATCCTTAACCCACTGAGTGAGGCCAGAGATCAAACCTGCATCCTCACGGAATCTGTGTCAGGTTCCTAACCCAGTGAGCCACAACAGGAACTCTCAGAAGGGCAGATGTTAATTTAAAATTTATTTATTTATTTTTAATTATCTTATTTCACAATGGGATAGATTTTTTTTTTTTTTTTTTTTTTTTTGCTTTTTAGGGCCACACCTGTGGCATATGGACATTCCCAGGCTAGGGGTCGAATTGGAGCTACAGCTGCTGGCCTACGCCACAGCCACAGCAACGCCAGATACGAACCACGTCTGTGACCCACACCACAACTCATGGCAACACCAGATGCTTAACCCACTGAGCGAGGCCAGGGATCGAACCCGAAACCTCATGGTTCCTAGTCAGATTCGTTTTGTTGTGCCACACAGGAATTCCATTAATTTTAAATTTAAATTCGTGATGTATACTCATTTTTCTGTCACTTAAGAAAGATTTTATAGGATTGATACTCCCAGTTCTTTTTTTTTTTTTTTTTGTCTTTTTGCCTTTATGTAGAGCCGCACCCGCAGCATATGGAGGTTCCCAGGCTAGGGGTCTAACAGGAGCTGTAGCCGCTGGCCTTCGCCACAGCCACAGCAACACGGGATCCGAGCCGCGTCTGCGACCTACACCACAGCTCACGGCAATGCCAGATC
>PVHT020000066.1:26677801-26705652 GCA_004024745.2 Catagonus wagneri
GCCTGCCCACTGGTAGGTGGGGTTGATTCCTCTCCCTCTGATGGGTGGGACTTTGTCTCTGGATGAGATTAGAGGCTGGCTGTGTGCCTGAGGGGTCTTTAGGCAGCCTGTTTCCTGATGGGTGGGGCTGTGATCCCACCTGGATTATTGTTTGGCCTGGGGCTTCTCAGCACTGATGGGAGGGACCAGATTTTCCCAGAAATGGCCCCCTCCAGAGAAATGCAGGCTGATGAATGTCGCCGAGAGCTTCACCTCCAATGCCCTTCCCCCACAGCAAACCACAGTCACCCCTATTTTCCCAGGAGATCCTCCAAGAATTGCAGTAAGGTTCCACCTGGATTCCTATGGAGACTGCTTTGCCCTGGGACCCAGTACACCTGAAAGTCTGTGTGTACCTTTCAAGGATGGGGTCTCTGTTTCCCCCAGTCCTGTGGAGCTCCTGCACACAAGCCCCGCTGGCCTTCAATGCCGGATGCTCCGGGGGCTCTTTCTCCCTGTGCCCGATCCCCAGGCGTGGGGTTTTGACGTGGGGCTCAGAACTCTCAGTCCTGTAGCTGAGTCTCTGTGATGCAGTTACTTTCCAATCTGTGGGGCTTCCCACCCGGGAGGTATGGGGTTGCTTCTATCGCGTAATCGCCCCTCCTACCTCTTGATGTGGTCTCCTCTTTGTCTTCTGGAGTGGAATACCTTTTTTGGAAGTTTAGAGTCCATTTGGTTGAAGGTTGCTCGGCATTTGGTTGTAGTTTTTTGGTCATTTTTTAAAATAGGAGTTTAGTGTACTCTTAGTATGCACAAAATGCTTCCTATAATCTCAGCTTGTTGATTGATTTCACATTTCAAAATTGGCATGCATGCTGTATAGTAACTGCAGTTTTTGTTCTTCAGATGAAGAAAGTGTGACATTGACAGTAGATCGTTTTGATCCTGGTCGAGAAGTACCTGAATGCTTAGAGAGAATCCCTACTGCTTCTCTTCCTGGGGACTTTGTGATTCCATGCAAAATTCATACTCAGGGACTTTGTTCAAGAGAAATAATAGTTCACAGTTCAGATGACTTCAGTTCAGCTTTTAAGGTAAGATTTGTTGATAATGTTATTATTCTTAATAGAACACAAGAATCCAACTATGTGTGTACTGTGTTGTATTTTAATAAACCATATTTAATGGGTATTTAACAAGAATTTCTAACTAAGTGATTATTGACCTGAAATGCAATTAAATATGGTTTCTGAGGGCAGAAATGCTAGTATGTAATACGGGTGGCATTCCAGAACAGGATAGCAAAGATAGCAAAGTACAAAACAAGAAAGCAAAGTACAAGTTTATGCTTAGGGTGACATTAAGGATAGAGATTTTTGCTGGATTTGTGGCAAGTCAGACTTCGAGTATTAGTGTCTCTAGATTATACAGAGCCTTGTCACCTGGGCTAAGAAATTTGAACTTTGTCAACTGGGCCATGTTTTTCATTGGAAATTTCTGAAAAGTGGAACTCAGAATAGTTAGGCCATTGCAGCTGTTGGGTGTATATTAGCCTGTCATAGGGTGGGGCAGAGATTAGAAAGGACACTGGGCATGAGCAGCTAGAGAGGAAGAACTAACTTGACTATCTGGGCTAATAAAAAAAGAATCAAAAAGGAATGGACTTTAGATTCTCCAAATTAAATGACAAGACTAAGTCACAGTTAATTTATGTCCCTTTTACCCATGTAATAAATATTTACTGGAAGAGACTTTCCAGTAAGGATTTAAAATGCTCTTGGGAGGTAGAGGTTAGAAATATGTGATGCGATGGAGCTTGGTATGGTAAATCTTACTTGCTTTAACATAAATATTCATGGAACCTTTTGGTCATGTGAAAGAAATAGGAGAATTGAAATATTCCAAATTAGAAACTTGTAATTTTGTTAGTGCAGTATATATATATGCACCAATATGAAACAAACCCTTTAGAGATATGGACAAATTTCTAAGTTTGAAAGTAATTGTATAATATTGATTCTTCAGGCTCTGCAGCACCATGTATGTAGCAAAGATTCCTTGGATTGTGGTAAACTGCTCTCCCTAAGAGTTCATATCACTTCCAAGGAGAGTTTGGACAGTGTGGATTTTGACTTGGATTGGGCAGCAGTAACTCTCTCAAATACCTTTAAATGCACACCTGTGAAGCCAATCCCCATTATTCCAACAGCTCTGGCAAGAAACTTGAGCAGTGATCTGAGTATTTCTCAAGTTCAAGGTACCTATAAATACGGGTAAGTAAAAGATCTATTTATCCACAGTTTTAAATATTGGTCACATTAGTGTACTTTAATGTTATTCACAGAATATGAAATAATTGTTTAGTCAATTTGAATGCCCAAGAACTGTGGTGTCTTGATAAATAACCAAGGAAGGTGAAAAAGTTGTTAATTTTTGCTAAGTAGAGTTTTCTTTCAGAGAATTGTGCCCACCATCCCACAAAAAATTAGTAGTTAAAAATTAAAATTGTGTTTTGAAAATATAAGGAGAAATTATCCTTTATATCATTTTACCCTTTATATTTTACCCAGGTTTTAAGTCATCATCTTTTTGTCTGTATGGTTTTGTTTTATATTTTTAACTATAGTCTACCTGATAATGAGCTTAATGGAGGCTGGAGAATTATTTATAATTTGCAGTTTTAATTTTCAATAATAAGCACTAGATAATGGAGATGATTAAATTAAAATTTATAGTACTCTTGTTTACCAAATTGTCACCCACTCGAGGGTGGAATTTCCCCACTTTGCTGAAGCAGCATCCTCTCTCTAGCTTCCTCTGGCCATTCTTAGTTTCTTAGGAAATGTAAGCCAAATTGCTTGCTTTCTGATCCTCAGCAGGGCTGCTTCCCTGAATCCTCATCCACTTTTTTTTAATCCATTGTCTACTGAGCTAGGTTAGACAATATAAGCACCCTCTGCTTTAAAGTCTAAGCAGTTCGCTTCTGGCTTCCTTTCCCACTGACTCCACCCTAGTTCCTGTTAGGTCTCTAGAGCTGAAAATGTTTGCCAGTGTACACTCAGCTCAAAATCTTATCTTCCGAAAGTACCTCTTTAAAAGAGGGTAATAAAGGATTTTCTTTTCAGGGGGTCCCTGGAGTAGCAGGAAAATTCTTGCATGCTGATTAGAGCACCTTCGTTTGGAGTAGCACAAAGGAAAAGGGGTTGCTATATTCCAAAATCATGGAATGGTTAAAGGTGATAGTGATCAAAAAATGTTTGAATTAAGTTGAACGTTTAATTCTTGGAATAATGAAGTGCTTCTCAATTGGGACACAGGAGTTTGTGTTAAAATTAATCAAAAAATTAATTTATTTTCCTTAGTAGCCATGTCCATCTGGTCATGAAGCATGAATTTACCTTCCTTTGTGACCTCTTGGCATGCTAGTAGTACCTAGGATGTTCAATATTCTAGCTAATCTAATCGCCTATCCCTTTGCCCCTTTCTACCTAGAGTGATTTAATTTGTGACATTTGCCTTTTTTGACTGCATTCATATGTTTACACTAATATTTATTAGGATCCATTATGGAATAGATATTGTGTTAGACACTAGGATTAAATAGATTAAAAACATACTTACTGTCTGTCCATTAAGTATGTTAACATGTAAATGCAGTGTGGATAAACATAATGAGGGTTTATATACAGTGCAGAGAAAGCAGGAGGGTTTTTCCAAATTGCCTGGGAAAATCATGGAAACTTTGAGCTGGTTCTCTTAAAGAATAGGAATTTATCAGGTGGTCAAGGCAGATGAGCCCTCACAGCAGTATGTCATTTTTTTTTGTTGTTTGTTTTTTTTAAGTGTCATTGTTGATGCATAAATCTGCCAACTCAGGCTTAATCATCCTCTCACATGGTTTGATAAATTCATCATCTTTGTGTTTTAGGTTATTATAGCAATAAAATACATCCTCAGTGATAACTGAAGACTTTATATCACAAATGGCATTGTTTTTACTTTTGTGTTTTAAAGTCATAACAATAAAATTAACTCTGGACAGTTATACTAAATTCATATCCTTAAGACTTACCAATAATAAGTATATTAACAAAATATAAATGTAATATATAATGTTCTTTTAGGGAAACATGAACTTTAGGTCCTATCGTGATGGTTCCAAAATTCTTTGATAGCGGTTGGAGGAATATAGTACAGGGAAGGTTGAATGTGCCTCACCTGATTCAGCCTCCTTCAGTGAGAAGTCACTCACATCTGTTGCAGTCTTGTCAAGCATCTGGATGCTTGAACACTTCTAGGAATAGGAAATTCACTTCTCCAAGGGAAACCTGTTTGGTTCTGAAATTGTCAGCCTTGATGTTTAATACTTTTGATTTTTTAAAGTTGACACTTTTAGGGCTAACTTTTTTTAAAAGGTGTATAATCTTCAGTGACCATTTTAATAGAAATTTGAAGATATTAAATCTCTTCAAGCTGTTGCTCAAAATTACTGGAGTCTTTCTACACTTTGAACTATCTTCTTTGTGTGCATGTGTATGTGAGAGAAATTATTCATTTAAACCATCTCCTCTGCCTAAAATGGGCTTCTTCAGCACTCAGGTTATGTCTCTTAGGTAAAAGTACATATTTCCAATTGTTTTTACATGAATGTCTTCTGTTTAGATATCTTACCATGGATGAAACACGCAAATTGTTGCTTTTGCTGGAATCTGATCCCAAGGTTTACTCTCTACCATTAGTGGGAATGTAAGTGTTGCATTATTTATGAATATGTTTTCAGCCACATATATATTCAAATGTAGATGATAAGCATGTGAATCATTAGCACTATGAATATGTAATTAGTACTTAGATCATCTTACAAAGCCATGAAGGCCAGTGATGCTTAAGGTTTCTTATTTTAATAGCTTTTGTCCAATCTTGGGAAGAGCTCCAGAATAGGAAACAAAGGTGAATTCTTCTGGTTGAAGCTGAAGCCTTAGAGCCCTTTTTCTTTAACCTTCTTCACTACCCCCCGTCCCTTAAGGCACCTTGAAGAACCCAGGACTCAGAATCTCTAACACTGTTTAAAATTCACTGCTGGGCAGTTTTGCGGAAATTCTCTAGTGTTAATGGCTATCTCTTTAGAGTTAGTGGTTAATGACATTTAGACAGATTATTCAGTCAAAAATTTATATTCATTCAATATTTATTGAGTGCTTACCCTATGCTTAATATTATGTTTCATACTGTGTTGGGATTTAAAGCTCCTCAGGGAATTTATAATTAAAGTGAGGTGATAAAATATTCAAATATTCACACTTAGAAAGATAAATAATGAGGAAACATGATTTACCATGAAATAAACAGTTTAGACAGTGAACACTATTACTGTTTGTAAGAGAGGCGATAGAGAAGGTGAACTTGAGCTAGACCTTTCAAGTGTGTGGATAATAGAAGGGAGGATTGATGAGGAAGTGGAACTCGTGTGTGGCAATAGTATGTGCAGAGTTAAAAAATGAGAATGCACAGATGTTCTATGGACCATGAAATCTACTCGCAGTCTGTTTGCTATGGTCCTGGTAGTGGCTATGTTTTATTGCTGCTAAGTAATTATCTATTAAGAGCTTTCTGTGCTTCAGGCTACCTATATATGTTATAAAATTTAATCCTCTCAATAACACTATAATTTTAGCCTGTTAACTTCGTTCTTCCCTTATTCGCCTATTCTTTCCAGTGCATCCTAATTGACTCTGATTCCTGCTTTTACCTCTATTGTTAGCCATTTTCTCTCCCACTATTTTACCATCATTTCAGGTGGAAGAGGACAAAAACTAGCTTGCTTTTTCTGTATCCGTAATTATAGCTGTGTCTGTATTCTCCCTCTTAGTTATCAGCATGGTCTAATGTTCATGTATTTCCTATTTATGAGCCTTTTAATCTACTCCTGGTGAATGCTAAGAATCTCGTCCACATTACCTCGAGAAGAACATAATCTAAATTAAGAACCAGTTTGTAAATGACTATAGTTTTTAATTTCTATTTTCTGTTTTAGTTGGCTGTCTGGAATTATACATATTTATAGTCCTCAGGTGTGGGCTTGCTGCTTGCGATACATGTTCAATTCTTCTATTCAAGAAAGGCAAGTGATTTTTTTTTTTTTTCTGTAGGGTTTTTTGGTTTTTGGGTTTTGGATTTTTTTGGCTGTGCCCCTGGCATATGGAATTTCCTGGACCAGGTATCAGACCTGCACCACAGCAGTAACTAGAGCCGCAGCAATGACAGTGCTGGATCCTTAACCCACTAGACGACCAGGGAAACTCCTGTAGGGTTTTATTATGATCTTTTCCTCCATTTATATTTAATTGGTCTTATTTAAAATTCATTCAGTGCCTTAAACTTTTAGAATATTTACAAACCAGAAGAACAACACACTAAGGAAAACAAACCTTGTTAATTGGGAGTAAAACCAGACAAAAAAAGGTGATGTACTTTACTTGAACTTGGAAATATGAAAGAATTTACTTTTCAGGAGTAGGGAAAAAAAACCTAGAGATATCTGTCTACTCTAGCATCCTGTTTTATGAAAAGAGGTTAATTTTCAGTGGAGTAAAGTGACTGAAAATGAGGTTGAATTTGTTACAAGTCTTTTTATTAAGTTACACAGTCTTGTATCCTAAGAAACACTTGAGAGATGAGATGTTCAGTGTTCTTCTTGGAACTAAAGCATAAGCATTAGAACTAATAGGGAAAACTATTTCTAACCTTAGCTCATTTAATTTTGTTGTTTTGTGCATTTGCCTCTTACCTTCTTTACCTATTAAATGAAAATTCCAGAGTCTTTCTTTCTGCCTTGATGGCTATAATACATTTTAAAAAAAAAGCTTTATTGTAACTGTGTTAGGTCTTACAGTCAGGAGGACATGGGGATTCTGTTAGAACATCAGCATTTGATCCATCTTCATTTCTGTGTCCTCAATTAGAAATGTTTAATTTAACAGAATCCTCGGAGCCCCAGTGGAGAAAGAAAGCTTTGATGACAAATAAAATATGTCTGCGTGGGGAAAGCCAATCCTCTGGCCCTGCCAAAAAAAAGCAACTTCATTGTAAATCAACTATAATAAATCTTCTTTAATTTCAACTTAAAAAAATTTTTCGTGACTATGTAGTACAGGTACATGGCAATAAATCTGAAAAATACATAGATTTGTAATAAAATAAGTTTCTTCCAGCCCATTTCCACACACCCTATCCCCAGAGGCAATCACTGTTAACGGAGATCTTATGCGTCCTTCCTGAAATACCAATTCATAGACAAATATCACGCTCCCTGGCCTGTAAGAATTAAATCATAGATGGGACCACATTGTTTTCCCTTTTCTCTGTTACTTTTTGCTTTATAACAGTATTCCTTGGAGATCATTAGTAAATCTTGACACATACAGATTTATATGTATTTTAAGAACTACTTACTTTGCTTGCAGACAGCTTTGTGTATACATCTTTATGTGCATATACTAGTATATTTGTAGAATAAATTCCAAAAAGAAATTTATCAATTTATAATTATTGATAATAATTTATTAAATAAAATTTCTGGCTCACATAGTATCTAATTTTAAATTTTGGTTGATGTTTGCCAATATGTCCTTCAAAGACTGCCAGTTTATAATCTTTCCAACAGTGTTTGAGGGAGTTCCCTTCATGGCTCAGTGGTTAATGAATCCGACTAAGAACCATGAGGTTCCGGGTTCAATCCCTGGCCTTGCTTAGTGGGTTAAGGATCTGGCGTTGCCGTGAGCTGTGGTGAAGGTTGCAGACGCGTCTCAGATCCCGCGTTGCTGTGGCTGTGGCGAAGGCCGGCAGCTGCAGCTCCTGTTAGACCCCTAGCCTGGGAACCTCCATATGCCTTGCATATGGAGGTTCTACATAAACCATATGGTGCGGCTCTACATAAAAGGCAAAAAAGACAAAAAAAAAACCAACAGTGTTTGAGAGTGCCTGTGTTCTCCATCCCTTCACTTATACCATGCAACAAATATTTTTTGAACACCTACTATGTTCCAAGTATTATTCGTGATATTGGGAATAAGCAGTAAACAAAAAAGACCCTGCAGAGATAGGCAGTAAACAGAAAAAATAAGTAAAATAAATAGTATTTTACAAGCTGATGAGTGCTGTGGAGAAAAGCAGGGGAAGTAGATGTTGTGTATGGATGGTAGTGGCAGACAGGGTTGCTTTTTTGTTGTTGTTGTTTTTTGATTTTGGTCTTTGTAGGGCCATACCCACGGTATATGGAGGTTCCCAGGCTGGCGGTCAAATCGGAGTTACAGCCACCAGTCTACGCCACAGCCACAGCCACACCAGATCCCAGCCACATCTGCGACCTTCCCCACAGCTCATGGCAACACCTAATCCTTAGCCCACTGAGCAAGGCCAGGTATCGAACCCACAATCTCATAGTTGGATTCGTTTCCACTGTGCCATGATGGGAACTCCAGGTTGCAGTTTTAAATAGAGCGGTCAGGCAGGCTGCCTGAGATGAGGCCAAAAGGCCTCCCGGACAGAGGATACATTATGTGCTAAGGCTGTGGAGAAAGGGTCACTTTGCATCTTCAAGGAACAGCAAGTAGGCAGCTGGAGAGAATAAGGAAAGGGAGAACAGCAAGACCTCAGAGAGGTAACCAGAAGGCCATTATTAGACATTTGATCTGACAGATGAAAAAAGGCTTTTCCAGTGGTTTCATGACCTCCTAATTGTGTCTCTTGCCATTAGTTCATTGGATTGTGCATCTTTTTCACATTGCTTTGTAAGTTTTCTCTTTTGCGTTCAGTGTGTGTGTGTGTGTGTGTGTGTGTGTGTAATATAAAGTATGTAGAGAAATATATGTTTATAAGAATATATGTTATATGCTGCAAAAATTTTAAATATGTAATAGAAATATATATTATAAAAACATGTGTATGTGCATAGGTATATCTGTATGTATATGTTTAGGTATATGGCAAAAATTTCAGTCCCTCAGATTGTCATTTCATTTAACTTTGGGTAATGAAATTTTTCTCCAAATAGACATCAATCTTTTCTGTTTTGCTTACAAAGGATTTATATTGAAATAAAATCTCTTGTTTTTCCTTTCTGTATTTTATTTTAATTATAAAATGAAATTAGTTTCATTTGCAACAAAAGAGAAATTAAAGTCATTTTTACATATTAGTACAATTAAGTTTTATTATCAATGACAGGTCTTATTTATAATATTAAATTCTTGGTAAAGTTAGTTTTAAAGTTCTCTCTTTTAGTCTGAAGCATTAGGCAATTTCTCTGGTCCTAAACTCTTAATTATTGCCATCGTTTGAACCAGGGGAGCAGCAGCAATGCTTGGCATATCTTATGTTGGTACTTCGCAGGATTCTGAGCAATGGTCTTATCTGACCCTAGAGAGAGAAATTGAGGAGAATAGACATTCTGTCTCCTAAACCTCTACTGCTTTGTTTTTTTAATAGTGTAATGTATCCCCCCCCGCCTTTTTTTTTTTTTTTTTGGTCTTTCTAGGGCCTCACTCACGGCATGCGGAGGTTCCCAGGCTAGGGGGTCGAATAGGAACTGTAGCTGCCAGCCAGTGCCACAGCAATGCTGGATCTGAGCCATGTCTGTGACCAACACCACAGTTCACAGTGACACTGGATCTGTAACCCACTGAGAAAGGCCAGGGATCGAACCTGCACCCTCGTGGATACTGGTTGGGTTCCTTAACCACTGAGCCACGATGGGAATGCCCCCAAATTATTTTTCATTCAGCATTTTACAAAGTAGAGACAACAACTAAAAATATTTTTAAATAGTTTGATTTAGGATATTTTAAGGACTCTTGAATACAAATATTTGTTGATTCATGTAGTGAATGATAAAATGAATGTTCACTTTATCAATATTTATAGTAGTGAAATATAAATAATTTAAATACCAATTTTTATAAGTCTGAGTGAATTAATAAAAGCGCATCTTTAGGAGTTCCTGTTATGGCTCAGTGGAAACAAATCTGAGTAGTATCCATGAGGACGCAGGTTCAGTCCCTGACCTTGCTCAGTGGGTTAAGATCTGGCTGTGGGGTAGGTCGCAGATGTGGCTCAGATCTGGCATTGCTGTGGCTCTGGTGTAGGCCTGCAGCTGTAGCTCTGATTCAGCCCCTAGCCTGGGAATCTTCATATACTGCCAGTGCGGCTCTAAAAAGACAAAAGACCAAAAAAAAAAAAGGCACGTCAATATTGGATTGTCTCAACAAAAGAATGAAGAGGTCTGAGGTATAACATGGAAAGAAATCCAAGATAGTCAAATAAGAAATAACAAATGCAGATAGTATGTATTGTATGGCCTCATTTTTGTTGAATTGTATAAAATGTTTGCATATGCCTAGGGAAAATTCTGTAATTATATACACTAAACTGGAAAGTAGGGTGGGATGTTTTACATTTTCTATTTTAAAAATTAAAAATATATATATTTAATATATATTAATATATATATTAATATATATTTTAAAAACTAAAAAAATAAGCATGAATTTGCCCCACTTTTCTTCCAAAAATTGGACTGTTTAGTCTGTCTAAACAGACTAAACATAGAAACCTTTGCATGTACTTTTGTTATTCTCAGTATTAATTAACTGGCATTTTTTTCATCCAGGGTTTTTTCAGAATCTGGAAATTTTGTTATAGTTCTTTATTCTGTGACACATAAGGATCCTGAGTTTTATGAATGCCTACCTTGTGATGGCAGGTTACCTGACCTTCGATTCCAGCTACTAACCAGCAAGGAAACAGTACATCTTTTCAAAGTAAGTGATCCAGTTACCTAGCACATTAATGGCTATTTACGGTTGCATGTTGGCCTTTTAAACCCAGTGGTCTTTACCCTTTAAAATTGTTATCAAACTATTTGGCTTTGTTTTATTTATAATCAGGTAATAATGAATATTAACTTCATTTATGGTTAATTTTGTTTTATAAAACTTAGGCCATATTCCCAGAACGAAATTCTAATATAGAATCAAATAATATATCAAGAATTTATATATTTCATTTTATGATACTGAGAGTTAATTTTTGACCTTGTGTGTTCTTTGCCTTGACTCTTATTTTTTTTAATGTATTAGTTTAACAAAAAGTTTCTCATACTTAAAAGTCAGTGTCAGAGTTCTAGTTGTGGCTCAGCGGAAACAAACCCGATTAGTATCAATGAGGATGTGGTTTGATCTTTGGCCTTGTTCAGTGGGTTGAGGATCCGGCGTTGCAGATGGGGCTTGGATCCGGCGTTGCTATAGCTGTGGTGTAGGCTGACAGCTACAGCTCCCATTCCACCCCTAGCCTGAAAACTTCCACATGCCACAGGTACGGCCCTAAAAAGCAAAACAAAACAAAAAGTCAATGTCTATACAGATGACAAACAGGCACATAAAAAGATATTCAACATTGCTAAGTATTAGAGAAATGGAAATCAAAACTACAATGCAAATCGAAACTACACCTCACACTTATCAGAATGGCCATCATCAAAAAGTCTTCAAATAGGAATTACCTGGTGTCTTAGCAGGTTAAGGATCCAGCATTGTCATTGCTATGGCTTGTGTCGCAGCTGTGGCGCAGGTTCAGTCCTTGGCCCTGGAGCTTCTACATGCTACAGACACAGCCAAAAGAAAAAAAAAACTCCAAATAATAAATGCTGGAGAGGGTGTGGAGAAAAGGGAACCCTCTTATACTGTTGGTAGGAATATAATTTGGTGCAACAACTATGGGCAACAGTATGGAGGTTCCTTAAAAAACTGAAAATAAAACTACCATATGATGCAGTAATCCTACTCCTGGGTATGTATCTGGAGAAAACTCTAATTTGAAAAGATGCACACACCCCAGTGTGCATAGCGGCACTGTTTACAATAGCCAAGACATGGAAGCAACTTAAGTGTCCATCGACAGATGAATGGATAAAGCAGATATGGTATATATACAATGGAATATTACTCATCCATAGAAAAGAATGAAATAATGCTGCTTGCAACAACACAGATGGACCTAGAGATTATCATACTAAGTGAAGTAAGTCATGCATAGAAAAACAAACATAGTATCACTTATGTGTAGAATCTAAAAAAAGAATACAGATCAGAAATAAACTCAAAGGCATAGAAAACAAATTTATGGTTACCAAAGGGGAAAGGGTAGGGGGAAAATTAGGAGTTTGGTATTAACAGATGCTACTATTAAATAGCACAGGAAACTATATTCAGTATCTTATAATAACCTATAAAGAGAAGAACCTGAAAAATATATATATATATATATATATATATATATAAAAACTGAACTTTGCTGTACACCTGAAACATTGTAAATCAGCTGTACATCAATAAGTAAGTAAATAAGTAAATTTTAAAATGAATTCCTAAAAAAAAGTCATTGTCTATAATATATAACCCTAGGAATCAGAATAGATTGTTGTTATATCTTTTTTTGTTGTTTGTTTTTTGTTTTATAGGGCCGCGCCCCCGGCAATGGAGGTTCCCAGGCTAGGGGTCCAATCGAAACTACACCTGCCGGCCTACACCACAGTCACAGCAACACCGGATCTGAGCCGCGTCTGTGACCTACACCACAGCTCACAGCAACACTGGATCCTTAACCCACTGAGCGAGGCCAGGGATCAAACCCATAACCTCATGTTTCCTGGTTGGATTCGTTTCCGCTATGCCATGATGGGAATTCCAATTGTTGTTATATCTAATAAAATACATAAATATTCATCTGGGTGATTGTCACAGAAAAAGTAGATCTTTGAAACCCTAAGTGTCATTATGTGAAAACGTTCTAAGGGCACTTTTTAGTAAAACCAATAATAAAAAATTTTCTGTATTTTATTATAAAAATATTGAATCTCTTTAAATAATCATGTGTTTCCACTCAGATCTTATTTTGTTCCTTTTTAAAATTCATTTATGGGCTGTACCAATTCATGAATCATGTTTTTGTATTTTAGTTATAAAGACAATCATCTTAAATGAAGTCTAATAATTTATTTCCCTTTTAAAAACATTTATTATTCACTCATTTTATTCTTCAGATCATATCCTCAATTTAAAGTTATTATTTTAACTGAGTCCCTGTTGATTAAGTTAGGTAGTAAAGGTAATTAAGTTTTCATGTTCATTTATGTAGTAGGGAGATGGATAATTTCTTTTTAAAGGTTACATAAAAATAGAGCTATCATATGATTGAGCAATTCTGCTTCTGAGTATTTATCTGAAGGAAATGAAAACACTAACTCAAAAAGATAACTGCACCCACATGTTAATTGCAGCATCATTTACCATAGCCAAGACATTAAAGCAACCTTAGTGTCCATGGATGGATGAATGGAGAGAGAAAATGTGATGTGTATTTATTTTTAAATTTTATTTCATGTAATAGAGTACTATTTATCCACGAAAAGAAGGAAATCCTGCTACTTGTGACAACATAGACGGACTTTGAAGGCATTGTGCTAAGCAAAATAAAACCGAAAGACATATCATATGATCTCACTTATATGTGAAATTAAAAAATTTAAACATTTCATTGAACTCTTAGATACAGAGAACAGATTGACGGTTTCCAAGAGGCATGGGGGGTTTGAGGATGACAGAAATAGCCAGAAGTGGTCAAAAGGTACAAACTTAACAGTTAATAAAGTAAATAAGTCAAGGAGGTATGAGGTACAGCATGGTGACAATAATTAATAATACTGTTCTGTATATTTGAAAGTTCTTATCACAGGAAAAAATATCACTCTGTATCGTGATGGATGTTACCTAGACTAATTGTGTGTATTCCACAGTATACACAAATATTGAATCCTTGTATTGTACACCCAAAAGTAATGTAATATGTCAATTATATCTCAATTTTAAAAATGATTTTTTAAAAAAAGTTATGGGAGTTCCCCGGTGACTCAGCAGGTTGAATCCAGCATTGTCAGTACTGTGGCCTGAGTCACTGCTATGGCGCAGGTTCCATCCCTGGCCCCGGAACTTCCATATGAAAGTTACAGTTATAGAAATCAGAAGTCCCCTTCCCCCCAGCATTTCAGAACTACTTTTCATCTAAATAGAATTCTCTCGTGCTTAAGTCACATCTCAAAATTTGACCTACTTTATTTCAGAATATTGAACCTTCTGACAAAAAACCAATCTATTTTGAACTGAGTACTGAAGACCAAAATGCAGAAAGAGAATTTTTCAACAAAGTTTCTAAGGATCTTTCAATTAAGAGGTAAAAGACATTTTTATTATTATGTGTGCTTTTTATTACATTCATTACTTTTTGACTAAAGTAACTCCCCAATTATTTCTGAGGAAACTTTTTATAAATCTTATGTACCATAGGTGTCTTTGTCTTAAGTGCATTCCTTCATACTCTGAAGTTGGATGATAATTTTAATGAAGTGACAACTCTAATATGATTCTCATTTGCATTGACTTATTATGTAGGGGAACAAAAGTATCTGTCAAGAAATTATCTTGTGAAGTTCCTGTTGTGGCACAGTGAAAACAAATCTAACTAGTATCCATGAGGGTGCAGGTTCGATCCCTGGCCTTGCTTAGTGGGTTAAGGATCCTGAGTTGCCGTGAGCTGTGGTGTGAGTTGCAGACATAGCTCAAATCCCACATTGCTGTGGCTGTGGCGTGGGCTGCCAGCTGCAGCTCTGATTTGACCCCTAGCCTGGGAACTTCCATATGCCACATCTGCGGCCCTAAAGAGAAAAAAAAAAAAGAAATTATCTTGCTTAAGGAGAAGCATCCTGTTTTTGTTTAGTTTGCCTTCTGTTCTCCCCTTCCTTGTAGTTTAAACCTAGGCCTATCAGATAAACTACTATAAAACAAACAAATAAAAAAAGCCTCCATCTAAAGAAGAAAACTTTCAAAGCAAGTGGAAAATATTAAATAATGGCTTGTGACCTTAGGGGTCCATATATATCTTTTGTGACAAAGTAGATAGTTCCTTGTTTTAGGGTTCTTCGGAGAAACAGAACTGACAGGGTATATATTCATAGAGCAAGAGAGAGATTTGTTTTGAGGAATTGACTCATGCAATTTTGAAAGCTTGGCAAGTCCAGAATCTTCAAGGTGGGCTGGCAGACTGGAAAGAGTTGCAATTAGAGTCCAAAGGTGGTCTGCTGGCAGAATTTCCACTTCTTGTGCAGATCAGTCTTTGTTCTGTTCATTAAGGCCTTCAGCTGATTGGATGCGACCCACCCACATTATGGAGGATAATATGCATTACTTAGAGTCTACTGATTTAAATGCTAATCCCGTCTTAAAAAATACCTTCACAGAAACATCTGGAATAATGTTTGACCAAATATGTGGCTACTATGGCTTTACCAAGTTGACACATAAAATTAACCCTTGATATCCCTGTTCTAGCTTTCTCATTTATTCTTCTCTGTGCCAGGTAATGTGCTAAGGGCTGGGGATATGGTAGTAATAAAAACGGATGCAGACGTGATCCCTTCCCTCATGGAATTAGTTCAGTAATGGAGTGCTGAATATTCTCCATGGTATAGAGGTCCATTAATTTAATATTTACCAAGTATTTAATAACTTCATTTAAAAGTTGCTTTGAAATGGTGATTTATGCTTTGATTCTGTAGTTCAGAAACTGTTGTTATTTTTAACTTGCACTAACAACTGATTTGTACTTTTTTCAACTTTTTGACTATAACCTTAACCTGTCTTTGGGCTTCTTTAATACTATCTGTTTTGGACTTGTGGTTGCCAAGATAGGGGTGGAAGGTGGAGAGGGAAGGATTGGGAGTTTGGAATTAGCAGGTGTAAACTTTTACATATAGAATGGATAAACACGTTCCTACTGTATAGCACAGGGAACTGTATTCAATATCCTTTGATAAACCATAGTGGAAAAGAATATGAAAAAGTATATATACATCACAACCGAATTACTTTACTGTACAGCAGAAATAAATACATTATAAATCAACTATACTTCAATAAAATTAAAAAAGGTGAAATTAAAATACTGTTTTATATCTCGTGAGAAACAAGCAGGTGTAAGGTTCATTATAGATTACTGCAGTTACTGAGAGAAATAGCTTAACCTTTTTTTAATAGCACTCGTTTATCTGTCCTTAACTAGGTTGTAAGGAGTTCCCATTGAGGCTCAGCTGGTTACACACTCGACTAATATCCATGAGGATGCAGGTTCAGTCCCTGGCTTCTCTCAGTGGGTTAAGAATCTGGTGTTGCCAGGAACTGTGGTGTAGGTCTCAGACGCTGCTCAGATCCTGAGTTGCTGTGGCTGTGGCATAGGCCTGCAGCTGCAGCTCTGATTCGACCCCTAGCCTGGGAACTTCCATATGCCCTGGGTGCGACCCTAAAAAACAAAACAAACAACAACAACAAAAAACCAAAACTTGACTGTATAGGTGGAAGTTAACTATGATACAATTTTAAAATAAGTGCCAACTAATATACCAACTAATTATAGAGACTGCATAACAGTAATTGTGAGTTCGTGTTTTGGTATAAAACATTTCTGTTGTGTTCAAGTTCTGGTTATAAACATCTGTAAAATGGGAATCATGGCTATATCTGTATTAGTTTCCTATTGCTGTTCTGATAAATTAACACAAACTTGGTGACTTCAAACAATACAAATTTATTATCTTCTAGTTCTGGAGATCAGAAGTCCAAAGTGGGTCTTTGGAGCTAAAATCAAAGTAGTGGTAGGGCTTCATTGCTTCTGAAAACTTCAGTGGCAAATCCATTTTATTGCCTTTCCCAGCTTCTAGAGGCCACCTGCACTCCCTGTCTGGTGGCCACTTACTCCATCCTCAAGTCTCTCTGATATCTGCTCTTGTTCTCACATCTCCTTCTCTGACTCTGACCCTCTTGCCTCCATCCTATAAAGACCTGGATAGTCTAGGAGAATCTCCATATCTCAAGATCCTTATCTTAATCACATCTGCAAACTCTCATTTTCTTTTTATGCTAACATAGTCACTGGTTCTGGAGATTAAAAAGATGTCTGAAAAATACTCTCTTCATCTTTGGGCATTTTTAAGTTATCCTTGAAAGAGGCTAAATCCCCAGAAAACTATATTCTTATAGATTTGCAGGAACATCTTCACTGTCTTAAGTTTTAAGGCTTTATTCAAGATTTTATTGAATGTTAATGGGAGAAAAAGACAAATTAAGGTGACACTTGCAATTTCTTTAATATTGTTTTTAAAAAAACCCTTGGAGTTCCCTCATGGCTCAGTGGACTAAGGATCAGGCAATGTCACTGCTTTGGCTCTGGTTACAGCTGTGGCGTGGGCTTGATCCCTGGCCATGGAATTTCCGTATGCTGTGCAGCCAAAGCAAAGAAAAAAGAAAAAACCTTGTCTGTTTACAACTCTGATCAAAGTTTTAATAAGGGTTGGAGTTCCCGTCCTGGTACAGCAGAAACGAATCCAGCTAGGAACCATGAGATCGCGGGTTCAATCCCTGGCCTCACTCAGTGGGTTAAAGATCCAGTGTTGCCGTGAGCTGTGGTGTAGGTTGCAGACATGGCTCAGATCCCGCATTGCTGTGGCTGTGGTGTAGGCTGGAAACCATGGCTCCTACTAGACCCCTAGTCTGGGAACCTCCATGTGCTGCAGATGTGGCCCTAGAAAAGACCAAAAAAAAAAAGTTTTAATAAGGGTCCATCGTTTTTAGATTTAAGTAAAATGTTTGTCTCTCCTAGAGAACTGGTATTATAATTATTACAACATTACGTTTTTTCTTTTTGCCTTGGGTACCAAGAAAGCTCAGAAATGAATTTTATTGCTCAGTGTCAGAAATTTTATGTGTGTGCGTATGTATGTTTATCATAAGTATATAGATACTAATTCCTTGCCGCAAACTCAGGTATATAAAAAAAATGTAACTTTTTTTTTTTTAAGTAATTGAACTTAGGAGTTTCCTGGTGGCACAACAGGTTAAGGATCCAGTGTTGTCATTGCTGTGGCTTGATCCCTGACCCGGGAACTTCCACATGCCTAAGGTGTAACCAAAAAAAGTAATTGAACTTCTATTTTGAGCCCCAGTTCATTATGCTTAGTTATAGAAACCAAATTTCAGTCAGTTTAAGTCTGTTTATTCTCTTTCCTCTGAGATTTTATGCAATTTAGAGGGAATTAATGCTGTGCTACTACTGGTAATGTGGAGTGTTGTGATTATCATCCATCCACACTGCCTCTGCTGGGGTGTTTTCATTTGCATGTGGTCTTTAGCAGTAGATTTGTGTAGATTCCTGCTGACTTCCTTACCCTGTTCAGGTCCCTAGTTCTATGTCATGTCCATGCTGCACTGAGACACATGGAATATCCTTCTGTATGCTCCATGTCATTCTTGGGAGAACCCTGTGGGATTGTTTTCATTGCAGCCCCTTGGCATAAAAAGAACTCTTGTGTTTGCCTCTCCAGACTAGCAGGGTTTGGGACAGAGGTCTCTTCTGCTGTCAGGTCTTCCAAATCTACCTGGGGGTTTTTGTTGTTTTCCCTTTTAGGGAGGGAGACAGGTTGCAGGACCCTTTCTTAGGGATTCTATTAATGTCTAAGCTCCCTTAGCTTCTTTCTGGCTTTACTTTTGTCTTGCCTATATCAGCTTATTGAGAATTTGTTTAGTTTAGGATGCAAAAAAACCTGACACAGATAGTCTTCCAAATTTTAGTCTTAAACTTTAATTCAGCTTTTGAAATTCAGTACTAGCACTCAAAATTTTTCCGTGTTCTACTGGGTCATGGCATCTGTGATGCAATGACTATGACAAACTAAATGGAGGGAAGTACTTCAAATAATGTCTCAAAAGTATTTCCCCATTTTAGGTATAAGTACATAGGGAAATATATTTCCTTACTTGAATTTCCTTTTTAACATAGTGAATGTTTAATGCAGTGTGTTTACTACATTGACTGTACAGCTGTATCATCAAAATGATAATTTTTTTTTTTTGTCTTTTTAGGGCCACACCCATGGCATATGGAGGTTCCCTGGCTAGGGATCGAATCGGAGTTGTAGCTGCTGACCTTTGCCACAGCCACAGCAGTGTGGGATCCAAGCCACATCTGTGACCTACGCCACAGCTCATGGCAATACTGGATCCTTGACCCACTGAGTGAGGTCAGGGATCCAACCCGCATCCTCATGGATACCAGTCGGCTTTGTTAACCAATGAGCCACGATGGGAACTCCTTACGATAAACTTTTTGATGGCAAACTCTATATCTTATTTTATAATCCTCAAAGTGGTTAATCAGAAAATGCTCAGCAACTGTTGATTTATTATGACATTAAGAATAACGGGGTTAGACTTGCTATGATCAAGCAAAGGGGGTAGTTTATTAAGCATGAGTCTGACTGGCCCAGTTTTCCTGGTCAACTGACATTGGCCTGAAAAATAAATAATTTGTGGTTGTCAGACACTAAATTGTAAATGATCAGGATACTACAGACTTATTAAGGGACTTTTCGGTTTTAGAGAAAGAGCAAGTGAACACTAGATTACTGAAGATTTAATTTTTCTCCTATACTTTAGGTCTTCCCAGAAGTTATCTCCAGGGAAAATGCCAATAAATGATCATGACTCTGGTGTTGAAGATGAAGATGTTTCTCCAAGACCAGTTCCTAGTCCTCATCCAGTGAGCCAGAAGGTATTACTAATCTTATAAAGAACTCATCTTTCTGGTTAGAAACCTAAAAGTCTCTTCATGTTAAAGCACTCAATAATATTACCTAAAACTTAGTTAAGTTTCATTCTGAGATATATCTAGCTATCTGTATCTATATGGCTATGACTATATATAAAGCTATATATATATATTCCTCACAGGTACATATAATTATTATATGTATTAATACATATGCATATATATAATAAATATATAATTGTATTCCAGAGAAAACCGAGGTACAGATTGGTTAGATTACCTCTCCAGGATTACATAACTAGTAAGCAGTAAAGCTGGAATTCAAGAGATTTGGTTTCAGAATCTGGTGCTTTTATTTGATGAACATTCTATACTATCACCAGAGCTTGACTTTGTTTCTTTTTCTTGCAATATGTGTAAGTTCCCAGGCCAGGGACTGAACCCTTGCCACAACAGCGACCCAAGCCACTGCTGTGACAGGGCTGGATCCTTAACCTACTGTGCCGCGGGAGAACTCCTTGACTTTCTTTCTTCTTTTTCCCAAGAGACCACACCTGTGGCATATGGAAGTTCCTGGCCTAGGGTTTGAATCACAGCCATAGCTAAAGCCTACGCCACGGCTACAGCAACGTGGGAACTGAGCCATATTTGTGACCTACACAGCAGCTTACAGCAACGCCGGATTCTTAACCCACTGAGCAAGGCCAGGGATCAAATCTGCATCCTCATGGACACTGTGCTGGGTTCTTAACCTGCTGAGCTACAACAGGAACTCCCTTGATTTTGATTCTTACTACCATTTTCTAAGAAAATGTTATACTTACATTTGGAGATTGCTAATAACCCCTGCCATAATTTTCTTATCACAGCCAACCAGTGGGTTATTTTAGATTTGTTGTGTCTTAATTGGACTAATTACTTACTAGAAGAAAAAAGAATGGGAAATTTTTTTAAATTAATAATAAATTATATCCAAATTCACCACAGTGAGTATTTTATTTACTGTTTTCTGTGCTCTTCCAACTCTTTTAGTTTGTATCATTAAAAGAATAACAGTGAATAATTTCACATAGTAGAAAAATATTCTGAAATACTTATTTGAAGACCCTTTCTTATTTAAGATGTGGAAACATTATTTGTTAGCAGATCTGTTGACACATCCTGTCTGTGATAATTTTTCTGCAGAGAGAGGTTTAAAAAACTGTCATAAAATAGTTCCCCATATTGTGTTCTATGATCTAAGTAGCATTAATCACTGTTCTAATGAAAGGAGTTTCATCATTAAATAAGTTTGTGAGGGCAAGGGACCTTGTTTATTTTGCTCACAATTGGATTCCTATTGCTAGCACATAGAATATGCCCAAAAAATGTCAGCTGTCTAAATAACACTTTTAAATACTTAACTGGGTATAATTTGGGAAATGGTAGTCTAAGGAAAGTGAAGCATTTATCATTCTCCTAAAAGGGATGTTTTCCTCTTTCATTTCTTTCCCATTTATAGATTTCTAAGATCCAGCCATCAGTTCCTGAACTTTCGCTTGTGTTGGACAGCAATTGCATAGAATCAAAGCCTGTGCCTAACCCACTAGAAATGGTGAATAATGAAAATCCTCCTTTGTTGACTAACCATTCTGAACACTTTGAGCCATCGCAACTCCAGCTTTATGATGAAAAACACAGCCAAGAAGCTGAAGCTGAAAAGCCTTTTTTGAGAGGGCTATCAAATCAGTTAAACCAGGACACTGCTCCTTTGAGACACTGCAAAGAAAGACAGCCATCTACCTCTAGGAAAGGAAACCCACATGTCAGGAACAGTGTTAAACCGTCTTCTCTTAATGTGCCATCTCCTGATATAGCTGAACAGCCTCAAACATTTTCTGCTGGAAATGTACACAAAGAAGAACATCCTGTAAGGTCCTCCACATTTAATTCCAGGCAGTCTTCTTTTGCCTCACAGTCCCACCCACACAATTTTGTTTTTTCACCTCATGGTTTAGGAAGACCAATGGAGCCTCAGATACCTACTCCCCCACCACCATCTTACTATTCCACAAATGTTTGCAGTTGTTGTCAGCATCATGGCCCTGTTCAATATAGTCCAGTAAATTCTTGGCAAGGAATGAATACAGTAGGATCTGTTCAAGACCTCCAGTCTGAAGCGCTTCAAAAACATGCGTTATTTCATCCAGGTGGCTGTCCAGCTCAGTACCATAATGTATTCTATTCAAGTAGTCCTATAGCCTTGAGACCTCAGGGAAACATGGGGAGTTGTTCTCCCCACAGCAATGTAGAACCATCGCCTGTGGCAAGACTACCTTCACACGTGGACTCATGTAACCCGTGGCCTTGTACAGTCTGCATGCACACACCCAAGACTGGGTCAGATGATGGAATGATGGGACTGTCTCCGGATGCATATAGGTTCATCACAGAGCAAGACAGACAGCTGAGACTACTTCAGGCACAGGTTTGCTACCTTTCTTAGTTCTGTTAAATTCTTCTTCTTCTTTTTTTTTTTAAATTGCTTTTTAGGGCTGGACCCTTGGCATATGGAGGTTTCCAGGCTAGGGGTTGAACCGAAGCTTCAGCCACCAGGTTATGCCACAGCCATAGCAATGCCAGATTTGAGCCACACCTGCAACCTATACCACAGCTCATGACAACACCAGATCATTAACCCACTGAGCGAGGCCAGGGATCGAACCTAGTCAGATTTGTTTCTGATGCACCACAACAGGAACTCCAGTTCTATTAAATTCTTGTTATTAATATTATTTCTTAAAAATAACTGACATCTCTGCAGTAATTACAGTTCATGGAGTAGAACTGTAGAATACCAGAACTAGATGGGACCTTGAAAACTATTGTTTTACAGGCAAGTAAAATGAGTACAGAGAGATAATGACTTACCCATTAATAACTGACACATTACTAGTTAGGAGACTTAGGACTAGAAAGCAAGCTTCTCTTCTGTCGTGTGCATATTCCTAACCTACAACATAATTGTATTTTTCTTTCATTTTTTGCCTCTAATGAAAAGTCTGTAATTGCCTAAAACTTTGTATCCAACTAAATATAAAGCCTGCACAGTGGATTCTGATACAGCTCTAGTTTGTCAACCCTATAGAATATAAACTAACCTTTAGCCAGTGTACCTTTACACAGTACTTCTAAAACCTCTTCTTTGTGTCCATACTAAACTTGTTCTATTCGTTTTATTCTGAAATGCTTCTTTCTTCAAGCTTTTATG
Source organism: Catagonus wagneri (assembly GCA_004024745.2). Classification (NCBI taxonomy): domain Eukaryota; kingdom Metazoa; phylum Chordata; class Mammalia; order Artiodactyla; family Tayassuidae; genus Catagonus; species Catagonus wagneri. Next base: position 26,700,735 of record PVHT020000066.1, read on the forward strand.
TGAAGTTCTTGGTCTTTTAATTATTTCTTTGCACAGTTTAGTCTTTATTGTTTTGTGTCTTTTTCTTTCCTGACATCCTTCTTCCACATCCCATACCGCTGATACCTACCTTTCTCCATAGTACCAATGGAAGCAACCTAAAATAGTCTTTCGTATTTTTTCCATGATCTTATAACTTAACACAAATATTTCTATAATAGGCATATATACATGTGCTATTTTTTTAAAAAATATAAAATTAGAATTATAGTGTTTGCATTTTGAAAAAAAAAGGTGACATTTATTTTTCAGATTCTGCTTAAAAATGCTTTGTATAGGAGGCCTGGGGAAAAATTAGCCTTACTGTGTCTGTGGTGTTTTTTGGGCTTATTTTTTTCCTTTTTCTTTTTTCTTTTTTGGCTGCCGCGAGTATATGGAGTTCCTAGGCCAGGGATCAGATCCGAGCCATAGTTGCAGCCTAAGCCACAGCTGCAGCAATGCCAGATCCTTAACCACTGTGCCTGGCCTGGGATTGAACCTGCATCCCAGCACTCCCAAGACACTGCCTAGCCCGTTGTGCCAGAGCAGGAACTCTAACTTTGCTGTTTTTAAGCCTAGATAAATTCTTTAAAGTGTAAAATATAAATTGAATTTTAACAAATTATTATAAATATTTGGCAGAATATTTAATGTTGCTAAATATTTCACATTGAAAAGAAATCTTTCTCATTTTTTGTCTTGTTTTAAAAAAGATCTAGAGGCTAAAAAGATCTTTTAAGCTAATTGAAAATCTTAGTAACTTGGGATTTATATACTTAAAATGTAAATGATAGACCACTAGCTCTGGGTAGATTATCTAAATCATTATAGTTGGAGAATGCAAAATATGTAGAAAATGCTTCTATGATAAATACACAGCATTTTTCTCATGTGAATTTTTTAAAACTTCTTTTAGGTACCACTTAAATTTTTTTTAAAGTATCATAACACATTTTCTATATACATTTTTATAGAACTTTTTCTGCATAGGATACTATTAAAATGTACAAAGTTCTAATTGGTCTTCTATTGATTATTTCAACAGTTTGAAGTTTCTGCATTGCAAATAGTGCAGCAGTGAACACCTTTACACAGTTGCATCTTCCTATGTATGTGCATGTGTCTCTGTAGCATAGATGCCTACAAGTAAAATTGTAAAGTCAAAGAGAACACATTTTTTTAGACCACACCCTCAGCCCATGGAAATTCTGGAGCCAGGCATCAAACCTGAACCACAGCAGTGACAATGCTGGATCCTTAACCTGCTGCACCATAAGAAAATTCTGAGACCATACATTTTAAAAGTTCAAAGATAACCAAACTTATTCCTCTCCTAATATTGTCTCATTTTGGTATAGTGGTTAAGGGAGTGGGCTCAGGCACTAGACTCCTTGGGTTCTAATCCAGTTTTGGTGTGACATAAGTTATGCAATTTTGTACTTTATCTCTTTGACTTAATTTTTCTCATCAACAAGGTAAGAATATACATAAGTGTTAGGAGTTCTAGGACTGAATGAATTACTAGATAAGGGCTTAGAATAGAGCCTGGCATATAATTAGCATTCAATAAATGTTAACTACTACTATTATTTTCATTATCGTTATCATCTCTGTTAATGACATCACTTCTTATCATGTTGCACAAGGCCAAAATACTAGGCATGAAAAACCCAGGCTTTTCCTTTCTAGATGTATCTAGATGTATTTACTTTCTATATTTTTTTTTACCATCTTTCCTGCTACCACCCTATTTCAAACCATTGTTTTCTCTTGTGCGTACATGCTGCTTCAGTACTGTTCCTTCTTGTTTTCTGCAGTTGAAAACACCAGAGCCATTCTTTTTAAAGCTCGAGTCAGATCATATAGGTCCTACTTAAAACTCAGTGGTTTTCCATTTCAGTTAGAATAGTGTCAAAATTCCTGGAGTTCCCGTCATGGCGCAGTGGTTAGTTAACAAATCCGACTAGGAACCATGAGGTTGTGGGTTCGATACCTGGCCTTGCTCAGTGGGTTAATGATCCGGCATTGCTTGTGAGCTGTGGTGTGGGACACAGATGCGGCTCGGATCTGGCGTTGCTGTGGCTGCAGCCTAGCGGCGTAGGCCAGCAGCTGTAGCTCCCATTCCACCCCTAGTCTGGGAACCTCCATATGCTGCCGGATATGTATACTTAAGATTCCTTTGTATACTTAAGATTCCTTTGCTTGAAACATTCTTTTAATTCTAATGGCTAGTTCTTTCTCATTATTTAGATCTTAATTACAAGGTTTTGTTTTTGTTTTTATCCCTAGGGAGTTCTAGGAAAGGCACTTACAATATTCATCACTGTATTCTTTATTACCTTGAATAATACTTCATTTAAAATAGCTGTTACTATGTATTTTGTAACTTTTTTTTTGTCTTTTTGTCATTTTTTTGGGCTGCACCTGCAGCAAGTGGAGGTTCCCAGGCTAGGGGTCTAATTGGAGCTACGGCTGCTGGCCTACACCACAGCCACAGCAACGTGGGATCCGAGCCGCGTCTGTGACCTACACCACAGTTCACAGCAACGCCAGATCCTTAACCCACTGAGCAAGGCTAGGGATCAAACCCACAACCTCATCGTTCCTAGTTGGATTCGTTTCTGCTGCGCCGCAACGGGAACTCCATATTTTGTAACTTGAATGAGTGAAAAAGGTCACCAGAAAGGTTATACCAATTTAATACTCCAAAACAGTTTTCCCACACCTGCAGTATTAGGCATCTTAACACAAATTATTATCAGTCTTATTAATAGAAATTTTTAATTTGCATTGTATTGTAAATAAGATTGATCACTTTATTATTAGTCATTTGTATTTTTTTTATAAAGTCTGTCATTTACCTATTTTTCTGTTAAGTCCTTTTTTTAATCAATTTATAAGTGATTGTTGTATATTAAGGAAATTGGTTATCTATCTCAATGCATTATTTCTTACAGTTTGTCTTGTGTTTTGTGTTTCAACCATTTGTTTTGTATAGAACATTACAGTTTAGACATAATTAGATTTTGGGTTTTGTATTATGTTTAGAAAAACCTCCCCTTTAAGATTATAAAAATATATTCATCTTCCCTCCCTTTCCAGGGTTACATTTGTTGCTTTATTTTATTTTGATATACGAAATAGAGATTTTCTCTCTCTCTTTTTTTTTTTTTTCTTTTTAGGGGCACACCCATGACGTACGGAAGTTCCCAGGCAAGGGGTTGAACCAGAGCTGTGGCTGCCGGCCTACGCCACAGCCACAGCAGGACAGGATCTGAGCCAGATCTGTGACCTGTGCCATAGCTCATGGCAATGCTAGGTACTTAACTACTGCGTGAGACCAGAGATGCGAACCTGCATTCTCATGGATATTGGTCGTGTTTGTTACCACTGAGCCACAATGGGATCTCCAAGATTTTTCTCTCTTTAATGCTCAGATAACTGGCCCCATATATTTCCTGAATAATATGGCATTTGTTAGTGATTTGGAAATGTATTTATTATTGTTTAATTAAAGTATCATGCATTTACATCTGTTTCTGTACCATATTCTCCATTGATCTGCCTGTCTATTCCAGCACTGCTACCATTTGCTTTGATCTCTTTAGCTTTATTTATTTATTTATTTATTTTTATGGCATCTTTTATTTTTTTAAATTACTTAATGAATTTTATTATAATTATAGGTGTGCAAAAATTATCACAACCAGATTTTATAGCATTTGCCTCCCAACTTGTCTCATTTGGAAACCATAAATTTTCCAAAGTCTGTGAGTCAGTATTTGTTCTGCAAAGAAGTTCACTGTGTCCTTTTTTTAGATTCCTCATGTAAATGGTAGCATTTGATGTTGGTGTCTCATTGTTTGACTGGTTTCACGTCACATGATAATTTCTAGGTCCATTCATGTTGCTATAAATGCTGTTATTTTGTTTCTTTTAATGGCTGAATAATATTCCATTGTGTATATGTACCGATCTTCCCTATCCACTCCTCTGTTGATGGGCATTTAGGTTGTTTCCATGACCTGGCTATTGCATAGAGTGCTGCAATGAACACTGGAGTACGGGTGTCTTTTCGAGTCATGGTTTCCTCTGGATAGATGCCCCAGAGTGGGATTGCTTAATCAAATGGTAATTCTATTTTGAGTTTTCTGAGGAATCTCCATACTGTTTTCCACAGCGGTTGCACCAATTTGCATTCCCACCAGCAGTGTAATAGGGATCCTTTTTCTCCACACCCTCTCCAGCACTTATTGTTTGTAGAGTTTTTGATGATGGCCGGTCTGGCCGGTGTAAGGTGATACCTCATAGTGGTTTTGATTTGCATTTCTCTAATGAGAAGTGATGTTGAACATCTTTTCATGTGTTTTTTGGCCATCTGTATGTCTTCTCTGGAGAACTGTCTGTTTAGATCTTCTGCCCATTTTTGGATGGGGTTGTTTGTTTTTTTGGTATTGAGCTGTAGGAGGCATTTGTAAATTTTGGAGATTAATCCCTTGTCAGTCTCCTCATTTGCACATATTTTCTCCCATTCTGTGGGCTGTCTTATCATTTTGTTTAGGGTTTCCTTTGCTGTGCAGAAACTTTGAAGTTTAATTAAGCCCCATTTGTTTATTTCTCTTTTTATTGTCCTTACTCTGACACATGGATCTGAGAAGATGTTGCTGTCATTTATGTCAGAGAGTGTTTGGCCTATATTTTCCTCTAAGATTTTGATAGTATCTGGTCTTATATCTAGATCTTTAATCCATTTTGAGCTTATTTTTGTGCATGGTGTTAGGAAGTGTTCTAGTTTCATTTTTTTACAGGTAGCTGTCCAGTTTTCCCAGCACCACTTATTGAAGAGGCTATCTTTTGTCCAATGTATATTCTTGGCTCCTTTATCATAGATGAGTTGACT
>PVHT020000066.1:26710466-26750814 GCA_004024745.2 Catagonus wagneri
AAAATGTCCGTTTTAAGTGCCAACACTGGGGCTTTTTTACGTGAATGTGAATTCACGTAAAATTGACGTGAATGCTAATCTAAACACCTGTATGTTTTTACTTTTCAATTTCTCTGCCCGCTTATGTGATTCTTAATAACTAATGAAAATGATTTTCTACATTGAATAAATTAATATGGTGTGATCTCATTGAAATGTGAGAAAACACAGTTAAAAGTTGTTTATAACTGGAGCACTTTGTAATTCATTTTTAAACTCTTCTGCCAATTTGGCTGATTACTTCACTGTCAGTTTAAAGTATGCTTCTAATTGATACAGATTCAGCGTTTGTTGGAAGCGCAGTCTCTGCAGCCCTGTTCCCCTAAGACAACCACTGCTGAAGACACTGCACAAGCTGCAAGACAAATGGAGGTGGTTTCCATGGAAGCACAGCCTCCTACTTTACACATGAGGAAAAGTGTAAGCATTGCCGTGAGCACAGGTAATTTCATTTTTTAAATTTGTACTTGGTACAAATAGAACTAAACCAAAGCGATGAGAGTATAATGTAAGTCTTTGTATAATTTTATTCTTTATGAAATAAAACTATACCTGAAAACAGGTAAGAAATCACATAACATAATATATTGTTTGTTTCTGCTACTTTCCCAGGCTGGACCCATTTCTAATGAGAGAAGTCATTTGAGGTTTGTTAGGAGTCAGGGAAGGTTTCATCTATGCAGTGTTATTGATTCTGGGCCTTGAAAGGAATATAGGATCTTGGTGAAACTGAGAGATGGCAGAATAGATTGGGTAGAGAAAATATTATGGGCTCAGTGAAAAAAACAAGAGTCTTGAGATGTCTTAGTACTCTACACATTACTGTGTTATGGAGTACCTTTACTGTGTCTTTCACAAAGCCATGTCTGCTTCATTTGGTAAGCAAAATTGAAGATCTTTTAAAAAAATCAACTAATAACATAAATGAATATATTTATATGACTAATAAATGAATGTATTTATATGAATAATATAAATGAATGTATTTGTTTGCATGAGATCCTCCCAGAACATCTTTGTTTTCAGTATCTAGCAAGATGTCTTGTATATAGAGTGGTGCTGATAAAAATGAGGAGGAAGGAGAATGGGTTAAAGGATCTGTTGTTACCACAGCTGTGACTTGAATTCAGTCCCTGGCCTGAGAACTTCCACGTGTTGCAGGTGCAGCCATAAAATAAAAAAACAAAAAAGGAATGAGGAGGAAGGGGAAAAAAATTGATTAAAAAATAAGAATGAGGAGGAAGAATCGTGTACAATATTAATATAATTTGAAAACTTATTGGATACGGTAGTTGGAAGAGGGAGGATTCAAGTTCCTACAGCCAAATGCAGTGTGATTATCCTTGATTGGATCTTGGAAGGGAAAAGGACATTGGGGGAAAACTGGTGAAATCTAATTTTTTTTTTTTTTTTTGGCTGCTTCACAGTGTATGGAAGTTCCTGGGCTAGTGATTGAATCTGGCCTACAGCTGCAGCCTATGCCACAGTTGCAGCAATGCTGGATCCTTTAACCCATTGTGCTAGGCCAGGAATTGAACCCATGCCTCCAGAGCAACCTGAGCTGCTAGCTGCTATAGTCGAATTCTTAACCCACTGCACCACAAGAACGCCTTGTGAAATCCAAACAGAGTCAGGAGCTTTAGTTAATAGTAATGTATCGATGCTGGTTTCGTGATTTTGAAAAATGTACCTTGCTAGTGTAAGATGTTAACATCGGGGAAAGCTAGGTAAGTAGTATACGGTAATTCAGTTCCCGTCGTGGCACAGCAGTTAACCAATTGACTAGGAACCACGAGGTTGCGGGTTCAATCCCTGGCCTTGCTCAGTGGGTTAACGATCTAGTATTGCCGTGAGCTGTGGTGTAGGTCACAGACGCGGCTCAGATCTGGCGTCGCTGTGGCTGTGGCATAGGCTGGCGGCTACAGCTCCAATTTGACCCCTAACCTGGGAACCTCCATATGCTGCGCGGGAAAAGTATACAGTAACTCTCTATTTTATCTTCTCTATAAATCTAGAATTATCCCCCAATTAATATTTCATTCAAGATGGAAATAAAAGTTACTCCATGATTTTAAGCCTGGATGACAGAAGGCAACTTAGAGAAGCAGAGGGGAGGAGATATGTTCAATCTAAGTATCTGCTGGGATTGAGCTACTTTTGGGAATGTAAATAATAATACTCAAATGTCAGAAGAGTGGAGGTGGCTTAATGACCTAAGACCTATGAATAACAGATGAAGATTTAACTCTGGACAGGAGTTCCCGTCGTGGCACAGCAGAAACAAATCCGACTAGGAACCATGAGGTTGCAGGTTTGATCCCTGGCCTTGCTCAATGGGTTAAGGATCTGGTGTTGTAGTGAGCTGCGGTCGCAGACGTGGCTCGAATCCAGCGTTTCAATGGCTGTGGTGTAAGCCGGTAGCTGTAGCTCTGGTTAAACCCCTATCCTGGGAACCTCCATATGGTGCAGGTGCGGCCCTGAAAAGCAAAGAAAAAAAAGGGGGAAAAGAGATTTGAGCCTGGAGAATAAAAGAGCAAATAAAGAAGACAGATTTCTATATTCTCGTTTTCCTTTTGTCTTTTTTAGGGCTGAACCTGTGGCAAATGGAAGTTCCCAGGCTAGGGGTCAAATCGGAACTGCAGCTGCCAGTCTACGCCACAGCCATAGCAACGTGGAATTGACCTACACCACAGCTCATGGCAATGCAGATCCTTAACCCACTGAGTGGGGCCAGGGGTCGAACTTGCACCCTCATGAATACTAGTCAAGTTCGTTACCGCCGAGCCATGATGGGAACTCCAGATTTCTGTATTCTTTATCTGAAACCATGTATTATCTGAACTATCCGTGTAGAGAAGAGCTAAGAGGGAGGGTAGCAAGAATCTCATGTACGTTTATAAGTCAAATTCAGGTATTGGTTAAGATTCTTTGGCTGCAAGTAACATAAACCACTTTGAACTTATTTAAGCAAGGGGGATTTACTGGGAAGATTATGGGGATGTTTCATGAAAACCGAGGCTAAGAATGGGGTTGGACTTCAGGAAAAAACTAGAATTAGAAACTGCAAAACCATTGGACTACCCGGTTATTCTACTCTATCTGGAGTTTTCACTGCTTTATGTTTTAAAATACAGTTCACCCAAAGCTCCAAAATTTCTGTGTTGTAAAGTTCTACCCAGGTACACAAACCAGGTTATGGTTCCTCAGTCCCTGTTTGAAATTGCAGAGATCCTGAATAGCCTAGTTTGGGTTAAGTTTTAATCCCTGGTTGAAGGCTAAGGAGGTTGAGAAGCACGTCATAGGGACATAACTGCTGGAGTCCCATCTTTGTTAACTGCAGGGGTGAGTTTCCTAGGAAAGTGTATGTGTATGTGTTGTAGAAAGGTAGTGGTTAAGGTAAATAGACCAAAAAGTGGTTTCCTTCTATGTCCTCTTATAAAATTCTCTACTTATTCTATTACAATTGCCTATCATCTGTATCTGTCACTAGACTGTAAGTTTTTGGTATCTGGAATACTGCCTTATTGACTATCTCATTACCTAACATGATGCCTCAGTCTTACCGTGTGTTGAATAAATAAAAATTGAATGAAATCATTCTTATGTTTGAACTGATATTCTGAAATTATTTGAAACAAGTTTTCAAGCATGATGCATAGAATTCAAATATTTTGAAATCTCAGAGATTCATATTTGTAGCTATTCATATATTCAGAAAAATAAATTGTTAATAGTCAAGTTGATGCTTAAATTAGAAACAGTTTTGACTTTAGTCTTTGATTTTAAGTATTTCTTTTAATCATTTATGTTTAGCAGTATTTCCCAAATTGTGAAATGTATATCACTAAGATTCAGAAGGTGATTTGGGATAGAATAAAGATGACTATTTTATATTTTATAGCTATATTATGAGTTTTAGAAAAAATATAACTAGCACATAAAATCTATGAGATCACAGGAATGATGAAGCTAGGTAAAAACAAAGTGAGTTGATTTAAAGAAAATCAACCTAGCAAATAATAAATTCAGATAGTTCTATGAATAATTGTGGAAGTGATCCATAAAGTTTGGGAAGTACTTGATTTTTATTTTATTTTATTCATTTATTTTTTTTCTTTTGATTTTTAGGGCCGCGGCATCTGGAGGTTCCCAGGCTAGGGGTCCAATCGGAGCTATAGCCGCCAGCCTATGCCACAGCCATAGCAATGCGGGGTCCGAGCCGCGTCTGCAACCTACACCACAGCTCATGACAACGCCAGGTCCTTAACCCACTGAGCAATTCCAGGGATGGAACCTGCAACCTCATGGTTCCTAGTCGGATTCGTTAACCACTGAGCCACGACGGGAGCTCCAGGAAGTACTTGATTTTTAAAATGCTTGCCTTATATTACTTATGTCTGATGCATCTCTAATATGGTCTCATAAATATTTATTTAAGGGTCAAAATCAGAGAGCCTAGGGATTTATATTTTATATGTTTTCTGCTGTTTTTCAGAATAGCAGTTTGCAGTACACCCCAAACTGTATTCAGAACCTAGACCGGTAAAACATATCTTTTGAGAGCCACACCTCTTGAAGAAGCAGGACTTAAAATGTCCTTTTTCCCTTGTACCCAGTTTTCTCCCTTTCCACCTTTCACTTACCTCTTCGTGGCATTTCTGAGAAAATATAATCTGAAAACAGCTCTAGGTAATTGTGTTAAAATAATATAGCTAGTATTATATAAAAGTTGGTAGAGAGTTATTTTTACAATCAAATATTTGTTTCAGTATCTTTTCAATCATTTAACCTCCAGGTGCCAGCTTGTTTTGGAATGCAGCAGGCGATGGTCAAGAGCCTGAATCCCTCCTGAGGCAAGATGATACCAAGCTTTCCAGTGAGGACATGAATTTTTCTGTTGACATTAATAATGAAGTCACAAGTACTCCAGGTAGTGCCTCTTCATTAAAAGCAGTTGATATTCCCAGTTTTGAGGAGAGCAACGTTGCTGTGGAAGAAGAATTTAATCAGCAACTTTCCATATCCGAGTAAGGACTGTTTGATTCACTATTGATCCTCTTTTTTTCTTTTTAAATTATAATATTCTTATGGTATTCTAACTGAGAATCTATTTATTGTGGTTCTTTTCTTTTTTTTAGCTTTTTTTTGGGAGGTGGTCTTTTTAGGCCACACCCATGGCATCTGGACCTTCCTAGGCTGGGGGTCAAATCTGAGCTACAGCTGCTGGCCTACACAACGGCCACAGCAACAGGGGATCCGAGCTGTGTCTGTGACCTATACCACAGCTTGCAGCAGTACTGGGTCCTTAACCCACTGAGTGAGGCCAGGGATTGATACTAGTGGATCAGTGGATACTAGTCGGGTTCATTACCGTTAAGCCACAACGGGAACTCCTCTTCTTTTTTAGTTTTAATTTTTGCTTTCTAGTTTAGATACTAAGACAGATATTTTAACATTATTGAAAATACAATTTAGTGGAGTGGTTAAGAGGATGGTGCCAGACTGCCTTGATTCAAATCATAGCAGTGTGACCCTGGGTGTGGGTCTCATAATTTCTGGGAGACTCTCTTTTCTTGTCTATAAATAGAGATAATAAAAGTACCTATCTCAGGATTATTGTGAAGATTAAATTAGTTAATATATGTAAAGCACCAAAATTAGTACTTAATTGTTATCATCATTTAGTTAAAGATAGAATAATGCAAACTCAGGAACTGACATGGACTCTCCTTAAAAATAAAGTGTTTTGCAAATGTTTGTATGAAAAAAATCCTGCTCAGTATAGGTACTTTCCCCCAAAGCCATAAAATCTTAGAGACTGGATTTCTGCCTCTACATTTGAGTTTTGGTATTTTCATTTAAGTGAAATTAGTTAACATGGTTGAAGATAAAGGTTAAATTTGATATTTAGGAATCAAAGTGGATAGCAGCAGCAGGTAAAGAAAACTAGCAATTACGGATTACCCACTGTGTTTATCTGGTGCTATGCTAGGCACTTTGTATCTCCTTTAATCCTGTCTCATCTTTTTCAACCCAAGGAGGTGGATATCATTTTCCCATTTTGTGGATGAGAAAACCGAGGCCCAGAGGATTAAGAAATTTGCCCCAGACATGCTGAATACACAGATAACATATTATAAATGAGAATATAATGACACAAGAGATAAAAGGAGATGCTAATGGGGGTAAAAGAAGCAAGAGAACAAATCCAGTTAGGGTTTTAGAACATCGTAGAGGAGGAGTCCCTGAACACTGGGTAGGATTTGGACAAGAGTGCGCCAGATTGGGGCATTAGAACAGTGATTCTTGGCTCCATGGCATTTGAAAATACCAGTAAATTTGGGCCTTTCATCAGTTCAGAATCTCCGAAGGGAGAAGTCCAAACAGTTGTGGACTACGACTTTACCAGTGATACTGATGTGTGGCCAAGATTGAAAACTGCTGACTTGCAGATAAAACTTATAGGCATAATTCAGAGAATTGTTAGTAATCCATTTTGTTCAGAATATTAAATAAAACGGGGAATTGAAAGAGACTGGCGGAGAAGCCAACTTGACTACCAAATTTCAGAGAGCTTTGATTGGTAGAATAAGGAATTGTGTTTGTTTAATAAACCATTTAAGTTTTTGCTTTTCTGTTGTTGTAAAAGGAAATAACATAAAATTTTCCATCTTAACCATTTTTATGCAGCCCCTCAAGATGGGATGCTGTATAGAAGAGCTAAAAATACAAACCAGAATGCTGCTCAGTCTCACCTCTTTCTTCCAAAGTTACTGCACTTCATATATACATTAGAAACCTTGATAACTAACACATTAAATATGTTTTTTCAAACAGCTCTTCTCCTCTTGTGAGAAAAGAACCTGATATGCCTGTGTTCTTTCCGAATCCCCTGCTGGCAGAGAGCATCAGCATGTGTTTCCAGAGTGGACCAGCAGAGGGTGCCACTAATCGCTCTGCATCATCAGGGGAACCCAAAACTGAGCAAGTAGTGCAACTGTTGCCTCCTCAACCCTCAGATAACCAGGAAATATTCCAGGATGTGTTGGTAAGAAAATGGAAAGCATTTCCTCTTTCGTGAGATGGTTATTTAGTTTGGGGTATACTAGTTAAGGCTTTCCTATCTTTAAACTGATTGCAACCTTGATATAAAAAGATTTTTCCTAAATTAATGATTAATCATTTATTTCTTTTAGCTTTTCATAAACCGTGATAACCTAAATTCAGTAATTCAATGTAAGTCAGTCATCAGATACTCAGGAAAAAAAGCCTTATTTTACCTTTTTTTTTTTAAGGTCGTACCTGCAGCTTATGGAAATTCCCAGGTTAGGAGCTGAATCGGAGCTGTAGCCATCGGCCTACACCACAGCCACAGCAACAGCACATCCAAGCCGCATCTGTGACCTACACCACAACTCAAGGCAGCACTGGATCCTTTAACCCACTGAGCAAGGCCAGGGATCAAACCCTTGTCTTCATGGATGCTAGTCAGGTTCATTACCACTAAGCCAGGAGGGGAACTCCCAAAAGCCTTATTTATTCATGTATGTATGTATGTATGTATGTATGTATTTTGTTTGTTGCTTTTTAGGGCTGCACTCGAGGCATATGGAGGTCCAGGCTAGAGGTCGAATTGGAGCTACAGCTGCTGGCCTACGCCACAGCCACGGCAACATCAGATCTGGCAACATCAGATCCGATCCTCATATACGACTTACACCACAGCTCACAGCAACGTCAGATCCTTAACCCCACTGAGCAAGGCCAGGGATCAAACCCGCAACCTCTCATCATTCCTAGTCAGATTTGTTTCCACTGCACCACAACGGGAACTCTGCAAAAGCCTTATTTTAAAAATATGTTATCATGTTAAATTCAAACTAAAGTTAGGACTGAAAAAAACAAGCAAGAGTTTGCAGGAAATTTGAAAATTGGAAAGTGTCATATTTATGATAATATTTACTGATTTCAGTTCAGATAAGCAGATTTTTGTTGAATGCTTAGTTTAAAAGGATGAACTAAGTAAAATGGATAATATGAAGTTGAATGTGAGTCTCTGTCTTGGAAAAACCTATAGGAAATAGCACATGGATACCAGTAACAATTATAGGACAGGCTGAGACGTGCCATAAGCAAAGACAACACACAATAAAAAAGGAGTAATTCTGGTTGGAGAAAATAGTCATCTTGGAAAAGTTAGAATGTGAACTGGGACTTGAAGATCAAATGACCGTGGCTATCACAGTCAAATTGTAGATGTTGGAACGTTTAATTTCTCAGTTTATAATTGAAGGCTAATTAAACATGCTTCATAGGGTCCTAGGTATTCAGTTAACACCTATTTGTTGTTTGCTTGCTAGGCCCTAGCCTGGTGCTAGTAGTCATGTGCTCAGGGAATGAAATATGCTTTAATGTCAGGAAGGCAGAGATAGTCACACAGGTTATTCTCATTCAGAGCAAGAAAAGAGAAGTCAAATTCTGAAACTAACAAAGATATAATTTATAACTCTGAAACATTAGCATTTTCCAAATGAAAGCACAATTTTCAACTTTGTAGAGAATTTACTATAAATCCTTGAAAACACTTGAAATATTACTCAAATGATTTTAAATCTGTTAGTTTTAAAATGAACAAGTTCTGAACAAACATTCTAAGTTTTCTCTAGGATCTGATGAAATCATTCACTCATTAGGATGGGCTTCTTTTATAAAAACTCCATAAAATTTAGCAAATGTACTTAATACTTGGTAGAATTTGGCAGGGTAATATTTTGCTCTTCCCTAGCATTTCTTCTTTTTTTTTCTTTTTTTGTCTTTTTGCCTTTTTATGTAGAGCCACCCCCGCGGCATATGGAGGTTCCCAGGCTAGGGGTCTAACAGGAGCTGTAGCTGCCGGCCTTCGCCACAGCCACAGCAACGCGGGATCCAAGCCGCGTCTGCAACCTTCACCACAGGTCACGGCAATGCCGGATCCTTAACCCACTGAGCAAGGCCAGGGATTGAACCCGCAACCTCATGGTTCTTAGTCAGATTCGTTAACCACTGAGCCACGAAGGGAACTCCCCTAGCATTTCTTATTGCTGTTATTTGCATTTTTGTTTCCTGTTAGTGATTTTTCAAATAGATCCTTTTTCTTTTTTCATCAGGGTCAAGGGAACCACCTATTAAATAACTCCCCCAGAGAAACTGAGCAGCCATCAACCAAAGCAGTAATTATCAGTCACGAATGCACCAGAACCCAGAATGTTTACCATACAAAGAAAAAAAAACATGATTCAGGACCGATGGACAAAGATTGTGTTCTTAATTCAACCCTTAAACAACTAAGAAGCCTTGGAGTAAAAATTGATTCTCCCACTAAAGTGAAGAAAAATGCACATAAAGTGGATCATGCCAGGTGAGTTTAAACTTTGTTTTAAAAAATTTAAAAAAAATTAAATGTATTACAGCTGTCTCATGAGAAAAGGTTGCCACTCAATTCAACTGATACATTATTTATTTAGGGCCTACCATATATGTGGTGAACAAAAGATTGCCTCTGTGTTTTAGATTTTTCATTTTAATAGAAGGGTGGATTATATACCTAAGTAATTTGAAAGATATGGAGGGATATCTCCTGTGTAAAGAGGTCAACAAAATGCCATGAGAGGATTTCCCACTGTGTCACAGTGGCTTAAGGACCTGGCATTGCCACAACTGTGGCTCAGATTCTATCCCTGGCCTAGTCACTGCCATATGCCGTTGGCTGCAGCCAGTAACAACAGCAAACAAAATGCCATGGGAGACTTAGAGAAAGAGAAATGAGCTTTACTCGTTTTTGGTGACTGGAAAAGTTTTCCTGGAGGTAATAGGATCTGTGCTAACTACTAAATGCTGCTAATGCCATCTGAAAAGGAAAACATTCCTTTTTGTAGAAATAAGTTTTGAAGAATACAGTTATATGAACCTTACTTATTGCTCATCAGTTCCAAATGGCCATGCTTTTCTGTTCAGATTCCTCTTCTTCAAAGATCACCTCAAGACATAACTTGTTTTTAAAGAGGATAAAATCTGGAAATTATGTTATAAGGCTAGTATGTTTTCTGTTAATTATTTTTGATGTTTTTTATTTACAAAAGTAATACATTCTCATGATTTTAAAAAATATCAAATAACACGCAATAATATCAGATAAAATGCAAAAGCTCCCACTTCCCAAATTCCTTAGTCTGACTCCTCTAGGTTATTTCTTTTAACTGCTTCTTCGATATTCTTGAAGTGCTCTATATATATTCAAGTATACATCAGTGTGGTGAGTGTTGGGATTTGGGTTTTCTGATTAACATATCTTAGATGCATTTCTTTCTTTTTTCTTTCTTTTTTTTTAGTCTTTTGTCATTTTAGGGCCGCGCCCGCGACATGTGGAGGTTCCCAGGCTAGGGGTCCAATCGGAGCTACAGCTGCTGGCCTGCACCAGAGCCATAACGCGGGATCCAAGCTGCATCGCGACCTACACCACAGCTCACAGCAACGCCAAATCCTTGACCCACTGAGCGAGGCCAGGGATCAAACCTGCAACCTCGTGGTTCCTAGTCCGATTCATTTCCGCTGCACCACAATGGGAACTCCAGTTGCATTTCTTTATAAGTGTAGGTAATTCTTTCTCATGCACTTAAACAGCTGCATAATATTCTGTTGTGCCCATGTTCTATAATATAGTGAATCTCAGTTCTCTATTAATGGACTTTTATTAGGCTGAATCTCTAAATCTCAAACAATGCTAAGTGAACATCATTCTGTAAGTACTTGTACAAGCCTTTGTAGGACTTGTAGACAGGATCAGAGAAAGTTTTGGTAGATGTTGCCTTTGCCCAACAAAATTGTTGTACTAGTTTATATTCCTACCACCAGTGTAGGAGAGTGAATTTGGCACTTTCGGAGGTTTTATTTCAATACTCTTGAGAGGGAGGCTCTATAACATCTGTTACAGTGTACAAATCACGCTATTATCTGTGTGGAGCCCTTATACTCTGGCATGGCTGCTTGTGGGAATAGTTTAAGCAGTGTGTTTCTTTTTTTTTTTTTTTTTGCTTTTTCTAGGGCCACACCCACAGCATATGGAGGTTCCCAGGCTACGGGTCTAATCAGAGCTGTTGCTGCCAGCCTACTCCAGAGCCACAGCAATGCCAGATCTGAGCCGCATCTGCAACCCACACCATAGCTTATGGCAATGCCAGGCCATTAACCCACTGAGCGATGCCAGGGATTGAACCCACAACCTCATGGTTCCTAGTCGGATCCGTTAACCACTGAGCCACAATGGGAACTCCAAGCAGTGTGTTTCTTCAGAGTGGCCACCCTGTTTTAAAATTTGTGAAACAATGAAATTAATAAATTTTCAGGATATAGTGAGATTGATTGAGTTTTTAAATGCCTAGAATAAAATGGAAAGTAAAGCCTTTTTGATATATCAGTGTGGGGTAGTCAGATTGTTTTGCTCGTGGAGTTTCCACTGTGGTGCAGTGAGTTAAGTACCCTACTGTGGCAGCTCAGGTCACTGCATAGATGCAGGTTCAATCCCCGCCCTGATGCAGTGGGTAAAGAATCAGCAGCACTGCAGCTGCGGCCTAGGTCACAGCTACAACTCGGATTCAGTCCCCGACCCAGGAACTTCCATATGCTGCAGGAAGGCATTCCATCCTTTAAAAGAAAAAAGAAAAAAAAAAAAGATTGTTCTGTTCTTTATTTAATGACAATTTATATTATAAACATATACTATAAAAATAATGCATGCTCAGGGTTGGGATTTTAAAAAATGAAGAACATGTCATCTGAACTAATAATGCCCAAAGAAAATTAGGAAACATAGTTGTGGTTTTGCTATATACATAATTAGGGTTTTTTTCTCTTTACTTGCCATTATAAAATAGACATTTTCATTTAATATTGTGGAATACTCCCATTTAAAAAATTCACTTATCTGTGTGAGTTGAAAAATTCATAGACAGGATTTTAGTTTCATGTAAGATGATTTACTCAGGAAGTGAAAGTTGATTTGAAAAAAATGTTTTAGGTTCAAAGTATGTTAAATTATTTTCATAGAGGGGTGATCTGGCTAAAATTTTGTGAAATTATAACTATCTTCACAAGAAAAAATTTTTTAAGTTATATTTTGTGGTGTAAATTGTTGTGTAAAATATAGAGCTTTGGGGAGTTCCTATTGTGGCTCAATGGGTTAAGAACCCAGCATAGTGTCCATGAGGATGTGGGTTTGATCCCTGGCCTCCCTCAGTAGGTCAGGAATCTGGTATTGCCACAAGCCATTGTACAGGTCACAGATGCAGCTCGGATCTGGTGTTGCCATGGCTGTGGGTATAGACCTCAGCTGCACCTCCAGTTCAACCTCTAGCCTGGAAACTTCCAGGTGCCACATGTACAGCCATAAAAAGAAAAATATTTTTTTATATAAAATATTATAGAGCTTTGGAAATAGAGTTTGATATTTGTTTTGTTTCCGTTATCAAAATAATATGTTTATTTTCAAAACCTTGGAAAATTTAGAAAAAATAGGCAAGGAAAAAACCCATTTTCATACCAAGCAACCTCGTTTATTATTAAAATTTTACTTTTGTATTTCCTTTAATTTTTCTAAAATAATTTTAATAGCAGCCATTTGTTGAGTGTTCATAATGTGTGAGGAACTGTGCTGAAGTTTTACGTAACATTATTTCAGTTATTCATTATTATTCTTTGCAATAATGTATGTGGTAGATACCTTTTTATACCTCTTTAGGAAATTAAGTGCCAGTTTGCTCAAGGCCCTACACCTGTGATTTTGTCTTTTTAGGGCTGAACCCATGGCACATGGAAGTTCCCAGACCAGGGGTCAACTCAGAGCCAGCCTGCTCCACAGCCACAGCAATGCCAGATCTAAGCCGCATCTGTGACCTACACCACAGCTCATGGCAATGCTGGATCCTTAACCCACTGAGCAAGGCCAGGGATTGAACCTGCGCCCTCACAGATACTAATCAGATTCATTTCTGCTGAGCCACGACAGGAACAACCCCCAACCTCTGTTTTTTTTTTTTTTTTTTTTTTGTCTTATGTCTATTTAGGGCCACACCCACAGCACATGGAAGCTCCCAGGCTAGGGGTCAAGTCGGAGCTGTAGCTGCCGGCCTGCGCCCCTGCCACAGCAACGTGGGATCTGATCTGCGTCTGTGACCTACATCACAGCTCACCACAGTGCCATATCTATAACCCACTGAATGGAGGCCAGAGATCGAACCCACGTTCTCATGGATACTGGTTGGGTTCGTTAACCACTGAGCCACAACAGGCACTCCTCACACCTGTTATTTTATTTTATTTTTTCTTTTTAGGGCCACAGCTATGGCAAATGGAGGTTCCCAGGCTAGGGGTCAAATCGGAGCTACAGCTGCTGGCCTGTGCCACAGCCACTCAGGATTCAAGCCGTGTCTGCAGCCTACACCGCAGCTCACAGCAACACCGGATCCTTAACCTACCAAGCAAGGCCAGAGATTGAACCCGCAACCTAATGGTTCCTAGTTGGATTCGTTTCCACTGCGCCACGACAGGAACTCCTCACACCTGTAATTTTAAATGTACCTTTGTAACTCCAGAGTCCATATAGTTTTTTTGGGGGGGGGAGCGTAGTAGTTGTAACACTTTCTAAGCCTCATCTTTAATCAGGGTATAATAAACCAGTAAGTGGGACATAGTATTTGTTTACCTGACTCTTCCCCTCTTGTCAGGACTGAATCAATTGTTTTCAGTTTCTTACTGTTTTTTTGTTTTGTTTTGTTTTTTGTTTTTGCTTTGGCATATGGAGTTCCCAGGCTAGGAAGGAATGGAATCAGTGTTATAGCTGCCAGCCTATGCCACACTCACAGCAACGCCTGTGACCTACACCACAGCTCACGGCAACACCGGATCCTTAAGCCACTGAGTGAGGCCAGGGATCAAACCCATGTCCTTATAGATACTAGTCAGGTTCATAACCTGCTGAGCCACAATAGGAACTCCTCTTACTCTTTCACATATTGCTATGATAAACTTCTTTTTCCAAAGATTGCATTTTTTAGGTTTAGGATTATTTTCTTTAGAGGTAGAAAGACTAAGTCAAAATGGTAGGGATATTTTAAGACTGTTACTACATTGCTTTCCTAAAAAGTAAGATTTCACTCATTTTACTTCAATAAATATGTAATGAGCTTCTATTCTGAACCAGCTGTGAGAAATATCATGATATACAAGATAACATAGGAAAGACATCTTTCCCTTTATAGAGCTTACAGTTCAGTGGAGAAGACACACAGATAGTCAATTATAATATGCTCTGATACCTGCTGTGAAAAGGAAGGATATAGTATGCTATGGAAGCACATAGGAGAGGTACCTAACATTAGCAGTATTTTCATACTCTGTTATAATTACCCTATATTAAAATTGCCAATTGTAAAGATTGTGCTAATTTAGACCCTCCAAACTTAAATTACCCTTAATTTATATTTTATTATTAATAGGCTATATATATTATTGTGATTAGGAATGAAGTTGCTCTGAAACTATTTTTCTAGCACATAGAAGTTAGATTTTTTTCAATGATTTTAGGCTGAGAGGAGATGCCAAGTATAAGACTATCTAAAGCCTTCCTAATTAGTTCACGTTGTTTCACAGTTTTTCTTGAACTTCATTTTTTCAGTATAATCTCCTACCACTCTCTACCAAATTCCAATTTACCCACCACTGCGTTTGCAAAGTTCCTTGCTGTTACTCTTACCCGGGATGCTCTTTTTCATCCTTCTGCTTGACAGAAGCCTCCTCATCCTTCAAAGCTGAACCCAGATATCACCTCCTCTGTCAGTGTTTCCTGGAGTCCTCACCAGAATATTGATGTTTTGTACTCTCAGAATACCTTGTTTCTAATAGATTATATAAAATGTTCTTGTGATAGCCTTCCCAGCAAGATTGTGTGTTTTATCGGTCTCTGAATCCTCATTGCCTCTACCACACTTAGTGGGCCTTCCTGGACTGCTAAGTGAATGAAATCCCAAAGCTTACAATGGATGCCTTATTTTTTTATAGTCAGTATTTATGGCCTTGTCTTGTTATCTTTGAACATCTGTTGGTATAAGGTAACTGGTGTGCTAAAAGTTCATAAGATAGTTGTTTAGCATTTAACACACATTTTTCCTCCAGTGTTTAAATTGTAGTTTAGTGTTCCAGAAAAATAATCAAAGTAATCTTTATAATCCTTATAATGCCTACTGTTGTTCTAGTTCTATAAACCAGCTAGCCTTGGTCGTTGTGCCTATGTGAAAACTTAATTTCACATTCCAGTTCTGGACTCCAGAGGCATTTCCTCCACCAGAAGAGTAGTTGATACAGGAAGGAAGATTTCCTTTCTGCTTTCCTGTTCCATAACTCTGCAAAGATTAAGAAGGTCCAAAAGCAGGAAAACAATGAAAGAAGGTCCCAGACATGCCTAGAAATTGTAGAGAAGGTGGAGCACTGGCAGCAGCCTCTATAGGCATGTTCCCAATTGGAGCGACCTTTTGAATTCAAAACATTTCTTATGGAAAAAAAAAAAAAATCAAACGGATCTTAGGCAGTCTCTCTGGTTGTTTCCTTGCCCTGTACTTGAAAACCCTGCTTTCTCTAGTTGAAAGCCCTGTGTAGGATAAGTAGGAGATAACTAATCAGGACTGTGAACCAGGACGATAAATCACGGTTGGTTTTTAATCTTTAAGTAAGTTATAAGACTAATTCCCTTAATTGTTGGTATGTGACTCTAATATTCAGACGTAAATGGACTCTCAGCATCCTTTTGTGACTACACAAATAATGGGATTCTAACATAGTATATCTGTGAACAAGACTTTTAGGATTTAACTAGTGCTTTTCATCTTAATTACCAATATGCATTGGTTCTGAATATTACTGATTTGTGTTGTTTTCAAAGTAATGGTGTCCCCCCCAGCCCTCAATTTGAAACTAGCTGTGTTAGACAAAGAAACTTGAAAAACCTTCTAAACTGATATTGATTGCTTTCATAGATTTATATAGATTTTTAAAAATCATTCTATAAAAGATCTGTTATTACTCAGCCATTAAAAAAAAAAAAGAATGAAATAATGCTACTTGCAGAGATATGGATGGACCCAGAGATTATCATATTAAGTGAAGAAAGTCAGGCAGAGACAGATACCATATATCACCTAATATGTGGATCCTTTAAAAATGATACAAATGAACTTATTTACAAAATAGAATTAGAGACATAGAAAACAAATTTATGGTTACTAAAGGGGCTAGCAGGGCTTAGCGGGTGAGGATAAATTAGGAGTTGGGAATTAACAGATACACACTACTATATGTCAGACAGATAAACAACAAGGACCTACTATACAGGGAACTATATTCCATATCTTATAATAACCTATAATGGAAAAATATCTGAAAAAGATTTGTGTATGTATAACTGAATCATTTTGTTGTATACCTGAAACTAACGCAGCACTATAAACTTCAGCTTTTTAAAAATGGTTTAAATGATTTTTAAAAAAATTTAATTCAAATTAGATTACATTTTTCTAAATATTTAACATTTTTAATTAGAAGCTTTTATTTGCCTTTTCATATTACTTACATGAATATTATCTTATGCTTACATATACTTTAATATGTACAAGTCTTCTATTTAATATGCAGATTGCTTATAATTTTGAGGAAATAGGCAAAGAAAGCAGAAAATAGATTTTATATTCAGAAGATATCATTATAAATATATCATAAAAGATAATGTCTGGATAGGTTGGTAGTATCTCTTCCATCTTATTTACTACAAAGCAGTAAATATCAAGGTTAAGGACAAGTTCAAAGGTAGTTATAAAGACCAGCATTATTGAGCACACTCTTCCATTGTTTGGTGATGACATCACTGGTTTCAGGGAATATTAATGGTTGAAAATAGTTTCTTTAAAGTTTCAGGTGTTTATGAGAATGAAACTACCTGATAGTTATTAGGATTTTGTGGGGGTAGAGATGCAGGCAGTGCTGGCATATGTAAAACAGCCGAATTTCTTCATTGGATGACATAGAAAGTCATAGCATATTCTTTGACTAGAATATAATGGTAGTATATATAATAATACACAGAGGACTCTTAATTTTTAGGGAACAGAAAAACTTTAATAGCCACATACAAGTTGCTGAAAACAGTATAGTGAAACAGTGGTTATAGAGCCCCAGGGAGTAAGGCAGACCTGGCCTCAGTTTGCCAGTTACTAGCTGTTCAACTTAGGGAAATTAATTAAAAATCTCTATTCCTTAGTTTTCTCAACTGTAAAAAAGGTAATGATAATACCTATTTTATTCATTTTGTAAATATTTATGGAGAGCCTTTATTGAACCCTGTGCCAGGCACTGTTCCAGACACCAAGGATACGGCAGTAGCAGGGGAAACAGACAAAAAAATCCCTTGCCCTCATGGGCTTTCGTGAAGGAACTAGACCGTAAAAAGAAATATGAATTAAATATATACCCATAAGTGCCAAAGAGAAAACAGAAAAGTAGGGGAAGGGAAATGTGAAGTCTTAGTGTGGAAAATAAGTTGAAATACTTGATAGGAACAACCTCCCAAGGAAACGTTTCTTGTAGGAGTAAATGCAGTACTAAATGTTTAGCAGAATCCCTGGCACATAATAAAGCATCAGTGAAAATTAAGAGCTATCATTGTACATGTGGTATACACGAAAAAGCAAGTCAGCTAATTACTATTGCTGAGATGACGCCAGCCAAAATGAGTGTGGATTATATCTAATGGAAGAAAGTTAGTGTATACATAATACAAGCACACATGTCCATATCCAGATATTGTTGATGTTTTTTTATTCATTACAAATGAAATATTTTCAACTATGAACAATATAATATTCTGAGCTGCTTACCAAAGCTTGTACTACTATATTATCTCAGATGTGTTTTCTGTTTGATTTTATTTTTGTTTTACTTTTTTCGGTATCAAAAAGCTTTACATTTGAGGGTCTTGTATTTGATCTTAAAACCATAATTAATGAATAAATTTAGGAAAATTAATTTGTGTTCTGCTCTGAGTCTTTGACTCATGGATTACCTTCTAGGCTATCATATTTATCCCTTGAATGTATCTGGATCGCCAAGACTTAGCTGTCTGAGCTCAGATGAAACACACCATCAAGCCTAAAGCTGAAGACTTTTATTACTCTCATAGAATGGAACACATTTACAACAACACTGTACTAAACAGTGCACACTGTACTCACAGTAAGATAAATGACGGCCTGCCCTGTTCTGTCTTTCAGTGTGTTGGCGTGCATCAGCCCTGAAGCAGTGATCTCTGGATTAAACTACATGTCATTTGCTAATGTTGGCATGAGTGGCTTAAGCCCCAACGGTGTGGATTTGAGCATGGAGGCAAATGCTATAGCTCTGAAATATTTAAATGAAAATCAGCTGTCACAACTGTCTCTCACTCGATCAAACCAAAATAACAGTGACTCATCTTTTAGCCTTCTACATATTAATACAGACAGAAGCACAGTGGGGCTTAGTTTAATTTCACCAAGCAACATGTCATTTGCAACCAAAAAATACATGAAGAGATATGGACTCATACAAAG
This sequence comes from Catagonus wagneri, assembly GCA_004024745.2. Taxonomy (NCBI): domain Eukaryota; kingdom Metazoa; phylum Chordata; class Mammalia; order Artiodactyla; family Tayassuidae; genus Catagonus; species Catagonus wagneri. The sequence goes on from PVHT020000066.1 coordinate 26,729,171, forward strand.
CAGTGACAATAGTGAAGATGAAGAGGAACCTCCAGACAATGCAGATAGCAAGAGTGAACATTTAGTGAATCAAAACCTTACATGCATAGCTGAACAACTTGATTGTAAGAAAGAGCCTTCCAGGAATGCTTGTGAAATAAGTAATTGTTACAACTGTGACTCCGTGGGTTCCCACACAGATATGCCAGTATTGAGGAATATTACAAATGAAGTTGTTCAGCCAAAAGCAGTACAGCAGTTGAATGAAAAACCCGCTTTCTTATTAAAGAACCTTAGACCAAGTCCTGCAGTGAACCTCCAAACTGGAAAAGCAGAGTTTACCCAGCATCCTGAGAAAGAAAATGTAAGGGATACTCCAGTTATTCCTGAAAGTTTGAAACCTTCTGAAACTTCAAAACAAATGAGTAGCATGAATTCAGTAGGTACCTTCTTAGATGTAAAGCGTCTCAGACAGTTGCCAAAATTGTTTTAAACCTTTAACTCTCTGCCCTCCTGATATGAGATGGGATGTCTCCTGAAGAAACTTACAGAAACCAGAGTCATTTGAAGGTTTTGGAATTCTTAATCCTTCTAGGGACCACTCTGTTTCTAGGTAGCAGCTGATGACAAAGAGCTGAACAAGTGAGCTGATTGTCTATGAGATGGCTGGCTAGAAGGAGGGCTCAGTGCTGTTTGCTCAAATAAGGCTGTTCAGCCTCACTGGAACTTAAAAAAAAAAAAAAGTCCTGACATCAGTTACTTCAACAACTTTAGATAAGCAGGTACTAACCAACTCTGAATCTGAATTGATCTTTTATACTGTACATTTTGAAAAGTCTCTGTTCTAGCATTTTGTATCCATGCATCTACCCAGAATCACCTAAAAGAACGTAAAATAAAGTTATCATGAACCTGATTAAATTAAGCTAATTTAACCCTTATTGAAATCAACCCTTATTGAATTTAAGAGGAAAGTTTTATTTTTTTAATAAGTTATTTTATACACAGAATACATATGTCCTCTTAATTAAGATGTGTATTTTTTAATTTTGTGGAAGTAAAATGTTTGCACCCAGGTGGGTTTATGTTACTGCAACATTTTCAACATATAGCACTGGCTCTCACAGAATAAGAAAATTATTGCATGTAAGTGTGTTTTATAAGCTTTGTTTTTCAAATGTTTTGATATTTTTTAATGGAACTTAATAAACATGTCTAGATTGACTACTTTCCTTCGTCCTCTGTTATAACATATCCTTCTCCACTTTTTAAAAAAACTTTTTAGACTCCCCCTAAATTATAAAAATGATAACGGAGAGTGCAGGGGTACCCCTCATCCAGCAACCCCCCAATGATCATATCTTACATAACCATAGTAAATGATCAAAAGCAAGAAGTCAATATTGGGTTCAATATTAGTAACTAAACCACAGACCTTTCAAGTTTCACAAGCTCCTCCATTCATTTATTTACTTTTTGGTGTGTAACTATAAAATTTTATCACTAGATTTGCATAACCACCACCACAATCAGCATACAGAACTGTTCCCTCACCACAAAGAAACTCCCTAGTGCCACTTTTTTTTTTGTCTTTTTGCCTTTTTTTACCTAGAGCAGCACCCGCGGCATATGGAGGTTCCCAGGCTAGGAGTCTTAACAGGAGCTGTAGCTGCTGGCCTACGCCACAGCCACAGCAACGCGGGATCCGAGCCGCGTCTGCAACCTTCACCACAGCTCACGGCAACGCCGGATCCTTAACCCACTGAGCAAGGCCAGGAATCGAACCCACAACCTTATGGTTCTCAGTCGGATTCGTTAACCACTGAGCCACGAGGGGAACTCCTCTAGTGCCACTCTTTTAAAATATAGCCTCTCTCTAATCCAAACTTCTGACAACCAGTGATCTATTCTCCATCACTGTAGTTTTGTAAATGGAATCATAGTATGTAACTTCTTGAGGTCCATCCAACTTGTTGAGTATACCAATAGTCGCTCCCTCCTCACCTCCTTTTTTAACCACACGCATGGCATATGGAAGTTCCCAGGCCAGGGGTCGAATCCAAGCCAAGGTGTGACCTACTACGCTACAGCTGTTGGCAATGCTGAATCCTCTGGATCCTAAACCCAGTTCTCCATGCTGGGGATTGAACCTGCACTTCCACAGCAACCCAAGCCACTGCAGAAACAACACAGGATCCTTAACCCACTGCATCACAACAAGAATTCTTTACTCCCTTCTTAAAAAAAGTTTTCAATGGTTTTTTTCTGAATATATATGAAAAAATCCTTGAGAGGGAAAGCTTTTCTGCTGAAGTTAAATGTCATTGCTTTATATCAATTTGTTGTGTAGGAGTTCCCTTGTGGCTCAGTAGGTTAAGGATCCAGCATTGTCACTGCAGCAGCTCTGGTCATTGCAATGGTGAGGGTTCGATCTCTAGCCCAGGAAATTCCATGTGCTGTGAGCACAGTCAAAAAAAAAAAAAAATGATATATAAATGGGTAAGAAATGGGTTTTGGATCTTTTTACTTTCCAGCCCAGCTGGAGCCTTCTGAGGTAATAATCCGATGAAACAATTTATAATTAGCCAGCTGAAGTATGGCGACATGATGGCTTTCTGCTGTTCCCCACTGGAGCCAGGAGCCAGTTGGTGCACACTTCTCTGTGGCGTTGCTCTTTCACATTAAAAGTAAGGCATGGAAATGGCACTGATGGTGATTTCCACTGTTTACCTTTGTTCACATAGATATTGTTTGGAGCTCCAGTTATTTTAATAAAGGTAAAAATCCACTCACAGCTATCACTGGAATAAATTCTTAAGCAACAGAGTTGTCATCACCACTTTCAGTGTGCTCTGTTTAACTTTAGCCCTCACTATTTCACTCAAGAAATGACCCTCACTATTTCACTCAAGAAATGAGTGTATGTACAAATTTATATTGGATATTATTAAAAAAAAAAACTGAGAGAATGCTAGCAAATTAGCTGCAGCCTCATTAACTATGCCATTATCACTGGGAACCCTGTAATTTTCACACCAAACAAGAAGCTGTCTATCTGAACAACAGAAACTGAACCTGAGGCTTTTTAGGCAAAATCTAATTCTATCACTTCTGTTACCACATCTAATTTAAGGCCTCTGATAAGACACTTAAGCACTTTTGGAGGCCGAAATTAGACTTTAGATTAATTCAACCAAACATGTCTCCTACTAAATATGTGTCCAGAGAGGAGGGACCATTACCGAAGCCTCTCTAGAAAGTTCTCTAAAAAAAAAAAAAACTTTTTTCTGTAAGAAGAGGAAGTTATTTGGCAAATTAGTACCAATGATAGCTTTTTAGCATCATTGGAAAAATCATTAATTCTGGGGAAATCAGATTAAAAGACTTTTGGGGATGATTGCCTCTAACTCTGTCTGAATTTTCTGCTTTCATCCAGTCCCAGAGCATACTGTTTATAGATATATGGGTGCTGCTTCAAATGGAACAAGGAAATGGTGGCGCTTCTTATACCCAGCTTCTGGGAAAGAAGCCTATTAGTCCAGGTCCTGGCCAGTTGGCACTCTCGCCCCCTTCATCAAATGTCCCTTCACTCAACCTCTGAGCCCGTTAATGGTTGATTACTGTATGTTTGCTTGTCTTCTGTCTTGCCCTGCATGTGCTAAGCTCCACAGAAGCAGATGTAGACATGTTAGACAGTAGCCTTGCTTTTGCCAGCTCTGAAGACTAGGGAAAACAGAGACACACTGGAAACGTCACACAGCAGTATGAGACAGTGTATGATGAAAAGCCAAAACTAGCAATCCAGACTGTAAGGAGCCACAGCAGTGTAATCGAGACAGCTTCCATCATTTTAAGGCTTACAGGGTGCTGCGCAGAGCACTTCATGTGCCTTCATTCATTTGAGCCTCCTGGTTGACTCACAGCTGAGGGACTGGACTTAGGGAAGTAACTTACCTCAATAAGCTGTTATCAGATATTCAAGCTCAAGCTCCTATTAAGCCACTGAGAAATGCAACTTCTCTGAGGCCTGAGGAATTCAGGAAGAGCTTCCTCAAGACACACATCTTGAGCTGAATAAATGACTTTTTTTTTTTTTTGGTCTTGTTAGCAACTTCAGCACATGGAGGTTCGCAGGCTAGGGGTGGAATCGGAGCTGTAGCCACTGGCCTACACCACGGCCACAGCAACCCCAGATCTGAGCCACATCTGCGACCTACACCACAGCTCGCAGCAATGCAGGATCCTTAACCCACTAAGTGAGGCCAGGGATCAAACCTGTGTCCTCATGGATGCTAGTCAGATTCGTTTCCACTAAGCCATGACGGGAACTCCTGAATGAATGATTTTGAATACTACAGTCAATGCTATTTCAAATAAGCACTGTCCTCCAAGCTGCCCAGCCCAATTTCCCCCCAAAGAAGTCCCCTTGCTCTTTAGCCAAGACCAGAAACTACTGTTAAGTCAAGAGCCCTGAAGTAGGCAACCCCAGCTCTGATAACGTTCAAGAGTTCATTGATTTTACATCATGTACCTCCTACTGTAAGGGCTCCAAGAAATTAGAGGAACAAAAGATGTTTCTGTGCCCTTGTTTTCCAGCTCTCAGTCATGACCGCAAAACCTTTCCTAGCTCCTAGATTAACTGAGAGAACATAATGTCTGCAAAATAAATTTAATGATAATGACAGGTCTGCAGACTGCTTCACACCCTTTGAAGTGCTTTCCTGTACATTTGCTCATATAATCCTCACAACCAAAACCCAACTGGAGTATCTATGGCAGACTTCATCAGCCTCTTTCTACAGATGTTGAGACACAGATAAGGTATAACTGGGCTGAGGTCACACATTTATAGTTAGCAGCCTAGTCCTTCCGGCTTAACCACAGCCATTCCCTCCATTCTTCCTCTCCCCACCAGCACCTTTTTACTCCTAGTGATCCAGCAAGTGTCCTTGAACCTGCTGGGCTCTGAGCTGGATGTCAAGCATAAGGTAACGAACAAGACAATCTTTCCCTATAGGATCTCTGTCTAAAGGGGAGACATATGCAAACACTAGCAATACAAGGAGGCCAGGGCTTACAATAAAACTGTATGACACATGCGGATATTAAGAGAAGCTGGGAGGAGGGTTATTCTGAGAATGCTCCAGATTTTTCCAGAATCTTTCAGGAGCAGTATGGAAGTAAAGGGGAAGATGTGATATTTCTGATGGAACAGCTTATTTGGAAAGTCTGGAGACTGGAATAGGTACAGCATTGGAGGAGGAGACTGCGGGCAGGAAACCAAATATAGGAAAGGGAAAAAATACACAAATAGAATGAACACCAAGGGAGTTCCTAGGTGGATCAGTAGGTTAAGGATATGGCGTTGTCACTACGGTGACATGGCCAAAAAAAAAAAAGTCGGCAACAGTCGGGTTCCTCTCCTTTCTCTGCTTCAAATTCTATAACTCTAGGCAAGTCACCTCATATCACCAGGCTTTAGTATCCCAGTCTGTGAGGTGAAGGGATTAGCCGTGTATCCCTAACATTCTGTGACTATAGGAAATGCTGGTGCAGAACTAGGTGTGAGGAGTGGTTTATAAGTCAGACGAAGGAAAGGTTTTTGCAAGAGACAGTACTGAATTGGGCCTTGAAGGATTTTGAAGGATTTCCACAGTCACTGATGAAGAAAAGATTTCCCTCCTTTTAATAATGTCTAATATGTTTAACAATTTAAAAAGAAAAAGAGAACTCCATTTTCACCCCCAAAATGTTGAGTAATAATATCTGTTCCAAGAGGTACCAACATGTCTTTCTCTAGCTCTGAGTTAAACTTTCCCTGATTTAAAGGAGCTCAAACTCCAGGGTGGAAGAAAACATCAAACCCATGAAAAGAGACCTCAGAGCACGGGGCCTGGGTGGTGTTCCCTCTCCCCTCTCTGCTCTCCAAACCGGTACTGTTTCGGTCACAGAGAACATCCTCACAGGAAATCCTGCTTTCCCACCTCCTGGTAAGAGGCTGAACTCCAGGAAAAGGATGGATTTGGGGAAAGCCCTGTGTCCTGCCTCTTCACGGGAGGTCTGGGACCAGGAGGACAAGAGGAACTAATTAAAAGCACAATGGAAAAGATGACATCAGGTAGTCAAGGGTCTCAGAGCCATTGGATCCTCAGAAATCACTGAGTCCTGATTGCACAAGTGAGGACACTGGGGCCCAAAGGAAAGGGACTTGCTCAGGTTCACATAGCTCAGAAGCACAGAGCTCAGGCTGGAACTGAGGACTCCAGCCTCCCAGCCCCTGTCTGTTGCATGCCGTGATATGTGACTCAGTAACTCAGGTACCAAGCAATCAATCTAGCTCCCCCACCCTGGTCCCCTTTATACTGTAAAGGAAAGAAAAGGCTGTGTGCAAGTGCTGGGTCTGTGCACGCACGCACACACACTAACTCCAATTGCTCCTTTTCTGTTTACACCCTCCATGGGTTCAAAGCCCTAAGAACCCTTAAAAGTGTAGCTTAAAAGCTCCCCCACTCCACAGCCCCTCCCTACCCTGCAGGAAACCTTCCCAGAATCTTCTTGTGGAAGTGATTTTTTTCCCTCTTTTGACTTCCCCTTACCCTCTCGCTGGTCCTCCTTTTGTTCCCGTACAGATGTTTACAGCCAGCTTGTATGTCGGTTGTGAGTACCCACGGCTGAGAGCTTCTTGAAGGCAGGGACCATATATGATTCTCTTGTCCAGTGAACAGTTGGGGGACAAGGTCTGCTGAAGGTCCTCACTACGTCTGAGGCCTTGTGCTGCTAGACCTTTGGGAGCAAAATGAAGAAAAAGAAGGCACTGTTAGAGCTGCCATTGCACAAGTGCATGGCTGCATGCACCGACACTGACACGGGCAGAATCACACTCCTTGAACACTCAGTGCTGCTCAGAGTCTCGTCAGACCCCACGCAGCGGGGAGGTTTCAGCAGCAGTCTCACCCGCAAACACTCTAGAAGATTCTCACCACCATAGGGAACTGGGACGGAAGCAGACGAAAAGACCTGCAAGGAATGAGAAGATCCTGGTTCAGGGCTGTGTGGTGAGCAGCAGATTGGGGAAAGGAAGATGCGATTATTCTTACAGATCTTTCTGAAGTTCTGAAACTGCCTGTTACAGAGCCAGTAGTTTGCTTGCTGTCTCTCAGATCATTAAGGTCATAGCCAAAGTACCATTACACTTTGTTTCAGTGACTTAAAAACAATGGTTAACATTTACTGACTACATCTGCTATGTTTTAAGCCTTTTACACCCTGAGCTTGCTTGTTCCCCACAATGATGTGAAGTAGATACTTTTGTGATCTCGCATTTGGTGGAATAGGAAACAGGAACAAGATGGTTAATTAATTTTCCTCAAGGTCACACAGCCAGTTCGAAGAACCAGGATTCAAATTCTGGCAGTCCACACCAAAGCCCTTATTCTTCACCTGAGCTTCCTGTTGGGACCACCCCCGAGAGGAAATGGACCCTCAGTGATAAAGTGCTGTGCCCAAGGACATGAAGTGAAGCTAGGATGTGAACTCAGGCCCGTCTCGCTTCAGAGCCCATGTTCTCTTCCTTTTCTTGTCCTCCCCCCTCTGGCTGTGCAGACCAGCTTATAACTCTGTCAGGTCTGACTTGTTAGATGACAAGGGAACCAGGATGATGCCTTGTTGCTCTGGGTACCTGTGGGGGACTAGCACGCTCATGAGAGTCAGGCCAGAGACCAAGAAAGAGGACGCAGGCAAAGATGAGAAGCAGATTAAGACAGAAACAGAGAGTGAGGACCAGGGGCAGGAAAAAGAGCAGACCCAGGGAGAGAGAGAAAGAGAGACTGAGATAGAGATGGCAGAGAGGCAGAGTGAAAGAGATAGCAAGAGAGAAAAGGGGAAGAGGAATGCTGTGGTTCCCTCACCCATTACACCCCCCATCACAGATGGGAAAACTGAGGGTCAGAGGAAATGACTCCACTTCCTGGCAGATGTCTCTGTCACTTTTCTTTCCTTTCTTTTCTTTCTTTCATTTTTTTTTTCTTCTGTTTTTCTGGGACTGTAGCCGAGGCTTATGGAGGTTCCCATGCTAGGGGTCTAATTAGAGTTGTAGCCGCCAGCCTAGGCCAAAGCCATGATAACTCGGGATCAGAGCCTCATCTGCCACCTGTACCACAGCTCCTTAACCCACTGAGAGAGGCCAGGGATCAAACCTCCGTCCTCATGGATGCTAGTTGGGTTCATTAACTGCTGAGCCACGACAGGAACTCCTCTGTCACTTTTCTAAACACCATCCATTTAGCTCCTGTCTTGTCCCCAGACATGCACTGAGGCCTCATGCACCTGGCCCTCACCTGGCCCTGAGCAGCATGAGTTAGTCTGTAATGGTGGGCCCCGGGCATTCTCACCAAAAAAGCAGGAGGTAAGAGGAAATATCCATGCAGGATTGACCAGGCCATCCCAGGCAAGATAAGGTTGGGATGGGCCACAGAAGAAGTGTATAATCAACTTTATTGAGGCATGATTTATATGCAATACAATGCAGCCATTTTGGGTTAACTGAGTACTGACATGCATACACGCATATAACCACCACCATGATCAAGATATAAAATGTTTGGAGTTCCCATTGTGGCACAGCAGAAACTAATCCAACTAGGAACCATGAGGTTGCAGGTTTGATCCCTGGCCTGTCTCAGTGGGTTAAGGATCTGATGTTGCCGTGAGCTGTGGTGTAGGTTGCAGACACAGTTCGGATCTGGCATTGCTATGGCTGTGGCATAGGCTGGCAGCTACAGCTCTGATTCAGCCCCTAGCCTGGGAGCCTCCGTATGCCACAGTTGTGGCCCTAAAAAAAAAAAAAAAAGACATAAAACGTTTTTGTTACCCAGAAAGTTCCTTTCTGCCACTTTGCTCTCATCTTCCCTTGACAACCACCCCTCCACCCCTGACCTGAGTTCTATCATTATAGATTAGCTTTGGAATCAGACACAGATATGCTCTTTAGTGTCTGGCCTCGTTCACCAATGTCTTTTTTTTTTTTTTTTTTTTTTTTGCTTTTTAGGGCTGTACGTGTGGCCTGTGGATGTCCCAGGCTAGGGGTGAAATTGAAGCTGCAGCTGCTGGCCTGCACCATAGCCACAGCCACACGGGATCTAATCTGAATCTGAGACCTACACCACAGCTCACGGCAACGCCAGATCCTTAACCCACTGAGCAAGGCCAGGGATCGAACCTGCATCCCTGAGGATACTAGTTGGATTTATTACTGCTGAGCCACAACAGGAACTCTACCAATGTCAAGTTTTTGAGATCAGCCCATATTCTTGCATGTATGAGTAGTTTGGTTCTTTTAAATTGCTGAGTAGTATTCTATTGCATGAAAGTACCACAATTTGTTTATCCATTCCCCTGTTGTGCATTTGGATTGTTTCTAGTTTTTAATTACTATGCATAAAGTGGCTATGAAGATTTATATACAAGAGTTCCTGTGTGTGTGTGTGTATACATATATATTTTTTTTCAATTCTCCCAAATAACTGTATGTTTATAAACTGTATGTTTATAAGGAACTGCCGAAGCACTCTTCAAAGCAGTTGTCATTTCTGCATTCCCTTCAACAATGTATGAGAATTCCAGTTGCTCCATATCCTCAATACTTGGGATTGTCAGTCTTTTAAATTTTAGCCATTTTAGTGGGTATATCATGGTATCTCATTGCAGTTTTTTGTTTGTTTGTTTTCCTTTTTTATGGCCACACCTGTAGCATATGGAAATTCCCAGGCTAGGATCAAATTGGAGCTGCAGCTGAGGCCTGTACCACAGCCATGGTGACACTGGATCTGAGCCGCATCTGTGACCTACACTGCAGCTTGTGGCAACGCAAGATCCTTAACCCACTGAGCAAGGCCAGGGATTGAACCTGCACCCTCGTGGATACTAGTTAGATTCGTTTCCACTGGGCCAACGGAAACTCAGGACTGCCTGTCTACTGTATGCATTGTGATGCCCTTGGAAGCAGCTCTGCCCAAGACGGACTGTCATAGGTGTGAAATCTGGCTCCACCACTTACCAGCTGTATGTTTTCCCCAGGGGCTTAGCCTCTGTGCTTCAGTTGGCTGCCTACAACATGGAGGTAATGGTTGTTTCTACCTCACTGGGCTGTGGTAAGCACTAACTGAATGAATGTGCATGAAGTGCTTAGGACAGCACCTGGCACATAGTACCACCACGTAAATGTACGGAAAATAAACCTGGCTGCCCACCGCAACCGCACACCTCCAGAAGACAAACTCCGGGGAGAAAGCTCAGAGATTGCCTAGTACGCAGAAACACGGGAGGGAGAAACACTTGAACTAAAGTGTTAAAGCCTCGAATTTGAGGGTTTCCGGAGAACCTGGCCTTTGGTGGGGGCGGGGGACAGGTCGGAGAGTGGCCACCATGGCCTGGGTCCAAGGGTCCCCAGGCCCAAAGCCTGCTCCGCTCCAGGACCAGACTCCAGACACACAGGTCTGGGTCCCTATGTCCCCTCCCCCTCGACATCCCCAGCCCAGGCGCTCCGGGTTTCCTGCCGGCTTGAGGCCCCTGTTTGGGGCGGGCGGAGGAGGGGTGGCATTTCCTGGCGGGGCCGCGGGCAGTGTCACTCGCTCCCGGACACTCGGACAGCGCGCTGACCGACAGGCACCAGATGCTATTTCGGGCGGCGCCCCGCTCAACGCGCAGTTTCCGTTTTTCCACCGACCTTCGGAAACAGAAAAGGGGGGAGAGTGTAGACGTCACAAGCCCCCAGCCCCAGGCGGGGGTTGGGGGACAGGTTGGGATGGCTGCCAGGCTGTCCGAATCGGGAGCTTGGCGAATAGAGGGGGAGGGGAACGCCACCTCCCCGTACGCCGCCCTCTGCCTTAGGGCTGACAAAAGCCTTGCCCCTCCCGGTTCCTTCCCCAAGGGGTGCCGGGCGGGGTCTTTTAACGCCCTGTGAAACAATCCAGCAGCCTATAGGCGACTCCAAGGCATTTAAACTCAATAAATTTAAAACCAAATGCAGAATCCCTCCTCTTGACTCTGAGCTGCCAAGCCCCCATATGGCTCCAGGAATAAGACTCCCATCTAGGCAAATACAGCCAGAAATCCAGCGTGTTCCAGGATTTCTCCTTCCCCCCTCTTCCCTCACACCCGATTTTTTTTTTGGGGGGGGCCGTCTCTTTGCCTTTTTCTAGGCCCGCACTCGCGCATATGGAGGTTCCCAGGCTAGGGGTCTAATCAGAGCTGTAGCCGCCGGCCTACACCACAGCCACAGCCACAGCAACGCGGGATCTGAGGCGCATCTGCGACCTACACCACAGCTCACCGCACCGCCGGATCCTCAACCCACTGAGCGAGGCCAGGGATGGAACCTGCAACCTCATGGTTCCTAGTCGAATTAGTTAACCACTGGGCCAGGAGGGGAACTCCTAACCCTATTTTTAACAAACCCAAATTCCCTAAATACATGTCGTCTGTGTCTGCCTTTTGCTGTCTCTTTAGCCAGCACCTTAGTCCCGACTCCAGTCCCCCTTCCAGGGACCACTGCATTGCCCTTAGAACTGGTCTCCTCACATCCTTCACACCCCCACACACTTCTCCACCTTGCAGCCAGATTACTTCCTAGAAATGCAAATCTGATCGTGTACAAGGCATTACACCCCCTTCAAATCAAACAAAATAGTCTCCCCCCACTACCCCGCTAATTCTTAGAATTGTCCATAGCCTTGCTCCAGCCAGTACTGAACTCTTTTTTCCCCCCTGCTTTTCAGTGCGACACCTGTGGCATATGGAAGTTCCCAGGCTAGGGGTTGAATGGGAGCTGCAGCTGCTGGCCTACGCCACAGCCATGCAGGATGCCAGCAGCGGATCCTTAACCCACTGAGTGAGGCCAGGGATCAGTCCTGCATCCTCATGAATACTAGTCAGGCTCAAAACTCACTAAGCTCAGTGGGAACTCCAGGCCAGTACTGAACTCTTTTCTGTTCCTTTCATGAAACTCAAGCCCTTCTGCTTTAGCCCTTGGCTTACCTGGAAGGCTCACTCTTTTAGCTACCTCTCAGAACCCACTCTCAGGTGCTCTCAGATCGATCACAGTCCAGGCATCAGTTTACAGAGAGCATTCCCTGGCTGGGCTCTCTCTCTCTTTGCAGGGACTCGGAGATGTGAAATGACTTGCCTAAAGGTGCCACAGCCCAAAGGCAGTAGTCCTGGGCTTGAACTCAGAATTCTATGACTCCCACTGTTTTTATTTAGTGATATAGCCAAGCAAAGGCAAGAGACCACAGGAGATAGAGATGAAAGCCACCCTCCCTTGGAGAGAGGCTTCAAGCAGGAGAGGGCAAGAGTTCCCTTCGTGGCTCAGTGGCGATGAACCCAACTAGTATCCATGAGGGTGTGGGTTGGATCCCTGACCTCATTCAGTGGGTTAAGGATCCGGCTTTGCTGTGAGCTGTGGTGCAGGTCACAGACGAGGCTCGGATCCCACATTGTTGCGGCTGTGGTGTCAGCCAGCATCTGTAGCTCTGATTTGACCCCTAGCCTGGGAACTTCCATATGCCTTGGTTGCAGCCCTAAAACCCCCCCCCCAAAAAAAAGAAGAAGAAGGAGGGGGCAGAAAGTCTGACTCTTGCAGGACTGATGTGTGAGAGGAGGAGGGTGGAAAGGCAGCAGCTGATATGTAAATGGAGGGTGAGTTGGATTTGATAACAGTGGGTGAAGTGGGGCTGGAGCCATGGGGACAGAGTGAGAGATGGTACTGAACAGACCACAGAAGACCCTCCTCTGGGTCCCTTCCAGGTGGTGTGGCTAAGCCAGGGGAGGCCTTGTGCCAAGTCTAGGAATTAGACTCTTTTTCTCAGAACATGAGTGGCTCTTCTCCCATGAGTTTCTATAAAAGTTACCTGTAACCACATGGCACCGGCACCCTGACTTCCACCAAACAGCCGAGAGGAACAGAGGGGACAGGCTGCACTGAAATCACTGTCTTCACAGACCAAGCAGGGGCCAGGACTCATACTGTGGCCACACTCTGGGATCAGTCTTTGACTGGGATTTAGCCCGTGGATTCTTAAGCTCCAAAAGAACCAGAGATGTTGGAAGGACAAAGCAGCCTGACGTGGTAGGCAGAACTGTGGCCTGGGAACTGTATAATTCAGTTTGGGTCTTGGCTTTTCCTCTAGGTCACTCTAGGCTTTGGCCAAGTCACATCTCCCCATTGCCAATTTTCTTCTCCATAATGATAACCAGAACTCTGGGCAAGTGCATGTGATGTCATCCTGGGCTCTGGACCGGGTAAAGTTCCACAGGTTATTGCCCTCACCACCTTTTAAAGTTGGTCGTGTATCATCCTTTCACAACAGCTCTCTGAGGTAGGTGTTTCCTCTCCATTTTACAGATGAGGAAACTGAAGATCAGAGCTAAGCAACTTGTGATATTTCACCATAAAAGAATGAATCCAGATACCCTCCGTGGGCTGAGGCGATTGCCTACCCCTCCCTAAACTCAGATTTCTAGGCCACAGTACAAATCTTGGCCCCTGCAATGAGTTAAGGCCAGATCCCTTCTCCAGGCCTAGGCTTTGGCTGCTCTTTCCATCAGCTGCGTTCCAGAGAGGACTCTGGTACCAAACTGGCTTCAAACTCAGGCTCCACCACTCACTGGTTAACTAACACTGGGGAAGTTACTTTCACTCTCTGTGCCTCAGTTTCCTTTTCTGTAAATTGAGAAGATAATATTAGCACTAACCTCTTAGGGTTGTTTGTGAGAACTAAATTAGTTAAATATGTGTACATCGCTTAGAGAAGTGCTTCAGTAACATAATAAAAATGTTAAATTATGAGGGAAGGGATGTCCCCCGGCTCTGGCTCAGTGTGAAACCCAGTAATAACGGTATTTTAAACTCGCAGTTGACACCACTTCTGCCTCCACAGAGCTCCTGAGCGTGACCCCAGTCACATTCAGGCAACCGGGCTCCATTTTAGAGCAGAAAAGAGCCAGGGTTGAAGGGGGTAGGGGTCGGGGGAGCTGGGGAACTCTCTGGGATAAGAGGAACTGGCCACTGAAAGCCGGGTATCCAGGACACTGGATGAATGAATGCCGGGGAAGGAAGGGTTGGGAGTGATGCTTTTAATGTAGTGGCCTTGCTGGGATGACAGTCGCTGGAAAAAGGTGTCTGCAAGGCCGAGGAACTGAGCTTGGGAGCCCGGCTCCCGAGAGGCCTCTGGATCAGTCCCGAGGCTGGACCCGCCGCCGGGTCCTAGACAGAGCGCTCAGCTCTCTCCGCGGCGCATTCCGGAGCCAGTCCCAGAGCCGCGCGACCAGTCCCCACTCCCTCCGGTGAAATTGCCAAATTAAAATGAATCATTTGGCCCATAATGGCCGAGGCGCTTATCGGGGGCGAGCCGACCCGCGGCAGCGCCTTATCTCCGCGGCGCACACGGCCCCCGCGCGCCTCGGCCCATGCTAACGAGGCCTAGGACGTGAGCGGGATTAGAGCGCGGCGGTGGAGGAGCCCCGCGCGGCGCGGGGCGAGGGACGGGGGGCTGGGGGCGGGCTCGGCACGAAGGACCAGGCCTCAAAATGGCCACACGCGTCCCCCCGTAGCGGCAAAACGTGAGCAGTCTGGCCTTTTTTTTTTTTTTTTTTTTCTTCTGGGGAAAGGCAACCTGCGACGTCCCCCGGAATTCCCCGTCAGTTTCCTCCCTTTTTTCGCCCGTTCGCAGAAGAGCTTTCGCTCCTTTTCCCTCGATTTCTTTCGATGGGGGGCATTTTCCGCGGACGCCCTTGCGCTCGCCGCCGCCGCCGCCCCTCCCGCCTCGGAGACTCTCTTCCTTCCTTCCCCTTTTCCTTACGCAATATACAGAAATGCGCGAGGCGGTGGTTGGTTTTCATTTCTTCTTGGTGGTTGTGTGCATGCGGTGGGATTGTGAGAGTGCGTGTGTGAGCTGTGGGCAGTGTCGACTCCTTCCGAGTGTAGTCTTCTCGGTGATGGGTTGTGTGTCCAAGTGTGATCGTGTCTGCGCTGTTTGGTGTGTAGATTTGAATTCTTCAAGGCCCTTCTGCCTTTTCTTCGTTGTGTATAATTATGCTCGTTTGCCTCTCCACTTGTGTGTTGGGTTGCGTGGCCTTTGCGATTGCGTTTGGGTGGCTTCGTTGTTGTATCGGGCCGCGCGATCCTTACTACGTTGGGTTATGCGTTCATGAGAGATTGCGTTTAACCGATTTCGTTGTGTCGTGCTGGACAATGTTTGGACCTCGTAGAGTCGGCTTGCGGGGCAGTGTCGGGCTGTGCTTACTTAGCTGCCCTTCTATGCGACTGGACAGCGTGTGGCCCAGTCCACACCGGGTTGTGTGCCTGTGTGCTTGGGTTCTTTGGAAGTGCATTTGTAAATCGCTGGGGGTTGGAGGGGACGGAGAGAGAGAGAGAGAGAAAGAGAGAGAGAGAGAGAGAGAGAGAGAGAGAGAGAGAGAGAGAGAGAGAGAGAGAGAGATGGAGGCACAAGTTAAGGAGGCGGAATGGGGGCGGGGAGAGGGATTTCACATTTTCTTATAAATTATGATGTATTCGGAGGCCAGTGTCGGGGCTTGGATAGGCAGACGGAGCCCGATCAACGACCGGCTGCTCTGTCCCGAGGCCAGTCTGAGCCTGGGGGTGTTGGATGAGTTTGTTAGTGAGTGGGAGGCTCTTCCAGGCTGGAAGCCGAGCTACGCTTTCGGAGACCCTCACCTTCACGCCGGGGTAGCCGCCGGCTTCGGTTCCGCTGCAGTCAGGCTTTGTCCGTCTCTGGTCAGTTTCGCGGGTAGGGTCGCCGGGGTCTGCGGGAGAGGCCCGGAAAAGACAATGGGCGCGTACTCCAGGCCTCGAGCCTCGGGTGGGGACCCTCGGGATCATCTCCAAGGAACATTTTTCCACCCCTGCCCCGGGTGAGCGATATCCCCGCATGGGTCAGGTACCCATCGCATCGATGACTGGGACTGGGCTTCATGGCGGGATGGGATCAGTGTTGCCCTAGCTAGGGAAGGAAGGATTTTGTTTTGCTAGTTTTTGTGGTTGCTAAAGGCATCGCCGCCACCATCATCATCATCATCATCATCATCAATCATCATCGTCATCATCATCATGTTTTAATTAAAATAGTCGTCCAGGAGCCAAACAGCTTGTCCCTTTTAGCTTCTTTGGAGTGATAAAGCAGTGTCGGTTTTCCCCCACCAGCACTGTTTTTTAAGTTGCTGGCTTTGGGGTAGGGAGAGAAAATGGAGAGAGGGACGGACACAGAGACTCTGTCCTAAAGCAAAAATTAACCAGGCATGGGTGGATTCCCCCTTGTTCCCAGCCCCCCGCCCCATTTGGATGGGAAGAGGAGAAAGAAAATCTCTCGCACTGGACTGAAACTGAAGGGAAGAAATTATTACTGCATTTCCACTCAAGCCAAGGCAAAAAGGAAATTATTACTGTATTTCCACTCAAGCCTTTGCAATTAAGCTAAGACTTCGATGTGCGACCATAAATGAGAAGATTTTCAGAAAACAAAATAAACCAAACCTTCCGGAGGGGAAATGAAAGCCAACCTAAATCTCACTGTGTTACCTCCTAGGAAGCAGTATTGGATTTATTTTTACCATCCCTCCTTCGCTTGGTTATTGCTGCAAGGAATTACTAGAATTCTCCCCTACTCCGCTGATCTGGATACGTACTGAAAAATCGAAACTCCTGTGTAGGGATGGTTGAGGGAAAGGCGAGGGCTTTTCTTTCTTTTCCTCCTCCTCCTTTTGTGTGTGTGTGTGTGTGTGTGTATGGGTGTGTGTGTGTTTTCCTTTAAATCAGCAGGAAGAAAAGAAAAAAAGGGGACTGGGGACATCAGATCTCCCCCAGCTCCCCCAGCTCTGTCAGGTCTGCGCCGTTCAAATTCTATCCCTTCGGGAAAGTAGCCTTTGGAATTGGGTTCCGGTTTCGTTTTGGGCTGGAGATAGGCAAGTGGGGGTCATGGAGAGAATGAGGGCCTCTGGAGGTTCTGTCCCACCCACCAGGGTCTGAAGACTGGATTCCCTTTTTCCGACACACACGTTCCCCTACCCATCCAGGCTGGGCTGCTCAGGAGTCCCCGCTGTGGCCGCAGCTCCAGCCCGACTCCGATTCCGAGCCAAACGCAGACAAAGTCAGTGCTCAGAAAACAAACGGCCACACTGAACCAGACATCCCTGTTGGAGGGTCCGATAGTGTTCCCGGCAGTCTGCAGCGGGGCTGTTGTTGTTGGACTAAATAGTTATTCCTGATTGGTCAGGTGTAGGGTTCTTTTTACGGGGGTTCAGCGGAGGCTTCAAACACCTGCAGGTTGGGGGCGGAAGGCTGCTGGCGATTCCCTGGGCTGGTTGGTGAGGACATGAGGTAATTCCCAGCCACTGATCCCCATTTCTCTCTCTCCCTCCCTCTCGCCCTCCCTCTTTCTCTCCACCCCCATCTTTCCTGGAAACCGGCTTTGGGCGCGGCAGACCGCCCAGGACCACATCGCGGCCTAACTGTCGGTCTCTCAGTGTGAGAGGGGGGAAAGCAAAGAACCCCCATCCACTACTGGACCTCAGCTCCCGCCCGTCTCCCGTGGAAGGAGTGGAGATCCTATTCAGAGGGGCCAGTCTCTCTAAATATGCCCCAGGTGAGTTTCTGGCGAACGGGTAGCGGTAGCGGGTGGAAGCAGGGATCTGGCCTGGGGTGGAGAAAGCTGGGGATGGAGGACAGGCCAGTCTCAGACTGGGGAGGGGGAGGAGGGGACGAACCCAGAGCTGGGAATCCAGGATCTGACTTGCCGCTGACTGTGGCCTCTGTGCTGCTGTGGCTTCCAGCAGGGCCCTTTCTTTTTCTGACCCTGCGTAAAAAATAGCTAGTTGGACTTAGTCTCTCAGGCCGCTCCTGTCTGTCCGGGTTCTGTAGACGTTTCACAAGGCTCATAACTTTGGGACAGCTATATCCGGGTAGTTCAGGCTGAGCGCCCGGGCTCTGGCAGGAAGAAGGCCGCAGCCATCCTGGCTAGTGCAGTCCCAACTCGGGTGGGCCCTGATCCGGGCCCAAGTCCCAGAGTGGGGCCGCACTGGAACACCCCTCCACTCCAGAAGCAGCGGGAAAGTGGTTCATTTTGCTGGTGCTTTGGGTTCTGGTGCAGGCTTGGGGCTCCCCCGGAGGTCACGCGGGTGTGGAAGCCGTCCGAGGGATGGAGGCCAGTCTAAGGCATGGTGAGGCATGGTGGAGCCTGTTTTCACATAAGAAATTTTCCCAGCTGGAAGATTGGGTGCCTCCCCGGCCCCCAGGAGCTCACGGGCTCCCCTGTTTTGTTCGGGCACCCATGGAAATGGTCTGGCAACAGGAGATGAGGAGCAGGTGTAGGGGGCTTCAAGGTGGGTCTTGGCCACACAAAGAGTTGTATTGGTTGACTAATCAGTCTAGCGCTGTTCAGTTCAAAATCTCCTCCTCTCCCTACAAATAAGCAAAAATCACTCAGGCTTTCCTTTCAATATTCTTAACGAAAGCCAAGTGATGGGGTTTAGTCACTGACTACTGAAAGTCCTTGTGAATTCTCGGGAGACTTCTTCATGAGCCTGGACCCCTGGCCTGGGTGATCCTGGTTACAGAAGAACTAGCCAGGTTTTCCTGAGGTCCCAGGAGGGGCGGGAAGAAGTTGACCACAGACCCTGGGGACCAATCATAGGTTTCCTACTGGGAGCTGCAGAGATATAGATATTTCTAGGTGTCTGGAGAGGGCATTTGGGGCCAGAGTCAATTCATCTGATAGACTCACTCCCCTTGCCCCTCTGGGATCCGCTCCTACTCAGAGCTGCAGACTTAATCAGAAGGTATAAATGTGTCATAGAGGAGAGCTTGCGCTCATTCTGGTGATTGCAAAATGAACCATTTGTCACTTGGTTAGACTGGGGCTGAAGCACGTGTCACCGGGCACAAAAGGGTGCCTGGGGACAGTAAGGTATGGAGCCAGCCCCTTGGAATTGTAGGTTTTGCCAGAGGATGATGTATTTCTAGTGCATTTCACTGTTGCAGGTGAGTCAGTTTCCAGTGGTATATACCTCTGGTGCATTTCTAGTGGCTGCGGTGTCTTGTCAGTCCCATCCTGTGGATGCAGATCTATTGTTTCCACTGTAACCATAAACTCACTGTCAATGAAGCCTTGCCTTTGCAGCTCGGTAGAGGTATACCAGGTCGGGGGGAATTTTGTCGTTTCTAGGCAGAGCCCAGGGACGGGCAGACCCAGGGCAGGTGTGTAATCTAAGTGTCGATTCTCCATCAGAATCTGTGTCTGGTGGCAATTGAGATGAGCTCTGGAGGAGTTTTCAGAAGGTCCAGTCTCTCCTTTTGGGTGGAAGGATGGTTCCCAGGCTGACTCTGGTCTAGAGCAGTGCAGTGGCAGAATGGCTGCCAGGAGTCATTAGATGGACTCTGCTTGGGGCTGAGTCGGATTCTTGTATATTTGTTTTCTGCTACAAAATACCACGATTATATAATTCCGACAGCAGAAACTTTATTTTTAACATCTTATGAAGCCTGTCAAATTGATTATATTTTTATTGTTTTATTAAAACAACTCACTAGCATTTACACACTCTGGACCCGGAATCTCATAGTTTTTCTGTTTTCTTTCTTGAGAGAGGAGCGGGGCTGGCTCCACCAGCATCAAAGCAGGGCTATGGAAGAACTGCAGGGAGCAGGAGTGGGGAGTGGAGCCTCTGCCTCTGGTCACCCTTGAGTGTGGTTGTGGAGGAGAGGAGTGTCCTTGGCTGAGGATGGGGGTAATATATGAGAGGGCATGCAGGGGAGAATAGCAAAGACAGAGACGGGAGTTCTGGTCCCACTCTGTGACAGACAGCTGAGTGAGTCCCCTTGCTGGCCCAGTCTCCCCATCAACCATAACGTTTGCTTGAGCATTTGCACAATGCTTTTAGATACCTAAATGAGGCATTTCTCTTGTCTCCCACATGGCTACACCCAGGCGGGAGGGAGAGAGGGGTAGGGGAGTGCTGGAGCTCAGGGGCCTTCATGACACCTCTTGCCTCCACACTCCTGGATGGGAACCCAGACTCCAGTGGCCTCAGGAGCACCCTGTGAATGTCCCCACTCCACATCGCCTCTGCCAGGCTTACCTTCTAGACCCCACCTCACTTCTGAGTAGCACTGAGCAGGAGTGTGCAGGGAGGTAGGGGCGGGTAGGTTTCCTCCCTTCCTGCTGTCCCATCTCCAGTCCCCGTGGGAGAAAAGCGCCATAGGGGTTTCCAGGGGCTGCAGAGAATACAGGTGGATTTGCCCAGGACGGCAAACACCCCCACGCGGGGGGGGGGTGAATTTGTGCTGAAAGGGGGAGCTGGTTCCTCCGGATAATTCTCTGCCAGTTCTGATCTCTCTTGTACCCTCACCCGGCCTCTGGGTGTATGTGGGTGGCAGTAGGCTGGGGGCAGGTATTGCTGAAAAGCAAGGGAGGTTCAAAAAGCACCCCACCTCCGTGCGACAGGTTCCCCGCCAAAACCAAAAGGGGGGCGGGAAGAACACGGCCGGGGGATTTGCTCCCTCCTCTTCCCTTGTGGCCTGAGAAGGGCACCGGCTGATACTTCTTTCTCGCCTCTTTCTACATTTCCTTCCTCCTTTTTCCTCCTCTGTTTTTCTTTCGCTGGCTGTATTCCTTTTCTTCCAATAGCTCTGTCGCCCTTCTCCACCTTCGTGCCCTCCGGCACCCTCCTCTCCTCTCGCAAGCCAGAGGCCCCCTTTCCCTCCCACCCCAGCATCTCGGGTGAGTGTGTGTCCACGTGGCGCTGAGTTTGTCCGCCCTCCTCTCACGTCTCGGTGCGTGAGGTTCTCTCTCTGCCCCTCACCCAACGCCCCTCGCCCCCACCCCACGTGGGTGGGTTGGGGGCGGTGGTCTGAGCGGGCTTCCGCTTGTCTGTCTGTCTGCCCGCAGGATGACGGAGCCGCCCAGCGAGGCGGCACGCAGTGACCCCCCGCTAGAGGGACGGGACGCGGCCGAGCCCCGCATGGCCCCCCCGCACCTGGTCCTGCTGAACGGCGTCGCCAAGGAGACGAGCCGCGCGGCCCCCGCCGAGCCCCCGGTCATCGAGCTGGGCGCGCGCGGCGGCCCGGGGGGCGGCCCTGCTGGTGGGGGCGGCGCCGTGCGAGACTTAAAGGGCCGCGACGCGGCGGCGGCCGAAGCGCGCCATCGGGTGCCCACCACCGAGCTGTGCAGACCTCCTGGGCCCGCGCCCGCGCCCGCCTCGGCCCCCGCGGAGCTGCCCGGCGAAGGCCGCATGGTGCAGCTGAGCCCGCCAGCGCTGGCGGCCCCCGGCGCCCCCGGCCGCGCGCTGCTCTACAGCCTCAGCCAGCCGCTGGCCTCCCTCGGCAGGTCAGGGCCGGCGGAAGGGTGGATGGGCAGGCGGTTCGGCGGAAGGGCGGGTGGGCAGGCGGTTCGGCGGAAGGGCGGGTGGGCAGGCGGTTCGGGCACCGAAGCTCCATTTCTGCGCGTCGAGAGCCGGCCGCCCTCCTCCCGGCAAGGCTGCGCAGCTGAGCGCTCAGAGAGCAAGATGGACAGGGGGAGACTTTACACCCGTGGGCGGAAAAGGCTAGGCTGGAGCCCCTGTGCAAGGGAGGAAGGAGCCCTCTGTGTGTGTGTGTGTGT
>PVHT020000066.1:26760819-26771128 GCA_004024745.2 Catagonus wagneri
AGGGACAGGCAAAGTTTCATGTCTTTGTTAAGAACTAGAGATAGAACCATAATTTTAATTTTCACTTCCAATCCACCACCCCCCTTCCCCACCAGCATACCCTTCGCCTTCCTTTGGCTCCTCTTCATCATGGATATTCTTCATCCAAGACGAATATCTGTTTGAAATGGGGGAAATAAAATGTAAAGGTAAAAAAATCACGAGGAGACAAAGATGATCGTTAAGTAACCGGAAGTAATCACATCTTTTGAGACAAATTCATATTCTTTTATTTGTAGTGGCAAACGACAAGATGGTACAACCTTTATCCTTTTCCGAAAGCAAAACAAAGGGCACAGCATCTGTAGTCAGCCGACAGCTGTCTGGGCCTTTGGGGGTGGTGTCGTCGTACTTGTGATTTCAGTGGTACGTGGCCCCCACCAAAGGCTTGCTCCCCTTTTGGCCGTGTACATAGCACACTGTTCCTGTGGGCGGGCCCAGCACTTTCCGTCAATGTTGTACTGTACGTGATGCATTGCGTTGGTCTCTGCATTTTTCTGCAGAAGAGGAGTAACCGCTCCGGGTACCTTGACCTTTGTACAGCCCAGAGGCCAACACTGTGGGCGTGTGACTCTTTAGCAACAAAACCCATGTGGTGATGATGTCTGTATATATATAAGGATATATTGGGAAGATTTCTAAATAAAAGTTTTACAAAGGGGCCTGGGCTCTGTGCTTTCATGTTGCACCCCTGGGACTGAGAGGTGGGACGTTAAAGGAAAGGCATGGCATGAGCCCATCTCCCCTGAAAAGGCGGCTCCAGGACTCAGCTGTCCTGCCAGGGTTCCATGTGCCCTCCCAGGTTTCCCACTTAGGGTTTCCATTCTTTTCTCTCTGCCAGGCCTCACAGAGGGGCCTCTTCTCAGCGCTGTGCACTCCACTCATGTTTTGGGCTTGGGGGGGGTCTCTGGGCAGAGTCCCGTCTGTGCTGGGTTCAGCTCCATGGCTGGGGCAGTGGCTTTTATCATAGATTCAGGACAAATTAAGGTCTCACCAGAGGAGGGTCCCAGGTTTCCCGGTGACTCAGTGAAGGCCGATGCTGTCATATCTGCTCTTGAGGATTGGGGAGCAGGTCTCACATGGGGCTCAGGGACGGAGGCCGAGGCTTTGGGAGCAGTGAGAGGGGGCTCAGGAATGGGAACGCCACTCAGACGCAGGGACTCTGTGTTCTGGGGAGGCCTCTGCGTGTGGCCTGTTGGATCCTCAGGAACCTCAGTGGGTCAGGTAGACATTTGCAACAAGGTACCGATCCTTCCTTCCTTCCTTCATTTAACAAGTATGTCCTGAACCCCTACCACGGGCCAGGTGTTGTTCTAGGTACCGGGATCTAGCAGTGAGGAAAACCGAGATCCTTGTTCTTTTGCTCAAATTCTAGCAGGGAGACAGTAACCACTCAGACGCACACAGCCATAATGAATATGTTGATTGTGAAGTTAATCAGAAGGTGGTTGGTATTAAGGGAACCGGCGGGGGGTGGGGGGGGTCAAGGGGCCCACAGATAATTTTGGCTTCTTTGGGGTGAGGCTTGCTCACGCCCGCAGGCTCTGATCTTGGCCGTTGCTGTCCTGGGCACTTCCAGCTGTAGCTAGGAGGGCGAAGGCAGGACCGTGCTTGGGGATACTGCTTGGGCCTGTGGGAAAGCTCACTGGCTTTTAGGAGGTGCCAAGTATACCTCCTCCCAGCCCAGGGCAAGAAGGTCCCTGGGCAGATAGACGGTGAGGCTTAGGCGTGGCCTGCGGGGACTGGTGGGCGTGGCCTGTGGGTCTTGGTAGCGGTGGGGAGTACAGCCACCCGCCACCTGAGGAGCAGCATGGTGAAGGGACGCAAGTGAGAGGGACAGAGAGACAGACAGGAGACAGACAAGAGACAGGGCAGGGCAGTCAGAGGAGGAGGAGAGTGTGAGAGTGATGTCTTAGAGGCTAAGGCCAAAGGTGTTTAGGGTAGAGGAAGCAGTAAGTGTCAAGCCCATGGCAGCTGAGAGGGCAAACGAGAAAGGCCCTGAACGTGCTGACTGGATTTGACCACGTGGAGGTCGCTGATGACTTTGGTGAGAATAGCAGCAGGGGCGGGTGGAGGCAGCCTGACTGGACCCAGAATCCGAAGGGAGGAGTTCACATTTCTAGAAGGACATTTCCCAGGAGAAGGCGAGGCAGTCCTTGTCCAAAGAGCTCAGGAAGAGCTGAGCTTTGAGGCCACCAGCCAGAGACCATGGGGCTGTCAACTGCCCAGGCTGGCTGGGCCCTTGGGGACCGTCTGGCTGATGCCTTATCCCCAGATGGGGAGACTGAGGCCAGAGGGGAACGGAATCTTCTCAGTTCACTGTTCGAGCCTCCTGCCTCCCAGGACCCACTGTGCAGGTAGTGGGGAAGAGTGGCCACGGGACCTCACTGGATGGCCCCCTGGTCTCTCCAGCCTCTTTTATCCCCAGCCCGCCCTTGGTTCTCTTTGTTCCTATCACACTAGCCTTTCTGTTCTGGGCTGCAATTATTTTTAGCTGTCTAGTTTTTGCATTTTTGTTTCTACCCATCTTCTGTTCCCACCCTCCTTTCATCCGGTTAATTTGTTCTCAGCATCTTGGAGACTGTCCTGGCTCCCTGGGGCCAGCTGCCTACCTGTGTCCCTTCACAAGTCTTCCTTCACTCCGCTGGCTCACCTCTGTCTACTTGTCTGCTTTCCCACTAAAACACGAGCTCCTTGAGGGTGAGACCACGCCTGATTTGTCTCTTGACCTCCAGCGCCCTGCGTAAGACCTGGAAGGGGTCCCTCTCAACATTTGCTGATTGAAGAGGTTCCCCTGTGTGGAATCTCCCAGCATGGTGTTGAGGCCAGTGTGGATGGAATGAAAGGGCAGAGGGATGGATGGGTGGGAGTCTGGGTCATGCCTGCCAAGACGCCCTCTGCCTAAAACCACAGTCCTAGGCTGGTCAGGTGCAGAAGGACAGCTCTGCCCCTTGGGCTGGCAGAGGGCCTTGGGCTGCTGCGTTTGGTGGACAGGGAGGTGGGGTGCTAGCTTTCTCAGGCTGGGCCCCGCAGCCTGGTTACTGTGCTGGGCCCGGGTTGGAGTGAGATGGGGGTGGTGAAGATCGGGGGGCTGGTTGTAGCAGCCTTGCCTCCCGACGCTGCCCGCTCCCCTCTTGCCAGCTCGCCAAACAGCCAACTGTTCCCTGGGAGCCTGCCCTCCCCGCCTGGCCCCGGGGTCCATGTGACCAGCCTGCTGGGGATAGGCCGTGCTGCTGGGCACAGTGTCCGGCAGTAGAGGCTCAGCTGTCACGACTCAGAATAAGGAGAGGAGTCTGTCAAGATCACCCAGGCACCGTCTCTGTTGTCCAGAGGAAGAAATGAGGCCTGGAGAGAGCATGGACTTCACCAGGGCTATGCGGGATTTGAATTCAGGTCTGAGTCCAGAGCTGGTACTCATGGCCCTCAGGAGAGGAAGAAGAAACTGCCAATAGGTAGACGGTGCTATTGGCACAGAGAGGCCTGGGCTGTGCTGGGGGCAGAGAGCAGCTCCGCTTTTCCAGAAATCTGCCCCGTAGTTGGAGAGCTTGTCTATAGCAACAGGCTCAGCTTGAGGATGGGCTCGTGGACTGTGGACATGGGTGACGTGGTGTCAGCTTAGGGAGGGAGCGGCCAGGACACGGGTGGCATTGAGCAGGAGAAGCAGCTCAGCCATAGAAAGAGCCTGGCCTTTGGGGTCAGATTTAACTGGGTTAAGTTCCAGAGCTGCCACATGCTCTTGTTTTTTTTTTTTTTTCGGTGGCAAGCCATGCAGCAGCTGCAGCAGTGCCGGATCCCTTAACGTATTGTGCCAGGCCAGGGATCGAACTTGTACCTCTGCAGTGACCTGAGCTGCTACAGCTGGATTCTTAACCCACCGCACCACGGCAGGAACTCTGACTGCCACCTCTTATCTCTGCTGTGTGACTTTGGGTAAATGACTTAACCTCTCTGAGTCTCAGTTTTCCTGTCTGTTAAATGAAGGTATTAAGACCTGTCTTATAGGGCTATCATGGGGCTTCAAAATAACGTATGTAAAGTGCTTGTGTTTTGTAGAAGAAACCATTACTATGGCTGGTAGTGGGGTTGGGATAACGCTGTCCTGAGAGTGGCAGAAGAGGGAAAGAGGGCAGAGGAGGAGGTGGGAACATTAATCACTCACAGCAGCAGGAACTCCTCTGGACCTGCCTCATGCTGGACAGTGCTGGGGAGCCAGTGAGGGATCCTGCCTGTCCCTGTCCTCACGGGGCCTTGAAGGCTGAGTGGAAGTAGGATAGAGGGGAACAGATATGGAGCATGACAACTCCGGAGGCAGGTGCTGTGAGGAAAAGGCCCATTGGATATGGGAGACCTGGCTCTTGCAGTCGAGGCCCAGAGTAAATGTTTTCTGAATTGAAGGAGCCTGAAGGGGAGGCAGGGGAAGTCTTCCTGGAGGAGGTGCCATTTCGTTCCTTTTAGGTGCATTGCAGGTTGGCACAGCCTGAACCTTGGCATCTTTGCTTAATGGCAGATGCAAGCTGCTCCAGAGATGCTGGTCCTCCCTCCTGGGGAGGATGCTGGTCCAGGCCACCTGGGGCAGGGCGGCGCTGCTGGAGCAACCCGTGCCACCATGGCATTCCAACTCTGGCTCCTCCTTTCTCTCCCTACTCACTTGGTCAGAGCCCTGCCTCCCTCCCCAGCTCCTGGCCTTCTCGGTCCACACACAATAACAGGATGTGATCCGTTCACAGAGAGGAAGTGGGGAGGACGGGCAGGGCTGATAGCGAGTTTCTGACTCTCTACTCTCCACGCCTCTCCTCCCTCCCCTTTGGACCAGACCTGGAGGCTGTCTCCTCTCCCAGGCCCTGCCTGCCTGCCTGGGCATCTCTCTGGGTTCTGGAGGGATGGGTTTGGGGTCTTCAGGCTCGCCTCAGGCAGGTGTAAGCCCATGGAGAGATATGCGCTGCCTGCCTCCTAGCTCTGGCTTTGCTGGCCTGGAGATAACTGTCAGAGACAAGGAGATGCGGGGAGGCTGGCCTGACAGATCTGGGCTTCAAGGTGGTTTCTGGAGCTGCCTGAGCCCGAGGGCGAGCAGGTGGGTCCCTCAGGACTTCACCCACCGCCTATTTCCAACTGAACCTGATCTAAGGCACCAGGGCGATAAGAACCAAGAGGTCCCCATCAAGCACTGACGGCTCTGCCTTGCACGGAGTGTGGGATAGGCTGCCAGATGGGGAAACGGAGGCTCCGAGAGGCAAAGAGATCGTCTAAACTCAGCATGCACTAGGGGCTAAGCTGGAGCTAGAACCCTGGTTTCCTGGCCCCCAGCCTGGAGCCCTCTCATCTCTTAGGCCAGTGCTGCCGCAGGGAGCGCTGTGGTGATGGGCGTGTCCTTTACTCCCGCATGGAAGCCACTCTGCGCGTGTAGGTATGGAACACTTGAAATGTGGCTAGTGCTACTGTGTAACTGAAATTTACATTTTGTTTAATTTGAATTAACTTTAATATGGACCTGTTAAAATGCCACCCCCTGCCCACCCCTCCCAGGGAAGAGCAGGTTTTGGTAGGTCAAGGCCAAGTGTCGCCCAGCCCCACACCTGGGAAGCTTGGGAAGATTTTGGTCACCTCACCTGTGCACAAAGGTGATACCAGAGGGCTGAGGCTTTCAGCGCTGCCGTCTCACTGCCTCCTCCCGAGAACCCAGTGTGAGGGGACAGTCAAACCTGGGTTCCAGATGAGGAAAAGTCCAAGATCGAGGTTAAGCGATTTGGTGGCTTAACTCAGTGATCAAGTGACTGAGAGAGAAGCCCAGCTGGGACTGTGATCCCGGCTGCCTGGGGAGTCAGTTCCCTCACCCCAATGCAGGTGACCCTCTGAGTACACCAAGATCCCTGGGGGAGGCCCTGCCCAGGTTCAGGCTGTTGGTATAAGAGCGCTGGGAGGGAGGAGGATTCCCCCATGCCCGTGTTACTCTGTGAGCTCCCTGTTCCGGAGGAGACTCAGTCTCTCCTCACTCAGTCTCGTCCTGCAGATGGTGATCTGAGGGTAACACCCTCCCCACCCCCACACAGCGCACACCCCCTTCTTCTCTCATAACTGACCCCACGCTCTGCCTCCCCCGCCCCCCGCAAGACCTTTGGTGTTTCTGAGACCCAGTGGAGCTACGGGACCAGGGTAGAAAACTCTTTCCCACCCCATGCCTTGTGACAGCCCAGCCAGCTGAGACCCGGGAGCCACAGACATCAGCCCTTCCCAGCTCCCCCTCTGCAGCCTGGGACATGCGAAGCTCCTGGGTCCCAGGCTCTGCGGGGGTCTCCGGGGGCTGGGCCTTCTGCCCTCTGGCCGTTCCCACACCGTTGGCCAGGTTCCCTCTCCGGCGCTCCGCCCCCTCTCCAGCAGTCCCCCAGGAGCTGCCGTGTTCAATGGGCTATCAGGCTTCCTCATCACTCTCACGCCCCCTCCCCACTACCCCTGAACTGAATAGCTGGGATCCAGGCTCCAGACACAGGCACTCACAGCCCCAAGCCCCCAGGCAATCTCTCTCGGCACCTCCTGGGACCCCATAGCTCTGATGCCCGCTACCTGCCTTCCACGCTCAAGACTCTAGGTCCTGAGCCTGCGATTCTATTGTTCGGCCATGGCGCATCCTAGAGCAGCGATCCAAACTGGGGGCCATGCTCTGCGATGGCCCTGGTCTGCGCTAATACTCTGTGTGTCTAAAGACAGGTAGAAGCTGAAGTATCTAAGAGCCTCAGCTCTGTCACCCTAGGAGTTGGCACTCAGGGATCATACTCTTCTTGGACTCCCTCTGGCTTTTTTGGCGGCTGCAGCAGATTCTCTGGAGCCAGGAAAGGAGCAGCTAATGGGATGGGCAGAAAATGGGCAGGGGGTTGCATGTCTTGGTTATTTATTTTTTTGAGGAGCAGGGGGGCAGTGTTGGCCACAGGCCCCTTCAGGGTTTACATCTGCTCGATTGGGGCTGGGCCAAAGCTGGCCTGGCCGGTCCAGTAGCCTGGCTGCGCCAGGGGGGACCAGGCTGGCAGGCTTTCTGTATGATGCTAATGAGGGCAGTGGCAGGCGAGGAGGGGGAGGTACCCCTTTTGTCTTGCACTTGTCCTCGCTGGAGGGTCCTCTGAGAGAGACAAGGGGCCCTCCTCTAGACCCAAGTGCCTGTGATTAGCCTGCCATCACTCACTTTGATGGCTCTCAGTGCTGCGGGGGCGGGGTGTGGACAGAGTTGGGGAGGGATAGGGGAGCAGCATGGTCCTGGGTCCCTTTCCGTGTCTTCCAGGGAATGTCCTAAAAAATAGGCTAGTTTATGATTCCAGGGAGATTCTCTTGCCTCCAACTGCTCTTAAGAAGCTGTTGAGCTCCCCAAATGTTCCACATCCATCATTTCTTACTTTCCCGCCTGCAAGCCTTTGCATAAACCCGAGATGCACTCCCCATAAACTCCCATACCCGGTAAGAATCCTGTGTGTTAAACTTTGTCTGAGGCTGCACCTGCCGGCTTCCCGCCCTTGGACTGGTGTCTCTTCTATTTCTGAACTACAGAGCCCCTTAACCGTATCTGGGTGTTGCTTGCATCTGCCTGTGTCTGAGTCCTGGCCTCATCTCCCTATTTGTCTGTGAGCTGGTCATTGCTCAGACACTGTGTCACCGATCACCGGTGCCAGTGTGCATGTGCGGGGCTACACAGGTGCTCGGTAAATATTGACTGAGTTATTTCATCAGGTCCTTGGGGTGAGTGGACACAAATGGACCCTTACCATAATTTTATTATGGGAATTTTCAAAGATATATATGAAAACAGAAAGAATCAAACAATAAATGGCATGAATCCATCACCAACTTCAACAATCATCCACATGGGTAATCTTGTTTCATTTATATCTTCATCCCTCCCCACACTCCCTGTCCTTGAAACAGATTATTATGAAGCAAATCCCAAACATCACGTTATTTCATCTGTAAATTCAGTTAAAAATCTTTACTAGTTGCTGAAGTTTAAAATATCTACGGAAAATTCACTCTGTCTGGTTGTGTGCTAGGTTCTGGTAAATTTCAAAGCAGAATTCAAATGTCACCTCTTCCTGGAAGTCTTCCCTGATTGGTCCTTTCCCCAGGGGAGTTTAATGGCTCTTTCCTTTGGGTTCTTATGGTATACCTTCTTCACAGAAACCATTGCTTTTTAGTATTTGTTTTATTTATGTGAGGAGGAACTATAATGTATACTCAAGAGCTTTATGATCAGATAGATATGGATTCAAATTGTGAATCCACTTACTTTCTGAGTTTAGTTTCTCCGAATCTCAGTGTCCATGTCAGTAAAGTGGGACATTGCCCTCACCTTATATGTTGTGGGGACTAGATGAGCTATGACTCTGAAGCACCTAGCACAGGCCCACGGTGATCATTCCTTCAAGAAGTGATAGCATCACCCATGTGACGTGGACTGAGTTGGAGGGCAGGACCTAGGGGCTTCCTCTGTGTATCCTGGTACCTGGGAGACCTCTTTAGAAGAATATGTTGGGAGAAGCCTCCAATTAGCCAGAAAAGCAGCAGACTAGGCTCTTCCCCAGAGCCCTAGTGACCCTGCCTGGCCAGGGATGGATTCTTCAGCAGAGAGAGGCTCTGCCTTGACTTTTGGGCTATTCATGGGGTTATCAGCAAAAATATGGAAAAGTAACTTGGTTTTGCTTTCTTTAATGCATATTTAGTTTAATTTTAAACTACAAGGTTTTTTTTTTTTTTTTTTTTAATTTCCCACCCAGCAAACATTTCTTGTTACAGAAAATCTGGAAAGAACAGAAAAAGAAAGAAAGAGAAGGAATAAAAAATAACAAACTCAGCCGAGATCACTAGTGATGATGATTTGATGTGTTTCCTCCCTTAAAAAGAAAAAAAAAAAGATCTGTTCTTTTTTCTTTTCCCCAATAGTAAAATTGCATTTGCATTTTGTTTAACTTTTACGCGCAGCTCGGGCCCTTTAAAGTCATTTTCATTTTGAAGGTCAAAGTCTGGATTTTCAGATAGTAGTTCTAAGCATGAAAAGGCCCCATGGTTTGGGTGTGGCTCCTTTTAGACCCAGTCAGAAGTGGTGAACCTGTGACCAACAGAAGTACCCTCTCTGCCCTGCCTGGGGCTTCTGTTCTAAAAAAGGACTGGTTTGGGACAGGGTGTTACAGCTCAAACACTTGACACCCTGTTCAGATCTGGGTGCTCCTGTTATTTACTAAGTACCTAAAGCTACAAGGCATTCAGGTGTGTTATTCTCCGACCAATGCTGTGCAGCATTACTGGCAAACGGAGGCTCAGAGAAGTGAAGAGACTTGTTCAGATCACCTAGTTACTGGTGGGCGAGGATCTTGACCCTCAGCTAACCTTTCCTGGTTCCCAGGGACTCAGCCTTGAGTCTCTTCACCCCTGCCCTGCCCTTTGCTGTGCTCTGCCTCCTTCTACAAACTCGCATCTCCTGCTTCCACACCTCTAGTGATGGGGAGCTCACCACCGGTCAGGGTCATCCCTGCTATCACTAGACAGCCTGTCAAGACAAGACTTTCTCTCACTGAACCAAATCCAAACAGTGTTACTCCTCTCATCACCCCCAGCTCTGTGCTCAGAGGGCAGAGGGCAGAGAGCAGGATTTCTCTCTGATCTGGGGCAGCCTTGCAGATAGGTGGAGACAGAGATCCCCCTGGCTGTTCCTTTTCAGGCTGAAAAGCTCAGCTTCTCTAAACATTTAGTAGACTAATGGCAAAATTAGTAACAGGGGAAGAAGACAGTTTTAGTTAGGATGAAATAAAATCAGCTCCGTGACAACAAAGGCCCTGAAATACGAGGCATGCCTGATGCTTGTAGTTTGATCATAAAGGTAGAAAGGTGCTATGTGTCGCTTCTTTATTTTCCTTCTGTTTGGATGGGGATCCACTCCCTATCCATTTAACTAGGGATTTCTTAGCCTGACCGCTCATCCTTGCCTGTCCCAGCCAGATCATCCTTGTCTGAGGCCTCAGCCACCCTCGATAAGCTGAGGGATTCCAAGCCTCTAATTTCATCTCAGATCACTCCCAGGAACGCCAACCTGACACCCCTGGCTACACCCTGAGAGGTCCCCCAGGCTCTGCGAGCTCAGCCTGTCTGCACCAGAAGCCAGCATTTGTTTCATTGCTCGTTGCTTGTCTCATCAACCAAGACGTCAGTTCCGCCGGGCAGAGCTGCCCGACTGTAGTGCCCAGAACAGTGCTTGGCACAGAACAAGAACAGCTTCGAAAGCTGTTAAATGAATGAATAC
>PVHT020000066.1:26772128-26784247 GCA_004024745.2 Catagonus wagneri
TTAAAGGTCCTGCAAGGCCCTCAAGACCCCTTTCCCGAGCGCCTTGCTGCCTGGCCAGGCTGATCTCCCATCGGCTCCTGCCGCCTGGCTCCTTCCCATCGGCTCCTTCCCAGCCTGGGAGGGCTCTTCCACACCACCGCCTGAGCTCAGCACTTCAGACCTCCTCTCCCTGGGACCCAGGGCAGCCCTGCCTGGCTGCCCCCTTGTCTTCCAAATGTATATCTCCAGCTTGGGACTCGCCTCTCCACTCCAGACTCACATGCCATCTCCAGACCTGTTCCTTCTGAGCAGGAGTGGCCTGGGCTCCTGAACCTTCTCCCTCTCAGCCTAGTGCAGCTCCAAACCTTGACACCATCCTCGGGTTCTTGTTCCCTCACATTCCAAGTCATGTCCCATCACTGGACTCAGATTATATATCCCAGTTCCACACCCTTCCAAGCCAGGGTGTCTCTTGCCTGGAGTATTCTCTAGCCTCCAAATTGCCTCCCCGCTTCTGCTCTCCTTGCTCCCTGTGGCCTCTATTCAACACAGTAGCCAGATCATGTCTTCAAAGTCCTCAAAGGGCTTCTTGTCTCAGTCTGATGAAAAGCCTGTCCTGAGCACAGCTCTGGTCACTCATAAGGCCCCAGAAGAGTGGCCTTGGCAGCCTTTCAAAGCTCCTCTCCTACCCTCTCCCTGTCCTGGCTTCCCACAGCCTTGCTGACACCTGCCTCGGCGCTCCTTCTCAGGGCCTTTGCACATGCTGTTTGCATTCCTTGTCTGCAATTCTTTTCCTTCTGGTAACGAAACATCTGGTCGCCTCTTAAAGGAAACTTCCCTGATGCTTCTGTGTAAAACAGCACACACTTCGCTGCAGGACCCCATCCTCCTGGTCCGCTATCATCATGTGACCTAATTTATCTATTCATTTGTTTGCTTCCTCTAGAATGTAAGCTCTGTGAGGGAGGGGGCTTTTTTGTTCACTGCAATACCCCCGGCATCTCAGAGTGCCTGGTCCACAGGAGACGTCAATAAGCATTTGCTGAATGAATGCATAAATGAATTTTAGACTTGATTCTTCCTTTTCTTGATTTTTTAACCCAGAGGGCATCCCCATTTATATGCTCTTAGCACCCTTCCATCTCCTTTGAAACATCTGGTGCAGTGGTAATTAGATAGTGGTATAGTGTAAGCTCTATCTTGCTCACTACCGTGTCTCCAGTCCCACACTAGATACTCAATGTGTGCTAGTGAATGAATGAAAGCGAGCTGGAATGCTCCTTAGGAAACTGACCAATAGGTAGGTCCTTTGCAGAGGGAACGGGCTCTGGGCTAGACATACCTAGGGTTTAACCCCATCTTGCCTACTAACTTACTGTGTGACCTTCAGTTAGTGACTGTCTCTTTCTGGGCCACAACTTCCCCAACTGAAGAATGAGGGGTGAGATCACACTTCTCAGGATGAGCTTTTAGGCCAGGGAGACTGTGAAACCTGCACCCATCATGTGATTCCACTGCTGACCTACAGCTCTGGGCAGGGAGGCAGGGCTCTGCTGGAAACACTGGGCAAAGATTTGGCCTTGAGACCTCTGCTGCCAGGCTGGGCTCTTGGTACAGGGCCAGCCCTTTAGTTTTTTGGCAGAGTGAGTTGGCAGAAGGAGGTGATTGATCGTCCCCCACAGGGGGGTCCTGGCTATAAATCTCACCAGCCCAATAGGGTCGCCTGGGACCCAGGAGTCACAGCCAGTGCATTCCTTGGCAGGCTCCATGGGGTGCTTTCTGCTCCTCATGGCTTCCAGGCACTGGGACCCTCCATGGGCAATGTGACCACAGCCCCCAGCTCTGAGCCCCCGCAAGCCTCTGTCCAGAGAGTGCCAATCTTTCTGCAGGCTTGACCTTGAGATCATGTGGCTTTGTTTGCAGCAGACCTGCCCCGGTTACCCCATGAGTCAGGATTTCTTAACTCTTTGTACTATGGAAACCCCAGGCAGTCTGTGGACCGCTTCTCAGAGTAGTATTTTTAAATTCATATAAAATGTGTGGCATTGTAAAGGAGACCAACTGCATTAAAACAGCTATGAAAATTTTTTTTACTTTTTTTTTTTTTTTTTTGTATTTTTTGGGTTGAACCCACGGCACATGGAGGTTCCCAGGCCAGGGGTCGGAGCTACAGCTGCCTACCTATACTGCAGCCACAGTGACGCAGGATCTGAGCTGCGTCTGGGATCTACACCACAGCTCACAGCAATGCCAGATCCTTAACCCACTGAGCAAGGCCAGGGATCGAACCCGCAACCTCATGATTACTAGTTGGATTCGTTTCCACTATGCCACAATGGGAATTCCAATCATGAAAATATTAAAAATACAGGTTTGCAGTATAGAGACTATGTGGGCTTTATGAGAAGATCTAGTGGAAGTTTAGTCCCCATGACCATTCTGCCTCCATAGTGATGAGCAGAAATGGTGCATCCTGAACGGTTGTATCTGCAACTATCGTATGGTGACCGGAAAATATCACAGGGGGACTATGTTTTGTGGCCTTCACTCCTGATGGAAGGAAATGGTGAATTTCAGTTAGCGGTTAGTGAAACACAGACGTAATGTTTTCCCCATGCAAGTTCGGGAACCCGGTTCTGCCCGTGAGCCCTTGTGAAGGGAGTGCTAAGTGAAGGGAACCGGGTTTACCAAGCACTGAGTCTGAGAGGACAGAGACTCCCCACAGCCCACTTCCTCAGACCCTGATTAAAATATGAAAATATAGGAGTTCCTTGGTGGCTCAGTGGGTTAAGGACCTGCAAGTTTGATCCCTGGCTCGGGAACTTCCGCATGCTATGGGTATGGCCAAAATGAATAAATAAAATTAAAAAAAGAATAAGGAGTTCCAGTCATGGCTCAGCAGAAACAAATCTGACTAGTATCCATGGGGATGCAGGTTCGATCCTCGGCTTCACTCAGTGGGTTAAGGATCTGGTGTTGCCGTGAGCTGTGGTGTAGGTCGCAGATGCGTCTCTGATCCCCAGTTGCTGTGGCTGTGGTGTAGGCTGGCAGCTGCAGTTCCGCTTCGACCCCTTGCCTGGGAACCTTCATATGCTGTGGGTGTGGCCCTAAAGAGACCAATAAATAAATAAATAAATAATAAAGTAAAATAAAATAAAACAAAAACCTGCCCTAGTCTGTTAATAGAAACACAGAATCACAGGCTTCCAGAGGTGGAAGAGCTGAACCCCTTCTGCAGCTGCCCCTGCTGGTGTAACCTTGTTTACGGCCTCTGCTCGTGCACGCCTAGGGATGGGAACTCACGCTCTTCCCAGACTGACAGTTCCACCTTCTCTGAACAGCTGTGACCTAGTCCCCTCTCACACAGAGACAAACAGGTCCATGCTTCGCGCCCACAGTTAGGGGACAGAGAAGGATAAAGCCCCAATGAGAGCTAAAACGCTTTATTCGTCCAGCAGTCCTTCTCTGAGCTTCCACTCTCTGCCCGGCCAGAGGAAGGCACTGGATATGTTGTGACTCACCTGTATGAAGCTTTTGTTTGGTTGTGCTGATACTGGCACCCTGGGGGTAAATGGACATGAAGCCCTCCCTCCAGGGAGACAGACAATAAATGAGTGAATACACTCATCAACACGGCATTGCAATTTGTGATAATGCCTGTGAAGAGATGCGCTGGGGCGGGAAGGAAAAGGGGACACTCACAGAGTGACTTCAGGTGGGGTTTGAGATCAAAGGACGCCCTTTGGAGAAAGTGATGGCAAAACTTGGAGGGCTGGTCAGAGTCTGCCAGGCAAACAGGGAAGAGCAAGCGCGGAGGAGGCCCCGAGGCAGGAGAGAGTGTGGCTATTATTAGGAAGTGACAAAGGCACTGGGGCCAGAGGAAGCTAGAGGGGAGGGTGAGGGCAGGTGGTGGGGTCTTCAAACCCATGCTAAGAAGTTGGCATAGTATCTAAGGAGTCACTAGTAGCCCTGAAGGGGTTTAAGCAGGATCTGTTCGGTTGACTAAAATAAAGTCTCCAGGGAGTTCCTGTTGTGGCGCAACGGAAAGGAATCAGACTAGTATCCATGAGGATGCAGGTTCCACCCCTGGCCTCGTTTAGTGGGTCGGGGATCTAGTGTTGCCATGAGCTGTGGTGTAGGTTGCAGACTCGGCTTGAATCCCACATTGCTGTGGCTGTGGCAGACGCCGGCAGCTGTAGCTCCAATTCAACCCCTAGCCTGGGAACTTCCATCTGCAGCGAGAGCGGCCCTGAAAAGAAAAAAAAAAACCAAAAACAACCCGCCAAACCCAAAACAAACAAACAAAACACCCCACAAAGTCTCCAGAGCTCTCAGGCTTGCAGCAAAGATGTTAGCGCGATGAAATACAAGAATGAATTCAAAAGACCTTTTGCTTCTGTGGTCTAAGCACCTTTCTTGAATGTGTCTTCCTGCTTTTCCCCAGGCTGAGCTCTCCACCCAGCTGCCTTCCCCAAGCTGTCTCTCTGCTGGGTCCAACAATTCAGCTAACGTTTTTCCTAGCATCACCTCCTCCAGGATGCCTTCCTTAAGGATTTAGCCAACAGTGCTTTGCTATATATAGCACAGCCCTGAGCATGCCATTCCACTCGCAGCATCACTGACTGTTTACTTGTCAGTGTCCACCCTCCCTTCCTCCAAACCACCCCAAGAAGGGGTCGGAAGTGGGGGGCTGGAGAGAGAGGAAGTTGCAGAACCTTCAGCTGCAAACTGGTCTCTTCTCTGCCCTCCCCAGCTAGTCTGGGGTCGGAGCAGGACTCTGCCACCTTCTGGCAGCTACTGGAATGGCAGGCAGGGTGGGGTGGGGAGAAAGGGGACTCCCAGGAGCAGTGGGGCCCACTTTGGTTTTCTGAAGGGTAATCCCACAAGATCTAGCTGGATACAGGGCCTAAGGGGACCTGATGACACAGGGTGGCAGAGCTGAGTTGGGAACAGAAGGGAGGAACCGAGAGCTGATGGAACAGTGGCTCAGAGATGAGTATACAGGGTCCAGCCCTGTGGGGCTGCAGATGCCTGAGTCCAGATCCTGGGCCCAAGCCAGATGAGCAACGGGCCCACTTGTTACCATGGGGACCAGGGCTGTGTCCATACAGCTGGAGAGATGACCCCCCCTCGTCTGGATGAGGACACCTGGAGAGCAGGGGCCAGCCTCAAAGCCAAGTGTCCACCCACACCCCCCTCTTCCGGAACAACTTGTTTTGCTCCAAAGCTTGGGACTTTGACCTGGGAGGTGTGTTTTCCTCCTGCTGGCCGCCTGATGTCCTTCCTGCTTATCCACCTCCCCCACAGCCCCCAAAGCATGGCCCAGGGAGTCCCTGTCTTTCCCTGGGGTGTCTGATGGAAGGCGGGATACTTGGATGAGAGAGGCAGGAGCTTGGGCACCGATGGGAGAGGCTGGGCTGCTCTTGGGGGCAGGGGACTGGCTGGAGTGGGCTCACTGCCCATCTCCTTTTGGATCTCACCTTCCTTGGTTTCTGAGACCATGCCCCCCGAGTCCTGGGAGTTCTGCCTCCTGCTCCATCCTGACTCCTCTTTCTTTGAAAGACCCTGTGTAGTGGGTCTATGTCCTGGGCCCTCACTGCTCTCCTCTTTCCTCTGCTCCCCATCCCCTACCCCCGGGACCACACACCCTGGGGTGACCAGGTCTCTCACACCTCAGCTACCAACACCTACCAGCACCGTGCCACAGGCTGCTCCCAGATCACACCTCGCTGCTCCAGACCCAGGATCACCCTGTCTTCTGGACGTTTCTCCGGATGGTCCACAAGCACAATACATCTGAGCCTGAAGCTCACTGTCCCTCCCTGGCTCCTGAAACCTGCGCTGGCCCCTTCCGAGGTGCCACCATCCACAAGCTGTCCAAGCCGGAAACCTAGGAGTGACCCTCAGCTCCTCCCTGTCCCTTATTCTCTGCTAGCTAATGTTGCAGTAATCACGTCCTGTCCACTGGATCCTCCTAAATAGCGCTCAAATCTTTTCCCTCTGTCCTGCCCTGATGCAGCCCCCATCCCTGGTCAAAAGACCTCCTTCTCTGATCTTTGCAAACCCCCTTGATTCTCCACTCTGTGTCCAGAGGTGTTTTCTCAAGTGCAAATCTGAGCCTCTGACTCCCCCGTTTAAAAGAAGGCATCAGTGGTTGTTAAATTCAATCCCGTTCCGTGCATTCTAATCAGTGATTCCCTGGCTGTTCATTAACCCACATGGTGCCTACTCAAGTCAAACCTTGTGCCAGAACACTCTGAAGATACCAAGTTGGGCTGGGGAGGGAGAACTGGACAGACACATACCAGAGGCATCAGTCACCTCCACACCCCCAACCCAAGTCCCCCTGGCTCACCCTGAGATCCCAGCTTTGCACGGATGTGTGTGTCTGCGGCAGTGGGCACACCTCCACACACACACAGGAAGTAGGGATGAGGCGTGATGCCTGGGCGCTGCCACCAGCAACAGAAAGGCCTTCCCAAGAGACCTGTGAGCAGCAGTCTGGTGACTTCTGAGCAGAGAGGCTGTGGAGGGGCTTCAGCTCCCATGCTGGCTTCTGGGGACCCTCCATCTCTGAGACTCTGCCTCGGTCTGCTGGCTCCTTCTTTCTTGGATTCTTGGCGTCCCTGACTTCCAGTACTCCGGGGGGGCAGGGATGGGGATGGGGTGGAGGTGGGGAGACCCAGCTCGACCCTTGGCCCTGGGGCCTCAACAGGTACTTGAGTCATTCTCAGTTCCTGGGCCAGAGGGCCTGATGGGCTCCCTGGGATCTTGGGGCTTGAGGATGCCAGGCTGGATTTTCTAGCGGGTGTCCTCCTTCTCTTCTCCGTCACTTCTCTGATGGTGCAGAGGGATCAGAAGGTGAGAGCAGAGGCCTCTGACCAAGCCCAGATCCTGTTCCTGCTTCCAGGGACCACATCTGCGGCCAAGAGGAGGAGCTGACTGGGCCAGGTCAGCTGGGCTGGGTGGGAAAGCCTGGGGACCGGGACCCCCACACGCTCTGTCATGATGCCCATGAGATAGTGTGGATTTGGAGAGCTACTGAGCTGAGCCCAGCATGCAAGGACAGAGCCAGGACTGTGTCCCAGGAGGGGGCCCTGGGGTCTGGCTTGGCTGAGTGAGGACAGGTGAGGGGAGAAGGGGAAAGAGGCTAGGTTCTGGGTCTGGGGACATGGCTTTGAACTTTCCCTGGCCTCTGCAGCTTTTCCCATGCATCCTGGGTCAGCCAGCAAGTTTCTTAATCCCCCTGTCAGTCTTCCAAGTGGCCCCGCCTGCTGGGCTCAAACAAGAATGTGTCACTCCTTTCCCAGGGCCCAGCCCTCCTGCCAGGAAAGGGGAGCTGCCACAGGACTCCGACTCCTGGAGGCCTGGGGCTTGGAGGTGAGGCCCTGCTCTCCTCGCAGCTCCCGCCCCTCAGGTCCATGGTCTCTTGAAGATGACCTTGAACCAGCCTGGGTGGGCTGGGCGCCGTGGAGGTGGACAGGGAGCCCGGCGGCTCATTACCATGGGAGGGAGGGCAGGCTCCCTCCACTCCCCCCTCCACTCCGCCTGCCTTCTTTCCTCACCTCTTCCTTACCAGTTCCTCTCCTCTAGGGTCACACTGAGCCGGAGCTGCTCTCAGCAGACACGGACAGACCCCACCGCAGCTCCAGGAGCCCAGATTCCAGCAGCCGGAGAGAAGGCCCAGGCAGGAGCCGCCTGCAGACATGTCAGCCCTCAGCCTGGTCATTCTGGGCCTGCTCATGGCAGTGCCACCCACCAGCTGTCAGCAAGGTAGCACAGGATTGGGTCAGCCTGGGGGGCTGCCATGAGGAGAGCGCTGGGTTGGGTGGTGGGAACCCTGGGGGTGGAAGGATGTCTTTTGGCCCCTCTCATCACCCTTGGCACCTGGAGTTTGGAGGGGTGGCAGGGACTGGGCCAACCAGGGGCACCTCCAAAGGCAGACACCTCTGAGCCAGGCTTCTGTCTGTGGCTTGTTTCTCACGAGTGAGAAATGGGGGTCACAGAGGAAATGCTGGCTCTAGGGTTGAGGAGGGGAGTTGAGACCCAGGCTCCAGGAGCAGGCATTGCCCTCCAGGTGGCTGCGTCCTGAGGGCAGACGGTCCAATCAGGGGGCTATAAGGAGCGGAGTGGGTAGGGCCTGAGCCGTCCCTCAACCTCAGGCTTGTTTTAAGGGTTTGCTCATGGCCTGGGCCTAACCCCTCATCATTTCATCTTCTTCCTCAGAAGACAATGTCCCAGTGTGGTCCAGGTCTGCCTCTGTCTTGCTGTGTGGCCTTGAGCAAATCACTACCCCTCTCTGAGACTCAGTTTTCTCATCCATAAAATGAGGACAATAAACCTGTTCCGCCCACTTCCCAGGCAGCTGCCAAGCAGGGGTGGGAAAAGCCTTTGCATCAGTAAAGCGCCACACCCGCCATCTGGTGTCTACCCTGCGCTGTGAGGCTGCGTTTGCAGCAAAGCCTGGGGATCCACAAGCGGGACTTGGGTCCGGAGGGGTTTGGCAGAGGTGCCTCCAGAGCACGTCTCCTTTGCAGATGCCCTGAGCTCTCATGCGTGTCTGCTTCAGCTTTGTCTCTCAGGTCTTGGATGCCCTCTTGGGAACTGAAGATCAGAGGGGTCGAGTAACTTGTGTGGGACACACGGCAGAGCAAGAAGGGGCAGGACTCAGATCACTTCACTCCTCTCCCAGGCTCTGCCCCTAACACTGTATGCTCACCCCAAAGCCACGCAGAAGGAGGAGCAGGGGACTGAGGTCCCTGGTGTGTCTGGAAGGAATTGGCTGCAGGGTCTGGAATAACCAGGGACGGGCCTCCCAGGGCTTGAGCCCTAAGCCTCAATTCTTGAGTAATCACTGACCTGAGGAAACAGTGGGTCTGAACCATTGTATTTTGGGGAACCAATGAGTCCAAAATATAGCTTTTTGGAAAGTATGGAGCATACAGTAACCACTTTGTGTGTTGTCTGTTACTAAAAGAGATAAGCCACAGGGCAGAGTTCCCAGAGTCCCCTCCTTCCCAGCACCTGCCAGGCTCAGAGAGAGAGAGCTCAGAGAAGAGGCAGGGCCTCGCTGCAGCAGGAGAGCCTTCAGGTAGACTCAAGGAAGGACTTTTGAGTGGGACTGAGGCAGAATGAGGTTTCTGATGCCCAGCCTGGGCCCCTCGTGATACAGGGTGGCACTAGAGATGTAGGGGTTTTGGCCTGGAGGGATGACCCTTCAGAAGTCCCCTGGTGGCCTCTGTCCCCTCCTGAAACATCTATCTGCCACTGTGTGTCTGTCCTCAAAGGGC
The DNA here is from genome assembly GCA_004024745.2 of Catagonus wagneri. NCBI lineage: Eukaryota > Metazoa > Chordata > Mammalia > Artiodactyla > Tayassuidae > Catagonus > Catagonus wagneri. Next base: position 26,781,398 of record PVHT020000066.1, read on the forward strand.
CGGTCTCCCTCGGGCTCCCACGAGCACAGTGATGTCCGGGGAGAGCAGAGCCCTTTGGGGATGTCAGCGGGTGAGCACAGAGGCTTCTGGGAAAACCTGAGGGTTAGAAGTGGTGTCAAGGATCAAGGGGCAAAAGGTAGAGAAGGTGCATGGATGGGGCCTTGACCTTGTCTCTCGCCTAGACCCTTGGGCCCCCATCCAGAGGAGCCCAAAGGGGCTCAGGTTTTGGAGCTCACTCCCTGGCCCCCGAGACCTGGAGGAGAGCTCACCCTGCTGTCCGTCCTGCCTTTGCAAAGATGCCCTGTCCCACCCCTGGCGCCCTGGGCTGAGCAGCCCTGCCTGCCTGCACACCCATGCTGCTTACCCAACCCTGGAGAAACCTCAGTTACAGAACAGGATCTTCCACGTGCCAGGCCGGTCCTATTCATTCTGGGCTGCCCCAGCCTGCCGGGAGCGGGAGCCACCCTGCCCTCGCAGGCAGGGCCGAGGCCCCCTGTCCAGGCGGCTGCCCTTTGGTCCCTGGGGCCTAGGCACTCCCTGGGGGGCCCCCGCATGTGACCCATGGTGGAGGGGGTGGGGTGGGAGGGGACCCTCTGCTTGGACCTCAGACTTGGCTTTCTGATCTTATTCCGTCCTCGGCTTTTCTTCTTCAAATCGCGTCTTTCTCCAAACCACCCAGTTGGGGGCGGGGGCAGGGGCCAGATGGGTCCTCATTCTCAAGTAAGTCTCCAGGCAGCCCCGGAGGAGGTGAGGATGTAAGCCCCACGCCCCCCGGGCCCAGCCCTGTTCTGAGTGGGCGGCCAGTCCCCACCGTGCCCAGCCGGCTGTAGCGCACACCCCCTCTCCCCTCTTTTCAGGCCTGGGGAACCTGCAGCCCTGGATGCAGGGCCTCATTGCCGTGGCTGTGTTCCTGGTCCTCGTCGCAATCGCCTTTGCTGTCAATCACTTCTGGTGCCAGGAAGAGCCGTGAGTCCTGCCTGGGGCTCGGGGGCTGGGCGGGCGCAGGCGGGGTGGGCCCAGGACCGTGGCCGCTGCTCCTGGAGCAGTGAGGGGAAGGGCCCAGACCTCTCACTGTGTGGAAAGGACACCGAGGCCCAAGGTTTCAAGGACCAGAGTGGAGGCTCGCTGGCCCCCAGCGCCATGGGCACATGCACTGGGGGCTCTGGGGAAACATCAGCCCTTAGAGTCTCAGTGTCCCTCTCTGTGACAGGGGCTGTGAAAAGCCCTGGACAGGAAGTTTCTGCCCTTCTTTGGGGGCAGCTGCTGTGCCACACACGGGGTGGGGGGTACAGAGGGGCAATGGGACAGACAGGACTCTTGTGTTCTCGGAGTCTCAGACCGGAAGGGCAGGCCAACGTGGAAGGGGCTGTCCAAGTGCAAGTACTGACGCTAGAGGAACATTCAGGGTGCAGTGCGGGCGTGACCTGGGTGCGGAGGGGGACAGAGGAAGCGTCCTATGGTCTGTTTACCTTGAAGTCCAACCAGGAGCCGGTCACAGCAGAGGGGGTGGGAAGAGCCTCGAAGCTGAGGGAAGAGGAGCCAGGCTCCTGAGCTGCGGGTAAAGCACAGAGGTAGAGGGGACCGGGCTGAAAACCAGCTCACTCTGGGCTTGCAGGCCCTGGGGCAAGGCTGTCTCTGCCCCCGCTCCCGCACAGGTGGCCTGGTTGGCGCCTGGGTGCCAGCGGCACCGCCCCACCCACGGAGGGAACACAAGCAGCTCACGGGCCGGAGAGGGAGATGGAGAGGCCCAAGGAAGGCGGGGAGGTTGGCAGGGCCCGGGCCAAGCAGACCCAGGTGCACTGGAGTCCTGAACCCTGGGCTTCATCCTTGGTGCCACAGCAGTCAGGGCAGGTTTGTGAGCCAGTCTTGGAGTGAGAGGCGGCCCCGGCAGAACCGCCGGCCGCCCCGTGGCGGACGCTCCGGTCCGCAGGCCGGGAGAGTGAGATGAGGCTGAGCACGAGGTCAAGGGAGAGTCTGGACTGTGGAGGCAGCAGAGGGGACAGGCCAAGCTGTCTGGGAGGGGGTGGGGCCACAGAGGACAGGAGGGAGGAAGGACAGGGATGACGTCCAGGCCTCTGATGGAACTGCCCACCGAGACACAGAACACAAGAGGCAGAGCTGGGCCAATTTGGGACAAAAGTCTGAGGTGCCTGCCGGATGTCCAAGGAAAGATGAGCCGCGGTTAGGGTCCCTGTGACCCGCATGAGAGCAGTGCCTGGAGAAGTGGGAGCAGTGGGTTTAAACTCGAGTAAGAGGCGAGGAGATTTTTGTCGGAAATATGTCTTTTCTCAAATGGCCCCTGTTCTGCCTTCAGTGGCTGCACCTACCACCCGAGGGAAGCCTTGTGGAAATCCTGGGCAGATCTTGGGTCCTGCTCTGGGGCTCAGCTGAGGTCAGAGGAAAACAGCAGAGGGAGACCGGGAGGCAGCGGGTGCAAGGCCCGGGCCATGTCTTTAGTAAATCTCCAGCTGGGACCTGAGGCTCTCACTGTGGAGCAAGGAGAAGGGTGGGGGGCCAGAATCTGGCTGCTGGCAGGGCTCTGCCACAGAGGAGGTTTCTGCCCTAGAACCCATAGAACAGGGCCTGATTGGACTAGAGGGAGGAGGAGCGGGGACAGAAGGAGAGGGGACCCAGAGAGCCCTACTGATGACCCCTGTCCCCAGGGAGCCCGTGAACATGGTTATGACCATTGGAAACAAAGCAGACGGGATCCTGGTAGGAACTGACGGCAAGTACTCCTCCATGGCGGCCAGCTTCAGGTGAGGTACTGGTGTAGGGCTGACCACCTGTGCTCCAGGGGTCCCTGGGGACCTCAGGACCAGGAGCTTCTGAGCGGGAGAGGGTGGGAAG